>OY970828.1:16419476-17019476 GCA_963853835.1 Calendula officinalis | reverse complement strand
TATGGGTTCGAGACACCAATTACAGTTTAAAATATGGATACTTATAAGTTGTTTGTCATAGCTAGTGGTTACAATGGTTCACGGGCCATTCGTATGGGCTATGAACGCTATTACGGTTTAACAAGGGTATTTATAGGTTATTGGTCGAACCTAGTGGTTATAATGGTTCACGGGCCATTCGTATGGGCTATGGACGCTAGTTACGGTTTAACAAGGATACTTATAGGTTATTGGTCGAAGCTAGTGGTTATAATGGTTCACGGGCCATTCGTATGTGTAATGGACACCAATTAATGTTTAAAATGGATACTTATAGGTTATTGGTCATAGCTAGTGGTCAAAGTCGTTCACGGGGCATTCGTATGGGTTCTAGACACCAATTAAAGTTTAAAAAATGGATATATGGGTTATTGGTCATAGCTAGTGCTCAAAATCGTTCACGGGGCATTCGTATGGGTTCTAGACACCAATTACAGTTTAAAAAATGGATACTCATAGGTTATTGGTCATAGCTATTGGTTATAATGGTTCACGGGCCATTCGTATGGGCTATGGACGCTAATTACGGTTTAACAAGGATACTTATAGGTTATTGTTCGAAGCTAGTGGTTATAATGGTTCACAGGCCATTCGTATGTGTAATGGACACCAATTAATGTTTAAAATGGATACTTATAGGTTATTGGTCATAGCTAGTGGTCAAAATCGTTCACGGGGCATTCGTATGGGTTCCAGACACCAATTACAGTTTTGAAAATGGATATATGGGTTATTGGTCCTAGCTAGTGGTCAAAATCGTTAACGGGGCATTCGTATGGGTTCTAGACACCAATTACAGTTTAAAAAATGGATACCCATAGGTTATTGGTCATAGCTATTGGTTATAATGGTTCACGGGCCATTCGTCTGGGCTATGGACGCTAATTACGGTTTAACAAGGATACTTATAGGTTAATGGTCGAAACTAGTGGTTATAATAGTTCACGGGCCATTCGTATGGGCTATGGACGCCAATTATGGTTTAACATGGATACTTATAGGTTATTGGGCGTAGCTAGTGGTTATTATGGTTCACGGGCCATTCATATGGGTTATCGACACCAATTAAGGTTTAAAATGGATACTTATAGGTTATTGGTCATTGTTAGTGGTCAAAATCATTCACGGGGCATTCGTATGGGTTCTAGACAAAGATTACAGTTTAAAAAATGGATATTTATAGGTTATTTTTCATAGCTAGTTGTCAAAATCGTTCACACGGCCTTCGTATTGGTTCTAGACACCAATTGCAGTTTAAAAAATGGATACTTATAGGTTATTGGTCATAGCTAGTGGTTATAATGGTTCACGGGCTATTTGTATGGATTATCAACACCAATTAGAGTTTAAAAAACGGTTACTTATAGGGTATCGGTCATAGCTACTGGTTATAATGGTTCACGACCTATTCGTATAGGTAATGGACACAATTAAGGTTTAAAATGGATACTTATAGGTTATTGGTCATAGCTAGTGGTCAAAATTGTTCATGGGGAATTCGTATGGGTTCGAGACACCAATTACAGTTTAAAATATGGATACTTATAAGTTATTTGTCATAGCTAGTGGTTACAATGGTTCACGGGCCATTCGTATGGGCTATGAACGCTATTACGGTTTAACAAGGGTATTTATAGGTTATTGGTCGAACCTAGAGGTTATAATGGTCCACGGGCCATTCGTATGGGCTATGGACGCTAGTTACGGTTTAACAAGGATACTTATAGGTTATTGGTCGAAGCTAGTGGTTATAATGGTTCACGGGCCATTCGTATGTGTAATGGACACCAATTCATGTTTAAAATGGATACTTATAGGTTATTGGTCATAGCTAGGGGTCAAAGTCGTTCACGGGGCATTCGTATGGGTTCTAGACACCAATTAAAGTTTAAAAAATGGATATATGGGTTATTGGTCATAGCTAGTGCTCAAAATCGTTCACGGGGCATTCGTATGGGTTCTAGACACCAATTACAGTTTAAAAAATGGATACTCATAGGTTATTGGTCATCGCTATTGGTTATAATGGTTCACGGGCCATTCGTATGGGCTATGGACGCTAATTACGGTTTAACAAGGATACTTATAGGTTATTGTTCGAAGCTAGTGGTTATAATGGTTCACAGGCCATTCGTATGTGTAATGGACACCAATTAATGTTTAAAATGGATACTTATAGGTTATTGGTCATAGCTAGTGGTCAAAATCGTTCACGGGGCATTCGTATGTGTTCCAGACACCAATTACAGTTTTTAAAATGGATATATGGGTTATTGGTCATAGCTAGTGGTCAAAATCGTTAACGGGGCATTCGTATGGGTTCTAGACACCAATTACAGTTTAAAAAATGGATACTCATAGGTTATTGGTCATAGCTATTGGTTATAATGGTTCACGGGCCATTCGTCTGGGCTATGGACGCTAATTACGGTTTAACAAGGATACTTATAGGTTAATGGTCGAAACTAGTGGTTATAATAGTTCACGGGCCATTCGTATGGGCTATGGACGCCAATTACGGTTTAACATGGATACTTATAGGTTATTGGGCGTAGCTAGTGGTTATTATGGTTCACGGGCCATTCATATGGGTTATCGACACCAATTAAGGTTTAAAATGGATACTTATAGGTTATTGGTCATTGTTAGTGGTCAAAATCATTCACGGGGCATTCGTATGGGTTCTAGACAAAGATTACAGTTTAAAAAATGGATATTTATAGGTTATTTTTCATAGCTAGTTGTCAAAATCGTTCACACGGCCTTCGTATTGGTTCTAGACACCAATTGCAGTTTAAAAAATGGATACTTATAGGTTATTGGTCATAGCTAGTGGTTATAATGGTTCACGGGCTATTTGTATGGATTATCAACACCAATTAGAGTTTAAAAAATGGTTACTTATAGGGTATCGGTCATAGCTACTGGTTATAATGGTTCACGACCTATTCGTATAGGTAATGGACACAATTAAGGTTTAAAATGGATACTTATAGGTTATTGGTCATAGCTAGTGGTCAAAATTGTTCATGGGGAATTCGTATGGGTTCGAGACACCAATTACAGTTTAAAATATGGATACTTATAAGTTATTTGTCATAGCTAGTGGTTACAATGGTTCACGGGCCATTCGTATGGGCTATGAACGCTATTACGGTTTAACAAGGGTATTTATAGGTTATTGGTCGAACCTAGTGGTTATAATGGTCCACGGGCCATTCGTATGGGCTATGGACGCTAGTTACGGTTTAACAAGGATACTTATAGGTTATTGGTCGAAGCTAGTGGTTATAATGGTTCACGGGCCATTCGTATGTGTAATGGACACCAATTCATGTTTAAAATGGATACTTATAGGTTATTGGTCATAGCTAGGGGTCAAAGTCGTTCACGGGGCATTCGTATGGGTTCTAGACACCAATTAAAGTTTAAAAAATGGATATATGGGTTATTGGTCATAGCTAGTGCTCAAAATCGTTCACGGGGCATTCGTATGGGTTCTAGACACCAATTACAGTTTAAAAAATGGATACTCATAGGTTATTGGTCATAGCTATTGGTTATAATGGTTCACGGGCCATTCGTATGGGCTATGGACGCTAATTACGGTTTAACAAGGATACTTATAGGTTATTGTTCGAAGCTAGTGGTTATAATGGTTCACAGGCCATTCGTATGTGTAATGGACACCAATTAATGTTTAAAATGGATACTTATAGGTTATTGGTCATAGCTAGTGGTCAAAATGGTTCACGGGGCATTCGTATGTGTTCCAGACACCAATTACAGTTTTTAAAATGGATATATGGGTTATTGGTCATAGCTAGTGGTCAAAATCATTAACGGGGCATTCGTATGGGTTCTAGACACCAATTACAGTTTAAAAAATGGATACTCATAGGTTATTGGTCATAGCTATTGGTTATAATGGTTCACGGGCCATTCGTCTGGGCTATGGACGCTAATTACGGTTTAACAAGGATACTTATAGGTTAATGGTCGAAACTAGTGGTTATAATAGTTCACGGGCCATTCGTATGGGCTATGGACGCCAATTACGGTTTAACATGGATACTTATAGGTTATTGGGCGTAGCTAGTGGTTATTATGGTTCACGGGCCATTCATATGGGTTAGCGACACCAATTAAGGTTTAAAATGGATATTTATAGGTTATTGGTCATTGTTAGTGGTCAAAATCATTCACGGGGCATTCGTATGGGTTCTAGACAAAGATTACAGTTTAAAAAATGGATATTTATAGGTTATTTTTCATAGCTAGTTGTCAAAATCGTTCACACGGCCTTCGTATTGGTTCTAGACACCAATTGCAGTTTAAAAAATGGATACTTATAGGTTATTGGTCATAGCTAGTGGTTATAATGGTTCACGGGCTATTTGTATGGATTATCAACACCAATTAGAGTTTAAAAAATGGTTACTTATAGGGTATCGGTCATAGCTACTGGTTATAATGGTTCACGACCTATTCGTATAGGTAATGGACACAATTAAGGTTTAAAATGGATACTTATAGGTTATTGGTCATAGCTAGTGGTCAAAATTGTTCATGGGGAATTCGTATGGGTTCGAGACACCAATTACAGTTTAAAATATGGATACTTATAAGTTATTTGTCATAGCTAGTGGTTACAATGGTTCACGGGCCATTCGTATGGGCTATGAACGCTATTACGGTTTAACAAGGGTATTTATAGGTTATTGGTCGAACCTAGTGGTTATAATGGTTCACGGGCCATTCGTATGGGCTATGGACGCTAGTTACGGTTTAACAAGGATACTTATAGGTTATTGGTCGAAGCTAGTGGTTATAATGGTTCACGGGCCATTCGTATGTGTAATGGACACCAATTAATGTTTAAAATGGATACTTATAGGTTATTGGTCATAGCTAGTGGTCAAAATTGTTCATGGGGAATTCGTATGGGTTCGAGACACCAATTACAGTTTAAAATATGGATACTTATAACTTATTTGTCATAGCTAGTGGTTACAATGGTTCACGGGCCATTCGTATGGGCTATGAACGCTATTACGGTTTAACAAGGGTATTTATAGGTTATTGGTCGAACCTAGTGGTTATAATGGTTCACGGGCCATTCGTATGGGCTATGGACGCTAGTTACGGTTTAACAAGGATACTTATAGGTTATTGGTCGAAGCTAGTGGTTATAATGGTTCACGAGCCATTCGTATGTGTAATGGACACCAATTAATGTTTAAAATGGATACTTATAGGTTATTGGTCATAGCTAGTGGTCAAATTCGTTCACGGGGCATTCGTATGGGTTCTAGACACCAATTAAAGTTTAAAAAATGGATATATGGGTTATTGGTCATAGCTAGTGCTCAAAATCGTTCACGGGGCATTCGTATGGGTTCTAGACACCAATTACAGTTTAAAAAATGGATACTCATAGGTTATTGGTCATAGCTATTGGTTATAATGGTTCACGGGCCATTCGTCTGGGCTATGGACGCTAATTACGGTTTAACAAGGATACTTATAGGTTAATGGTCGAAACTAGTGGTTATAATAGTTCACGGGCCATTCGTATGGGCTATGGACGCCAATTACGGTTTAACATGGATACTTATAGGTTATTGGGCGTAGCTAGTGGTTATTATGGTTCACGGGCCATTCATATGGGTTAGCGACACCAATTAAGGTTTAAAATGGATACTTATAGGTTATTGGTCATTGTTAGTGGTCAAAATCATTCACGGGGCATTCGTATGGGTTCTAGACAAAGATTACAGTTTAAAAAATGGATATTTATAGGTTATTTTTCATAGCTAGTTGTCAAAATCGTTCACACGGCCTTCGTATTGGTGCTAGACACCAATTGCAGTTTAAAAAATGGATACTTATAGGTTATTGGTCATAGCTAGTGGTTATAATGGTTCACGGGCTATTTGTATGGATTATCAACACCAATTAGAGTTTAAAAAATGGTTACTTATAGGGTATCGGTCATAGCTACTGGTTATAATGGTTCACGACCTATTCATATAGGTAATGGACACAATTAAGGTTTCAAATGGATACTTATAGGTTATTGGTCATAGCTAGTGGTCAAAATTGTTCATGGGGAATTCGTATGGGTTCGAGACACCAATTACAGTTTAAAATATGGATACTTATAAGTTATTTGTCATAGCTAGTGGTTACAATGGTTCACGGGCCATTCGTATGGGCTATGAACGCTATTACGGTTTAACAAGGGTATTTATAGGTTATTGGTCGAACCTAGTGGTTATAATGGTTCACGGGCCATTCGTATGGGCTATGGACGCTAGTTACGGTTTAACAAGGATACTTATAGGTTATTGGTCGAAGCTAGTGGTTATAATGGTTCACGGGCCATTCGTATGTGTAATGGACACCAATTAATGTTTAAAATGGATACTTATAGGTTATTGGTCATAGCTAGTGGTCAAAATTGTTCATGGGGAATTCGTATGGGTTCGAGACACCAATTACAGTTTAAAATATGGATACTTATAACTTATTTGTCATAGCTAGTGGTTACAATGGTTCACGGGCCATTCGTATGGGCTATGAACGCTATTACGGTTTAACAAGGGTATTTATAGGTTATTGGTCGAACCTAGTGGTTATAATGGTTCACGGGCCATTCGTATGGGCTATGGACGCTAGTTACGGTTTAACAAGGATACTTATAGGTTATTGGTCGAAGCTAGTGGTTATAATGGTTCACGGGCCATTCGTATGTGTAATGGACACCAATTAATGTTTAAAATGGATACTTATAGGTTATTGGTCATAGCTAGTGGTCAAATTCGTTCACGGGGCATTCGTATGGGTTCCAGACACCAATTACAGTTTTTAAAATGGATATATGGTTTATTGGTCATAGCTAGTGGTCAAAATCGTTAACGCGGCATTCGTATGGGTTCTAGACACCAATTACAGTTTAAAAAATGGATACTCATAGGTTATTGGTCATAGCTATTGGTTATAATGGTTCACGGGCCATTCGTCTGGGCTATGGACGCTAATTACGGTTTAACAAGGATACTTATAGGTTAATGGTCGAAACTAGTGGTTATAATAGTTCACGGGCCATTCGAATGGGCTATGGACACCAATTACGGTTTAACATGGATACTTATAGGTTATTGGGCGTAGCTAGTGGTTATTATGGTTCACGGGCCATTCATATGGGTTATCGACACCAATTAAGGTTTAAAATGGATACTTATAGGTTATTGGTCATTGTTAGTGGTCAAAATCATTCACGGGGCATTCGTATGGGTTCTAGACAAAGATTACAGTTTAAAAAATGGATATTTATAGGTTATTTGTGATAGCTAGTTGTCAAAATCGTTCACACGGCCTTCGTATTGGTTCTAGACACCAATTGCAGTTTAAAAAATGGATACTTATAGGTTATTGGTCATAGCTAGTGGTTATAATGGTTCACGGGCTATTTGTATGGATTATCAACACCAATTAGAGTTTAAAAAACGGTTACTTATAGGGTATCGGTCATAGCTACTGGTTATAATGGTTCACGACCTATTCGTATAGGTAATGGACACAATTAAGGTTTAAAATGGATACTTATAGGTTATTGGTCATAGCTAGTGGTCAAAATTGTTCATGGGGAATTCGTATGGGTTCGAGACACCAATTACAGTTTAAAATATGGATACTTATAAGTTATTTGTCATAGCTAGTGGTTACAATGGTTCACGGGCCATTCGTATGGGCTATGAACGCTATTACGGTTTAACAAGGGTATTTATAGGTTATTGGTCGAACCTAGTGGTTATAATGGTTCACGGGCCATTCGTATGGGCTATGGACGCTAGTTACGGTTTAACAAGGATACTTATAGGTTATTGGTCGAAGCTAGTGGTTATAATGGTTCACGGGCCATTCGTATGTGTAATGGACACCAATTAATGTTTAAAATGGATACTTATAGGTTATTGGTCATAGCTAGTGGTCAAAATTGTTCGTGGGGAATTCGTATGGGTTCGAGACACCAATTACAGTTTAAAATATGGATACTTATAAGTTATTTGTCATAGCTAGTGGTTAAAATGGTTCACGGGCCATTCGTATGGGCTATGAACGCTATTACAGTTTAACAAGGGTATTTATAGGTTATTGGTCGAACCTAGTGGTTATAATGGTTCACGGGCCATTCGTATGGGCTATGGACGCTAGTTACGGTTTAACAAGGATACTTATAGGTTATTGGTCGAAGCTAGTGGTTATAATGGTTCACGGGCCATTCGTATTGTAATGGACACCAATTAATGCTTAAAATGGATACTTATAGGTTATTGGTCTTAGCTAGTGGTCAAAGTCGTTCACGGGGCATTCGTATGGGTTCTAGACACCAATTAAAGTTTAAAAAATGGATATATGGGTTATTGGTCATAGCTAGTGCTCAAAATCGTTCACAGGGCATTCGTATGGGTTCTAGACACCAATTACAGTTTAAAAAATGGATACTCATAGGTTATTGGTCATAGCTATTGGTTATAATGGTTCACGGGCCATTCGTATGGGCTATGGACGCTAGTTACGGTTTAACAAGGATACTTATAGGTTATTGGTCGAAGCTAGTGGTTATAATGGTTCACGGGCCATTCATATGTGTAATGGACACCAATTAATGTTTAAAATGGATACTTATAGGTTATTGGTCATAGCTAGTGGTCAAAATCGTTCACGGGGCATTTGTATGGGTTCCAGACACCAATTACAGTTTTTAAAATGGATATATGGGTTATTGGTCATAGCTAGTGGTCAAAATCGTTAACGGGGCATTCGTATGGGTTCTAGACACCAATTACAGTTTAAAAAATGGATACTCATAGGTTATTGGTCATAGCTATTGGTTATAATGGTTCACGGGCCATTCGTCTGGGCTATGGACGCTAATTACGGTTTAACAAGGATACTTATAGGTTAATGGTCGAAACTAGTGGTCATAATAGTTCACGGGCCATTCGTATGGGCTATGGACGCCAATTACGGTTTAACATGGATACTTATAGGTTATTGGGCGTAGCTAGTGGTTATTATGGTTCATGGGCCATTCATATGGGTTATCGACACCAATTAAGGTTTAAAATGGATACTTATAGGTTATTGGTCATTGTTAGTGGTCAAAATCATTCACGGGGCATTCGTATGGGTTCTAAACAAAGATTACAGTTTAAAAAATGGATATTTATAGGTTATTTGTCATAGCTAGTTGTCAAAATCGTTCACACGGCCTTCGTATTGGTTCTAGACACCAATTGCAGTTTAAAAAATAGATACTTATAGGTTACTGGTCATAGCTAGTGGTTATAATGGTTCACGGGCTATATGTATGGATTATCAACACCAATTAGAGTTTAAAAAACGGTTACTTATAGGGTATCGGTCATAGCTACTGGTTATAATGGTTCACGACCTATTCGTATAGGTAATGGACATAATTAAGGTTTAAAATGGATACTTATAGGTTATTGGTCATAGCTAGTGGTCAAAATTGTTCATGGGGAATTCGTATGGGTTCGAGACACCAATTACAGTTTAAAATATGGATACTTATAAGTTATTTGTCATAGCTAGTGGTTACAATGGTTCACGGGCCATTCGTATGGGCTATGAACGCTATTACGGTTTAACAAGGGTATTTATAGGTTATTGGTCGAACCTAGTGGTTATAATGGTTCACGGGCCATTCGTATGGGCTATGGACGCTAGATACGGTTTAACAAGGATACTTATAGGTTATTGGTCGAAGCTAGTGGTTATAATGGTTCACGGGCCATTCGTATGTGTAATGGACACCAATTAATGTTTAAAATGGATACTTATAGGTTATTGGTCATAGCTAGTGGTCAAAGTCGTTCACGGGGCATTCGTATGGGTTCTAGACACCAATTAAAGTTTAAAAAATGGATATATGGGTTATTGGTCATAGCTAGTGCTCAAAATCGTTCACGGGGCATTCGTATGGGTTCTAGACACCAATTACAGTTTAAAAAATGGATACTCATAGGTTATTGGTCATAGCTATTGGTTATAATGGTTCACGGGCCATTCGTATGGGCTATGGACGCTAATTACGGTTTAACAAGGATACTTATAGGTTATTGGTCAAAACTAGTGGTTATAATAGTTCACGGGCCATTCGTATGGGCTATGGACGCCAATTACGGTTTAACATGGATACTTATAGGTTATTGGGCGTAGCTAGTGGTTATTATGGTTCACGGGCCATTCATATGGGTTATCGACACCAATTAAGGTTTAAAATGGATACTTATATTGGTCATTGTTAGTGGTCAAAATCATTCACGGGGCACTCGTATGGGTTCTAGACACAGATTACAGTTTAAAAAATGGATATTTATAGGTTATTTGTCATAGCTAATGGTTATAATGGTTCACGGGCCATTCATATGGGTTATCAACACCAATCACAGTTTAAAAAATGCATATTATAGGTTATAGCAAGTGATTATAATGGCTCATGGGTCATTCGTATGGGCTATGGACGCTAATTACGATTTAACAAGGATACTTATATGTTATTGGTCGTAGCTAGTGGTTATAATAAATCACATGCCATTTTTATAGGTAATGGACCCCAATTAAGGTTTAAAATAGATACTTATAGGTTATTGGTCATAGCTAGTTGTCAAAATCGTTCACACGGCCTTCGTATGGGTTCTAGACACCAATTGCAGTTTAAAAAATGGATACTTATAGGTTAATTGTCATAGCTAGTGGTTATAATGGTTCACGGGCCATTTGTATGGATTATCAACACCAATTACAGTTTAAATAATGGATACTTATAGGTTATCGGTCATAGCTACTGGTTATAATGGTTCACGACCTATTCGTATGGGTAATGGACACCAATTAAGGTTTAAAATGGATACTTATAGGTTATTGGTCATAGCTATCGTTCATGGGGAATTCGTATGGGTTCGAGACACCAATTACATTTTAAAATATGGATACTTATAAGTTATTTGTCATAGCTAGTGGTTACAATGGTTCACGGGCCATTCGTATGGGCTATGAACGCTATTACGGTTTAACAAGGATACTTATAGGTTATTGGTCGAAGCTAGTGGTTATAATGGTTCACGGGCCATTCGTATGGGCTATGGACGCTAATTACGGTTTAACAAGGATACTTATATGTTATGGTTCGAAGCTAGTGGTTATAATGGTTCACGGGCCATTCGTATGTGTAATGGACACCAATTAATGTTTAAAATGGATACCTATAGGTAATTGGTCATAGCTAGTGGTCAAAATCGTTCACGGGGCATTCGTGTGGGTTCCAGAAACCAATTACAGTTTTTAAAATGGTTATATGGGTTATTGGTCATAGCTAGTGGTCAAAATCGTTCACGGGGCATTCGTATGGGTTCTAGACACCAATTACAGTTTAAAAAATGGATACTCATAGGTTATTGGTCATAGCTATTGGTTATAATGGTTCACGTGCCATTCGTATGGGCTATGGACGCTAATTACGGTTTACCAAGGATACTTATAGGTTATTGGTCGAAACTAGTGGTTATAATAGTTCACGGGCCATTCGTATGGGCTATGGACGCCAATTACGGTTTAACATGGATACTTATAGGCTATTGGGCGTAGCTAGTGGTTATTATGGTTCACGGGCCATTCATATGGGTTATCAACACCAATTAAAGTTTAAAATGGATACTTATAGGTTATTGGTCATTGTTAGTGGTCAAAATCATTCACGGGGCATTCGTATGGGTTCTAGACACAGATTACAGTTTAAGAAATGGATATTTATAGGTTATTTGTCATAGCTAGTTGTCAAAATCGTTCACAGGGCCTTCGTATGGGTTCTAGACACCAATTGCCGTTTAAAAAATGGATACTTATAGGTTATTGGTCATAGCTAGTGGTTATAATGGTTCACGGGCTATTTGTATGGATTATCAACACCAATTAGAGTTTAAAAAATGGTTACTTATAGGGTATCGGTCATAGCTACTGGTTATAATGGTTCACGACCTATTCGTATAGGTAATGGACACAATTAAGGTTTAAAATGGATACTTATAGGTTATTGGTCATAGCTAGTGGTCAAAATCGTTCATGGGGAATTCGTATGGGTTTGAGACACCAATTACAGTTTAAAATATGGATACTTATAAGTTATTTGTCATAGCTAGTGGTTACAATGGTTCACGGGCCATTCATATGGGCTATGAACGCTATTACGGTTTAACAAGGGTATTTATAGGTTATTGGTCGAACCTAGTGGTTATAATGGTTCACGGGCCATTCGTATGGGCTATGGAGGCTAGTTACGGTTTAACAAGGATACTTATAGGTTATTGGTCGAAGCTAGTGGTTATAATGGTTCACGGGCCATTCGAATGGGCTGTGGACGCTAATTACGGTTTAACAAGGATGCTTATAGGTTATGGTTCGAAGCTAGTGGTTATAATGGTTAACGGGCCATTCGTATGTGTAATGGACACCAGTTAATGTTTAAAATGGATAATTATAGGTTATTGGTCATAGCTAATGGTCAAAATCATTCACGGGCCATTCGTATGGGTTCTAGACACCAATTACAGTTTTAAAAATGGATATATGGGTTATTGGTCATAGCTAGTGGTCAAAATCGTTCACGGGGCATTCGTATGGGTTCTAGACACCAATTACAGTTTAAAAAATGGTTACTCATAGGTTATTGGTCATAGCTATTGGTTATAATGGTTCACGGGCCATTCGTATGGGCTATGGACGCTAATTACGGTTTAACAAGGATACTTATAGGTTATTGGTCGAAACTAGTGGTTATAATAGTTCACGGGCCATTCGTATGGGCTATGGACGCCAATTACGGTTTAACATGGATACTTATAGGTTATTGGGCGTAGCTAGTGGTTATTATGGTTCACGAGCCATTCATATGGGTTATCAACACCAATTAAAGTTTAAAATGGATACTTATAGGTTATTGGTCATTGTTAGTGGTCAAAATCATTCACGGGGCATTCGTATGGGTTCTAGACACAGATTACAGTTTAAGAAATGGATATTTATAGGTTATTTGTCATAGCTAGTTGTCAAAATCGTTCACAGGGCCTTCGTATGGGTTCTAGACACCAATTGCAGTTTAAAAAATGGATACTTATAGGTTATTGGTCATAACTAGTGGTTATAATGGTTCACGGGCTATTTGTATGGATTATCAACACCAATTAGAGTTTAAAAAATGGTTACTTATAGGGTATCGGTCATAGCTACTGGTTATAATGGTTCACGACCTATTCGTATAGGTAATGGACACAATTAAGGTTTAAAATGGATACTTATAGGTTATTGGTCATAGCTAGTGGTCAAAATCGTTCATGGGGAATTCGTATGGGTTTGAGACACCAATTACAGTTTAAAATATGGATACTTATAAGTTATTTGTCATAGCTAGTGGTTACAATGGTTCACGGGCCATTCGTATGGGCTATGAACGCTATTACGGTTTAACAAGGGTATTTATAGGTTATTGGTCGAACCTAGTGGTTATAATGGTTCACGGGCCATTCGTATGGGCTATGGACGCTAGTTACGGTTTAACAAGGATACTTATAGGTTATTGGTCGAAGCTAGTGGTTATAATGGTTCACGGGCCATTCGTATGGGCTGTGGACGCTAATTATGGTTTAACAAGGATACTGATAGGTTATGGTTCGAAGCTAGTGGTTATAATGGTTCACGGGCCATTCGTATGTGTAATGGACACCAGTTAATGTTTGAAATGGATAATTATAGGTTATTGGTCATAGCTAATGGTCAAAATCATTCACGGGCCATTCGTATGGGTTCTAGACACCAATTACAGTTTTAAAAATGGATATATGGGTTATTGGTCATAGCTAGTGGTCAAAATCGTTCACGGGGCATTCGTATGGGTTCTAGACACCAATTACAGTTTAAAAAATGGTTACTCATAGGTTATTGGTCATAGCTATTGGTTATAATGGTTCACGGGCCATTCGTATGGGCTATGGACGCTAATTACGGTTTAACAAGGATACTTATAGGTTATTGGTCGAAACTAGTGGTTATAATAGTTCACGGGCCATTCGTATGGGCTACGGACGCTAATTACGGTTTAACATGGATACTTATAGGTTATTGGGCGTAGCTAGTGGTTATTATGGTTCACGGGCCATTCGAATGGGTTATCGACACCAATTAAGGTTTAAAATGGATACTTATATTGGTCATTGTTAGTGGTCAAAATCATTCACGGGGCATTCGTATGGGTTCTAGACACAGATTACAGTTTAAAAAATGGATATTTATAGGTTATTTATCATAGCTAATGGTTATAATTGTTCACGGGCCATTCGTATGGGTTATCAACACCAATCACAGTTTAAAAAATGCATATTATAGGTTATAGCAAGTGATTATAATGGCTCATGGGTCATTCGTATGGGCTATGGACGCTAATTACGATTTAACAAGGATACTTATATGTTATTGGTCGTAGCTAGTGGTTATAATAAATCACAGGCCATTTTTATTGGTAATGGACCCCCATTAAGGTTTAAAATAGATACTTATAGGTTATTGGTCTTAGCTAGTAGTCAAAATCGTTCACACGGCCTTCGTATGGGTTCTAGACACCAATTACAGTTTAAAAAATGGACACTTATAGGTTATTGGTCATAGCTAGTGGTTATAATGGTTCACGGGCCATTTGTATGGATTATCAACAACAATTACAGTTTAAAAAACGGATACTTATAGGTTATCGGTCATAGCTACTGGTTATAATGGTTCACGACCTATTCGTATGGGTAATGGACACCAATTAAGGTTTAAAATGGATACTTATAGGTTATTGGTCATAGCTAGTGGTCAAAATCATTCATGGGGAATTCATATGGGTTCGAGACACCAATTACAGTTTAAAATATGGATACTTATAAGTTATTTGTCATAGCTAGTGGTTACAATGGTTCACGGGCCATTCGTATGGGCTATGAACGCTATTACGGTTTAACAAGGATACTTATAGTTATTGGTCGAAGCTAGTGGTTATAATGGTTCACGGGCCATTCGTATGGGCTATGGACGCTAATTACGGTTTGACAAGGATACTTATAGGTTATTGTTCGAAGCTAGTGGTTATAATGGTTCAAGGGCCATTCGTATGTGTAATGGACACAAATTAATGTTTAAAATGGATACTTATAGGTTATTGGTCATAGCTAGTGGTCAAAATCGTTCACGGGGCATTCGTATGGGTTCTAGACACCAATTACAGTTTAAAAAATGGATACTCATAGGTTATTGGTCATAGCTATTGGTTATAATGGTTCACGGGCCATTCGTATGGGCTATGGACGCTAATTACGGTTTAACAAGGATACTTATAGGTTATTGGTCGAAACTAGTGGTTATAATAGTTCACGGGCCATTCGTATGGGCTATGGACGCCAATTACGGTTTAACATGGATACTTATAGGTTATTGGGCGTAGCTAGTGGTTATTATGGTTCACGGGCCATTCATATGGGTTATCAACACCAATTAAGGTTTAAAATGGATACTTATAGGTTATTGGTCATTGTTAGTGGTCAAAATCATTCACGGGGCATTCGTATGGGTTCTAGACAAAGAATACAGTTTAAAAAATGGATATTTATAGGTTATTTGTCATAGCTAGTTGTCAAAATCGTTCACACGGCCTTCGTATTGGTTCTAGACACCAATTGCAGTTTAAAAATTGGATACTTATAGGTTATTGGTCATAGCTAGTGGTTATAATGGTTCACGGGCTATTTGTATGGATTATCAACACCAATTAGAGTTTAAAAAACGGTTACTTATAGGGTATCGGTCATAGCTACTGGTTATAATAGTTCACGACCTATTCGTATAGGTAATGGACACAATTAAGGTTTAAAATGGATACTTATAGGTTATTGGTCATAGCTAGTGGTCAAAATTGTTCATGGGGAATTCGTATGGGTTGGAGACACCAATTACAGTTTAAAATATGGATACTTATAAGTTATTTGTCATAGCTAGTGGTTACAATGGTTCACGGGCCATTCGTATGGGCTATGAACGCTATTACGGTTTAACAAGGGTATTTATAGGTTATTGGTCGAACCTAGTGGTTATAATGGTTCACGGGCCATTCGTATGGGCTATGGACGCTAGTTACGGTTTAACAAGGATACTTATAGGTTATTGGTCGAAGCTAGTGGTTATAATGGTTCACGGGCCATTCGTATGTGTAATGGACACCAATTAATGTTTAAAATGGATACTTATAGGTTATTGGTCATAGCTAGTGGTCAAAGTCGTTCACGGGGCATTCGTATGGGTTCTAGACACCAATTAAAGTTTAAAAAATGGATATATGGGTTAATGGTCATAGCTAGTGCTCAAAATCGTTCACGGGGCATTCGTATGGGTTCTAGACACCAGTTACAGTTTAAAAAATGGATACTCATAGGTTATTGGTCATAGCTATTGGTTATAATGGTTCACGGGCCATTCGTATGGGCTATGGACGCTAATTACGGTTTAACAAGGATACTTATAGTTTATTGTTCGAAGCTAGTGGTTATAATGGTTCACAGGCCATTCTTATGTGTAATGGACACCAATTAATGTTTAAAATGGATACTTATAGGTTATTGGTCATAGCTAGTGGTCAAAATCGTTCACGGGGCATTCGTATGGGTTCCAGACACCAATTACAGTTTTTAAAATGGATATATGGGTTATTGGTCATAGCTAGTGGTCAAAATCGTTCGCGGGGCATTCGTATGGGTTCTAGACACCAATTACAGTTTAAAAAATGGATACTCATAGGTTATTGGTCATAGCTATTGGTTATAATGGTTCACGGGCCATTCGTATGGGCTATGGACGCTAATTACGGTTTAACAAGGATACTTATAGGTTAATGGTCGAAACTAGTGGTTATAATAGTTCACGGGCCATTCGTATGGGCTATGGACACCAATTACGGTTTAACATGGATACTTATAGGTTATTGGGCGTAGCTAGTGGTTATTATGGTTCACGGGCCATTCATATGGGTTATCAACACCAATTAAGGTTTAAAATGGATACTTATAGGTTATTGGTCATTGTTAGTGGTCAAAATCATTCACGGGGCATTCGTATGGGTTCTAGACAAAGATTACAGTTTAAAAAATGGATATTTATAGGTTATTTGTCATAGCTAGTTGTCAAAATTGTTCACACGGCCTTCGTATTGGTTCTAGACACCAATTGCAGTTTAAAAAATGGATACTTATAGGTTATTGGTCATAGCTAGTGGTTATAATGGTTCACGGGCTATTTGTATGGATTATCAACACCAATTAGAGTTTAAAAAACGGTTACTTATAGGGTATCGGTCATAGCTACTGGTTATAATAGTTCACGACCTATTCGTATAGGTAATGGACACAATTAAGGTTTAAAATGGATACTTATAGGTTATTGGTCATAGCTAGTGGTCAAAATTGTTCATGGGGAATTCGTATGGGTTGGAGACACCAATTACAGTTTAAAATATGGATACTTATAAGTTATTTGTCATAGCTAGTGGTTACAATGGTTCACGGGCCATTCGTATGGGCTATGAACGCTATTACGGTTTAACAAGGGTATTTATAGGTTATTGGTCGAACCTAGTGGTTATAATGGTTCACGGGCCATTCGTATGGGCTATGGACGCTAGTTACGGTTTAACAAGGATACTTATAGGTTATTGGTCGAAGCTAGTGGTTATAATGGTTCACGGGCCATTCGTATGTGTAATGGACACCAATTAATGTTTAAAATGGATACTTATAGGTTATTGGTCATAGCTAGTGGTCAAAGTCGTTCACGGGGCATTCGTATGGGTTCTAGACACCAATTAAAGTTTAAAAAATGGATATATGGGTTATTGGTCATAGCTAGTGCTCAAAATCGTTCACGGGGCATTCGTATGGGTTCTAGACACCAATTACAGTTTAAAAAATGGATACTCATAGGTTATTGGTCATAGCTATTGGTTATAATGGTTCACGGGCCATTCGTATGGGCTATGGACGCTAATTACGGTTTAACAAGGATACTTATAGGTTATTGGTCAAAACTAGTGGTTATAATAGTTCACGGGCCATTCGTATGGGCTATGGACGCCAATTACGGTTTAACATGGATACTGTAACACCCAAAAAAATTCAGAAAAATTTAAAATTTTTAAATATAAGATTTTAAATAACAAGGTCCCAATAACTTGAATAATTAAATCCCAATAATAATATTTTCATTTAAAAATGTATTTAATGCGGAAATAATTTAAATAAAATAAAGTGTTTTAAAATATTAAATGTTGTCCACATCAGTAATGAAAAGATACAGCGGTCAACCGTCCACCTTCTCCTTTCCTTTGCTGGTACCTGAAACAATGTGGGGGAAAGTTTGGGTCAGCTGGGGAAGCTGAGTGAATAATTCTCAAAATGCAAACAATCATAACATACAACACATGAGGGCACATCGGTGTACTCCTACTCAGAATCTACTCGATTAATTACTCAGATTTATTTCTCAGATTTTATTACTCAGATTTTAATTTATATAGCGCGCTTGTGTGATTTGGGACGAGAGATCAACCTCGCCCCTCCTCACACCTCAGATAGGCATAAGCCAAAAACTCAGACGGGAGTGATCCCAAAACTCAGACGGGAATAATCCCAAAACTCAGACGGGAGGTGATCCCAAAACTCAGACGGGAATAATCCCAAAACTCAGACGGGAGGTGATCCCAGGCATATAGCCAAAAACTCAGATGTGTGTTATTATGTTTTATTATCTCTTTAACATAATTATCTCAGATGCCCTAGCAAGTAGTAGCACAGAATGACCCTGTGCCGAGCTCGGTTACCCAGGCACAATGTCTCAGATTAAAATAAATCAACAGCTGGTCAGATACTCAGATAGCATGTCAAACTCAGATAACAAATCAAACTCAGATAGCGGATCAAACTCAGATAACAGTTCAAGCTCAGATAACAATTATGGTGCAAGAAATGTAACACATAAGTCATGCATGTACAACGTTAAAACTGAATACACGGTGAGAATACTCACCTCGAGAAACGTAAGCTCCAAAGGATTCCCGACAGTCAAAGGTACAGCATGTTATCTCCTAGTCAGTCCTAAACAAAAAAAAACGAAACCCTGAATTAAGATTCGCAGTTCCGGCTCTATCTCGGGATATGTTTGATCACTCCGGCTCGATCGCAACTCGATCCCGCCACTTGCTGAGCGCCCCTGCTCGATCGCAACTCGATCAGAATACCCTCTCGTCTCTAGACGGGCTTGCTTAATTCAGACACCTGCTCAATGACTTCTTCTGGTTCGGGGCAATTCCTTATGAATGCTCTCAAACTCCGATCACCACCACCACGAACAGAACTCGCAGTTTGCTCGATCCTTGTCTGCCTTCGGTTGATTGCTTGTTCGATAATGGAAAGAATTAGAATTTAGGGTTGCGATTGGGATGTTTGCTCGATAATGGTTGCTGCTTTGCTGATTGGAAACGAGATGCTCAAAGCAAGAGAGAAACTGAGTGGAGTATTAGACGGCAACTAGGGGTTTGTGAGGCTTAATACGATGGTGATAGAAATCGGGCTTACACAAGACTTGGGCTAGACCAAAACTTGGTTTCTATACACATGGGCCGGATCAAAAGAATGAAGTACATGGCCAAACTCTTAGCCAATCTAGACGATATGCAGTGCGGAAAATTTAATGACTTGGGCTCGGCCTTGGCGTATGGCCGGCCTCGCCCGCCACAGAAACTAGCCAACTCACGCTTAATAAATACTCGGGAAATTTAAACGTCGTGATGATTAAGCATCACCAAAATAACGTCACGTAATTAATTAACTTATATAGACGAAACGTCGCGCATAATTAAATTATTTAACCCGAACCGTCACCTAATTATTGTACGACCAACTCATAGTCCAATTAAACGTAATTTAAATTAAATTTAAATTCTCATTTAATTCTCTGAAATTTCGGGGCGTTACAACTCAACTCCACTTGGAATAGACTTCGTCCCCGAAGTCAGGGCAGGGTAGCTATCTCGCATCTCAGACTCAGGCTCGTCACCACACGCATTCTCAGATGGGGAAAGAAAACAACATAATAAGGTTAAGAATGACAAGGAAATTCATCAGGGTGACCTACAACATGCATAGTCAAATGGAAAAGAAGAATAAAAACGATAAAATTAAAAATAGAAAGAAGCTCTTCATGGTGAATTTACTTAATAGGGAATGAACTCCAGATCATGTAAGTGCTCATACAATTATCCGCCTCTAGTGGCGCAAAACGATAAGGATAAACGAAATAAGGTCAGGATGCTCACTATGGATCTCAGTACGCAACGAAAATGTTAATAATGAGCATAAAAAATATATCACGATACTCTACTGAAGCGTCTTCTTGCTCTCGCATTCGGATACAGTTGTTGCACTCAGCAATTAACTTCGCGTTGAATCACCGATTCAACTCCACTCGGAAATTTACTATCGATTTGTTGACGATACCAGATGCTCTTCGTAGTACCAGGTCATCCTAACCATTTACACAATCACACTCGGATCTCTCCTGACGATAACAAGTTTTTATGGAAAATTTTTCTCCCCACACAGCTCCGTCAATGACCACTTACAAATTTTTGCAACAGGTAAAACAATTTCATTATCGACAATTTTCCACCAAATGACTCGGAAGGTCCTCTATTCTATGGGTTAACAGTTTGTTAACAGCATAATGAATAATTTAGCGGTTTACACCATTATCAATTAATATAACCACCATGCAAATAAATCACAAGGAATCTACATATCACACAGAATTCTCATATACTCAGGTATATAACTCCAAAATATAATCTGGAAATATAACTCAGAAGTCCCACTCAGAAATAAACTCAAAACATATCTCAGGAGTATAACTCAAAAAAATGTATAACTCAGGAGCAAACTTATAAATCTTAACTCAGAAGCATCCCAAAACTCTAACTCAGTAACAACTCATAAGGTAATAATATTTACAAGTAATAGCATTAGGTATGAATCACATTTTTACTCATTCTTATTACTTCTCGCGTGTTCCAATTTACCAGCTTATAATACTTGGAATGATATACTCTCTCTCGACCATGTTATTGGTTCTCAACATAACTCTTCTTTAACATTATATTGTTACCTTACTCTATTAGGTTTGCATATTACCGATGCTGATAACCCTTTAAATAGCTCAAATTAACGATCTTGTCATTTAATTCCCTTTAATAGGTTCTCATTCTATTACATTTAGTGGTTTCTCGATAATATTTTAATAGATGTTTTCTCATTCATCTAGTTTAACGATCCTTTAATAGACCGTTTCACTGATTTTACACAATTTAAAATGTCTCTTAATTATTTTGACCATATCTACTCATTAATTTCATGTTACCCACTAAAATTCAAATTAAATTTCATACTCTTATTTATAATGATTTCTCGTTACTCAAATTACGAATTAATTCCTTAGTTCTCATTTACTCAATTCGCAGTTACACTTTATTCTAAATCTTACGGTTTACTCATGGTTCATCAATTCAGTACCTTCTCGTCTTTTTCGAAATTTCTCCTAAGTTCAATATAAATTTATTGAATAGTTGTTCTCATCTCAAGTTTAATAATTATTCATAAATAGAGTTTTCTCATATAATTTTATAATACCTCAAAACTCATAACACTTTATAATACTTCAAAAATTTGAATAAGACTTCCCGTTAATCTAATACTTTTCTCTTTTGACTTATTTTATTAATTTGCTTATGTAACTCGATTTGTAAATTTCTTATAACTCAAAATTACTCCATTATTAATCAAAATAAAATTTTATCCTTTAGCTCGTTTTGATAATAACGCATTACCAGCAAATAACCGATCTCATTTTAACTCATTTTCCTCAAAATTTCATTGCAGCAGTCTTCTCATATTCGACTCATTAATAAGTTCTCATCACTTTAATTTAATGATTTCTCATTATCACATTTATAACCACCCAAGGATAAGTATACTGTCTTATTTTGTATATAATTGTAGTATTACTACTTCCCTTTTGCACGATATTCATTCAACCCAATTAACTTGATTTGTTAATTTCTCCAATAAACCCGATCTATCATTTTGTTGTAAACTCTATAATTACCCATGGAATAAATTTAATTATTCTTAACTGCTTGATTTGATAGTTACTCTTATAATTTATTTGATCAATTATATGCATCTAGATTTCGCACTTTAAATTCATACCAACAAAATCTCTCTGCATAAGCATCATGCTCATAATATTTATAAATAATAATTAATGATAATTATTTCTTGACAATTTTCCTTTTTACCCCTACTCAACTCCACTTGGAGAAAACTCGTCCTCGAGTTTGGAACTAGTATTGTCTACCAAAATAAACAAGCAAGTATGTAGTCACACAAACAATTAGGATACACATACTAAATTCACAATAACAAGCATTGGTCCATCGTTCCCTTCAAAATCTCCCCATAACCATCCAAAAGTTCGGTGTGTACGATAATAGGGGCCCTCTATTACTTTCGACACCTACTTTTGTTTGGTCACGAGTAAATCCCAAAGTTTACAACTTCCCACATATAAACCCACCAACAAATCACACTCAGAAGAAAGGAATTTTAATCACACTCAGGAGAAAGGAAGTTTATTTTCAATATCTGATAAATACAGATATGCACTCAACAGTGCATACTCAAAATCTCATAACCATTACTCAGAAAATCATGCATACATTTAGTCTCGTACGCGATACTCGGATAACTCAGATTCATAGAAATATTTCCACTTAGTTATTTTCACAATACAAATCTCCTTTTAAACTTTTCATTTGGATACGCCATTTATCATTCCTCATAGATATAACTTATGTCCTCTTCACAGTTATATTAAATTTATTGTAATTTGTGAGCATGTCGATTAATATCTTTTTGATCAGAGTTCTCAGTTATTGCGTTCCTCGATTAATTTGATTCAATTTACCGCTCTTTTAACTCGTTTTTAAATAAATCATCATCAAATTGATGACGTTAGCTTCCTCTTAATCCTCTTATATAATTACTCTTTAAGATTTAAGATGAGCTTCAATAATATCTGATTAATTTTACTCAGCAATTTCTCATTTAATTAGTCTATTAAACTTACATAGTTTATTTTAAGCTATCAGTGTGAACTCATTAATCTGTCACTTAACTTGTCATCCACATGAAGTTTTGCACTCAGCAATTTAAACCACTTACTCAAAATGTTTTCTCATTTTACTTCAATTGAATGGTTTTTAAATAAATATTAATTTGTTGACTTTTCAACATGAAATCTTCTCAATTATTACAACTCATGACTCATGGTATTCATTTATTTAACTCATTTTAATAACTTCTCATTAAGTATACTCATATTATAATCTTACAAACGCACTTCTCAATTATTTAAATCAATATTTTCTCCTTTAGCTTCAATGTATTTATTTCTCATTTTCTTGAATTAATAATTTTTGCTCACTCAACTTGATAAACACTCATAAAAATATTCTTAATCAATTTGATTAAATAATCTCCGGTTTACTCGTTTCAATAACTCCGTCTATTACATGTTTTCTCCAAAATGAATACTTTTAATATTTTCCCTTTTTAAAAAAAATTTATTACTCCTCTTTAATATTAATAACTTCCTCATTTCCCATTTACTCAAAGTATGTTTCTCATTGAATAATTTATGGATTTTAAATCATAAATTGATATCCATTAATTACACTTTGGTTACAATTTATCAGATTACATTAACTTTATTAGGTGTTCCTCTAAGTTGGAAACTTTTATTATTTTCTCAATGAAATTTATAATTTCACATTTCTCCAGTATATTTTTTTTTGTTGTATATATATAAATATATAAAACTTTGAGAAATAAAAATCAAAATTACGATCAAATTAAGCTCTAAATTATACCAGAATTATAGAATCTCATAATAGTATATCCATATACATATATGTTTAGCCATACAATTCACTGGTAACTCTCTCAGGAAATAAACCAAAAATTCTCAGAATACGCTACGCGTCAATACTCAAAATATAGCAAAATCTCAATTAAATAATACACTTAAATATTACCGGCAGTAGGAAACGAGAGGTCGACGTGACATGCTGTATGTTCGATGTGGAAACGTTTCTCAGAAAAATATTTGACTCTTTTCTCGTTTGAAAAACTCGATACTCAAACTTGAGTTTGAATTCGCCCCTTGCGAACCCAAATCCCTCAAGTCAGAGCTTTGATACCAACTTGTAACACCCAAAAAAATTCAGAAAAATTTAAAATTTTTAAATATAAGATTTTAAATAACAAGGTCCCAATAACTTGAATAATTAAATCCCAATAATAATATTTTCATTTAAAAATGTATTTAATGCGGAAATAATTTAAATAAAATAAAGTGTTTTAAAATATTAAATGTTGTCCACGTCAGTAATGAAAAGATACAGCGGTCAACCGTCCACCTTCTCCTTTCCTTTGCTGGTACCTGAAACAATGTGGGGGAAAGTTTGGGTCAGCTGGGGAAGCTGAGTGAATAATTCTCAAAATGCAAACAATCATAACATACAACACATGAGGGCACATCGGTGTACTCCTACTCAGAATCTACTCGATTAATTACTCAGATTTATTTCTCAGATTTTATTACTCAGATTTTAATTTATATAGCGCGCTTGTGTGATTTGGGACGAGAGATCAACCTCGCCCCTCCTCACACCTCAGATAGGCATAAGCCAAAAACTCAGACGGGAGTGATCCCAAAACTCAGACGGGAATAATCCCAAAACTCAGACGGGAGGTGATCCCAAAACTCAGACGGGAATAATCCCAAAACTCAGACGGGAGGTGATCCCAGGCATATAGCCAAAAACTCAGATGTGTGTTATTATGTTTTATTATCTCTTTAACATAATTATCTCAGATGCCCTAGCAAGTAGTAGCACAGAATGACCCTGTGCCGAGCTCGGTTACCCAGGCACAATGTCTCAGATTAAAATAAATCAACAATTGCTCAGATACTCAGATAGCATGTCAAACTCAGATAACCAATCAAACACAGATAGCGGATCAAACTCAGATAACAGCTCAAGCTCAGATAACAATTATGGTGCAAGAAATGTAACACATAAGTCATGCATGTACAACGTTAAAACTGAATACACGGTGAGAATACTCACCTCGAGAAACGTAAGCTCCAAAGGATTCCCGACAGTCAAAGGTACAGCATGTTATCTCCTAGTCGGTCCTAAACCAAAAAAAACGAAACCCTGAATTAAGATTCGCAGTTCCGGCTCTATCTCGGGATTTGTTTGATCACTCCGGCTCGATCGCAACTCGATCCCGCCACTTGCTGAGCGCCCCTGCTCGATCGCAACTCGATCAGAATACCCTCTCGTCTCTAGACGGGCTTGCTTAATTCAGACACCTGCTCAATGACTTCTTCTGGTTCGGGGCAATTCCTTATGAATGCTCTCAAAATCCGATCACCACCACCACGAACAGAACTCGCAGTTTGCTCGATCCTTGTCTGCCTTCGGTTGATTGCTTGTTCGATAATGGAAAGAATCAGAATTTAGGGTTGCGATTGGGATGTTTGCTCGATAATGGTTGCTGCTTTGCTGATTGGAAACGAGATGCTCAAAGCAAGAGAGAAACTGAGTGGAGTATTAGACGGCAACTAGGGGTTTGTGAGGCTTAATACGATGGTGATAGAAATCGGGCTTACACAAGACTTGGGCTAGACCAAAACTTGGTTTCTATACACATGGGCCGGATCAAAAGAATGAAGTACACGGCCAGACTCTTAGCAATCTAGACGATATGCAGTGCGGAAAATTTAATGACTTGGGCTCGGCCTTGGCGTATGGCCGGCCTCGCCCGCCACAGAAACTAGCCAACTCACGCTTAATAAATACTCGGGAAATTTAAACGTCGTGATGATTAAGCATCACCAAAATAACGTCACGTAATTAATTAACTTATATAGACGAAACGTCGCGCATAATTAAATAATTTAACCCGAACCGTCACCTAATTATTGTACGACCAACTCATAGTCCAATTAAACGTAATTTAAATTAAATTTAAATTCTCATTTAATTCTCTGAAATTTCGGGGCGTTACAGATACTTATAGGTTATTGGGCGTAGCTAGTGGTTATTATGGTTCACGGGCCATTCATATGGGTTATCGACACCAGTTAAGGTTTAAAATGGATATTTATATTGGTCATTGTTAGTGGTCAAAATCATTCACGGGGCATTCGTATGGGTTCTAGACACAGATTACAGTTTAAAAAATGGATATTTATAGGTTATTTGTCATAGCTAATGGTTATAATGGTTCACGGGCCATTCATATGGGTTATCAACACCAATCACAGTTTAAAAAATGCATATTATAGGTTATAGCAAGTGATTATAATGGCTCATGGGTCATTCGTATGGGCTATGGACGCTAATTACGATTTAACAAGGATACTTATATGTTATTGGTCGTAGCTAGTGGTTATAATAAATCACAGGCCATTTGTATAGGTAATGGACAACAATTAAGGTTTAAAATAGATACTTATAGGTTATTGGTCATAGCTAGTTGTCAAAATCGTTCACACGGCCTTCGTATGGGTTCTAGACACCAATTGCAGTTTAAAAAATGGATACTTATAGGTTATTGGTCATAGCTAGTGGTTATAATGGTTCACGGGCCATTTGTAGGGATTATCAACACCAATTACACTTTAAAAAAGGATACTTACAGGGTATCGGTCATAGCTACTGGTTATAATGGTTCACGACCTATTCGTATGGGTAATGGACACCAATTAAGGTTTAAAATGGATACTTATAGGTTATTGGTCATAGCTATCATTCATGGGGAATTCGTATGGGTTCGAGACACCAATTACATTTTAAAATATGGATACTTATAAGTTATTTGTCATAGCTAGTGGTTACAATGGTTCACGGGCCATTCGTATGTGCTATGAACGCTATTACGGTTTAACAAGGATACTTATAGGTTATTGGTCGAAGCTAGTGGTTATAATGGTTCACGGGCCATTCGTATGGGCTATTGACGCTAATTACGGTTTAACAAGGATACTTATAGGTTATGGTTCGAAGCTAGTGGTTATAATGGTTCACGGGCCATTCGTATGTGTAATGGACACCAATTAATGTTTAAAATGGATACCTATAGGTAATTGGTCATAGCTAGTGGTCAAAATCGTTCACGGGGCATTCGTGTGGGTTCCAGACACCAATTACAGTTTTTAAAATGGTTATATGGGTTATTGGTCTTAGCTAGTGGTCAAAATCGTTCACGGGGCATTCGTATGGGTTCTAGACACCAATTACATTTTAAAAAATGGATACTCATAGGTTATTGGTCATAGTTATTGGTTATAATGGTTCACGGGCCATTCGTATGGGCTATGGACGCTAATTACGGTTTACCAAGGATACTTATAGGTTATTGTTCGAAACTAGCGGTTATAATAGTTCACGGGCCATTCGTATGGGCTATGGACGCCAATTACGGTTTAACATGGATACTTATAGGTTATTGGGCGTAGCTAGTGGTTATTATGGTTCACGAGCCATTCATATGGGTTATCAACACCAATTAAGGTTTAAAATGGATACTTATAGGTTATTGGTCATTGTTAGTGGACAAAATCATTCACGGGGCATTCGTATGGGTTCTAGACACAGATTACAGTTTAAGAAATGGATACTTATAGGTTATTTGTCATAGCTAGTTGTCAAAATCGTTCACAGGGCCTTCGTATGGGTTCTAGACACCAATTGCAGTTTAAAAAATGGATACTTATAGGTTATTGGTCATAGCTAGTGGTTATAATGGTTCACGGGCTATTTGTATGGATTATCAACACCAATTAGAGTTTAAAAAACGGTTACTTATAGGGTATCGGTCATAGCTACTGGTTATAATGGTTCACGACCTATTCGTATAGGTAATGGACACAATTAAGGTTTAAAATGGATACTTATAGGTTATTGGTCATAGCTAGTGGTCAAAATCGTTCATGGGGAATTTGTATGGGATTGAGACACCAATTACAGTTTAAAATATGGATACTTATAAGTTATTTGTCATAGCTAGTGGTTACAATGGTTCACGGGCCATTCGTATGGGCTATGAACGCTATTACGGTTTAACAAGGGTATTTATAGGTTATTGGTCGAACCTAGTGGTTATAATGGTTCACGGGCCATTCGTATGGGCTATGGACGCTAGTTACGGTTTAACAAGGATACTTATAGGTTATTGGTCGAAGCTAGTGGTTATAATGGTTCACGGGCCATTCGTATGGGCTATGGACGCTAATTACGGTTTAACAAGGATACTTATAGGTTATGGTTCGAAGCTAGTGGTTATAATAGTTCACGGGCCATTCGTATGTGTAATGGACACCAATTAATGTTTAAAATGGATAATTATAGGTTAGTGGTCATAGCTAATGGTCAAAATCATTCACGGGCCATTCGTATGGGTTCTAGACACCAATTACAGTTTTAAAAATGGATATATGGGTTATTGGTCATAGCTAGTGGTCAAAATCATTCACGGGGCATTCGTATGGGTTCTAGACACCAATTACAGTTTAAAAAATGGTTACTCATAGGTTATTGGTCATAGCTATTGGTTATAATGGTTCGCGGGCCATTCGTATGGGCTATGGACGCTAATTACGGTTTAACAAGGATACTTATAGGTTATTGGTCGAAACTAGTGGTTATAATAGTTCACGGGCCATTCGTATGGGCTATGGACGCCAATTACGGTTTAACATGGATACTTATAGGTTACTAGGCGTAGCTAGTGGTTATTATGGTTCACGGGCCATAGTTATCGACACCATTTAAGGTTTAAAATGGGTACTTATAGGTTATTGGTCATTGTTATTGGTCAAAATCATTCACGGGGCATTCGTATGGGTTCTAGACACAGATTACAGTTTAAAAAATGGATATTTATAGGTTATTTGTCATAGCTAATGGTTATAATGGTTCACGGGCCATTCGTATGGGTTATCAACACCAATCACAGTTTAAAAAATGCATATTATAGGTTATAGCAAGTGATTATAATGGCTCATGGGTCATTCGTATGGGCTATGGACGCTAATTACGATTTAACAAGGATACTTATATGTTATTGGTCGTAGCTAGTGGTTATAATAAATCACAGGCCATTTGTATAGGTAATGGACAACAATTAAGGTTTAAAATAGATACTTATAGGTTATTGGTCATAGCTAGTTGTCAAAATCGTTCACACGGCCTTCGTATGGGTTCTAGACACCAATTGCAGTTTAAAAAATGGATACTTATAGGTTATTGGTCATAGCTAGTGGTTATAATGGTTCACGGGCCATTTGTAGGGATTATCAACACCAATTACACTTTAAAAAAGGATACTTACAGGGTATCGGTCATAGCTACTGGTTATAATGGTTCACGACCTATTCGTATGGGTAATGGACACAATTAAGGTTTAAAATGGATACTTATAGGTTATTGATCATAGCTAGTGGTCAAAATCGTTCATGGGGAATTCTTACGGGTTCGAGACACCAATTACAGTTTAAAATATGGATACTTAAAAGTTATTTGTCATTGCTAGTGGTTACAATGGTTCACGGACCATTCGTATGGGCTATGAACGCTATTACGGTTTAACAAGGGTACTTATAGGTTATTGGTCGAAGCTAGTGGTTATAATGGTTGACGGGCCATTCGTATGGGCTGTGGACGCTAGTTACGGTTTAACAAGGATACTTATAGGTCATCGGTCATAGCTAGTGGTTATAATGGTTCACGGGCCATTCGTATGTGTAATGGACACCAATTAATGTTTAAAATGGATAATTATAGGTTATTGGTCATAGCTAGTGGTCAAAATCATTCACGGGCCATTCGTATGGGTTCTAGACACCAATTACAGTTTTAAAAATGGATATATGGGTTATTGGTCTTAGCTAGTGGTCAAAATCGTTCACGGGGCATTCGTATGGGTTCTAGACACCAATTACAGTTTAAAAAATGGTTACTCATAGGTTATTGGTCATAGCTATTGGTTATAATGGTTCACGGGCCATTCGTATGGGCTATGGACGCTAATTACGGTTTAACAAGGATACTTATAGGCTATTGGTCGAAACTAGTGGTTATAATAGTTCACGGGCCATTCGTATGGGCTATGGACGCCAATTACGGTTTAACATGGATACTTATAGGTTATTGGGTGTAGCTAGTGGTTATTATGGTTCACGGGCCATTCATATGGGTTATCGACACCAATTAAGGTTTAAAATGGATACTTATAGGTTATTGGTCATTGTTAGTGGTCAAAATCATTCACGGGGCATTCGTATGGGTTCTAGACACAGATTACAGTTTAAAAATGGATATTTATAGGTTATTTGTCATAGCTAGTTGTCAAAATCGTTCACAGGGCCTTCGTATGGGTTCTAGACACCAATTGCAGTTTAAAAAATGGATACTTATAGGTTATTGGTCATAGCTAGTGGTTATAAAGGTTCACGGGCTATTTGTATGGATTATCAACACCAATTAGAGTTTAAAAAACGGTTACTTATAGGGTATCGGTCATAGCTACTGGTTATAATGGTTCATGACCTATTCGTATAGGTAATGGACACAATTAAGGTTTAAAATGGATACTTATAGGTTATTGGTCATAGCTAGTGGTCAAAATCGTTCATGGGAAATTCGTATGGGTTTGAGACACCAATTACAGTTTAAAATATGGATACTTATAAGTTATTTGTCATAGCTAGTGGTTACAATGGTTCACGGGCCATTCGTATGGGCTATGAACGCTATTACGGTTTAACAAGGGTATTTATAGGTTATTGGTCGAACCTAGTGGTTATAATGGTTCACGGGCCATTCGTATGGGCTATGGACGCTAGTTACGGTTTAACAAGGATACTTATAGGTTATTGGTCGAAGCTAGTGGTTATAATGGTTCACGGGCCATTCGTATGGGCTATGGACGCTAATTACGGTTTAACAAGGATACTTATAGGTTATGGTTCGAAGCTAGTGGTTATAATGGTTCACGGGCCATTCGTATGTGTAATGGACACCAATTAATGCTTAAAATGGATACTTATAGGTAATTGGTCATAGCTAGTGGTCAAAATCGTTCACGGGGCATTCGTATGGGTTCCAGACACCAATTACAGTTTTTAAAATGGTTATATGGGTTATTGGTCATAGCTAGTGGTCAAAATCGTTCACGGGGCATTCGTATGGGTTCTAGACACCAATTACAGTTTAAAAAATGGATACTCATAGGTTATTGGTCATAGCTATTGGTTATAATGGTTCACGGGTCATTCGTATGGGCTATGGACGCTAATTACGGTTTAACAAGGATACTTATAGGTTATTGGTCGAAACTAGTGGTTATAATAGTTCACGGGCCATTCGTATGGGCTATGGACGCCAATTACGGTTTAACATGGATACTTATAGGTTATTGGGCGTAGCTAGTGGTTATTATGGTTCACGGGCCATTCATATGGGTTATCAACACCAATTAAGGTTTAAAATGGATACTTATAGGTTATTGGTCATTGTTAGTGGTCAAAATCATTCACGGGCATTCGTATGGGTTCTAGACACAGATTACAGTTTAAGAAATGGATATTTATAGGTTATTTGTCATAGCTAGTTGTCCAAATCGTTCACAGGGCCTTCGTATGGGTTCTAGACACCAATTGCAGTTTAAAAAATGGATACTTATAGGTTATTGGTCATAGCTAGTGGTTATAATGGTTCACGGGCCATTTGTATGGATTATCAACACCAATTACACTTTAAAAAAGGATACTTACAGGGTATCGGTCATAGCTACTGGTTATAATGGTTCACGACCTATTCGTATGGGTAATGGACACAATTAAGGTTTAAAATGGATACTTATAGGTTATTGGTCATAGCTAGTGGTCAAAATCGTTCATGGGGAATTCTTACGGGTTCGAGACACCAATTATAGTTTAAAATATGGATACTTAAAAGTTATTTGTCATTGCTAGTGGTTACAATGGTTCACGGACCATTCGTATGGGCTATGAACGCTATTACGGTTTAACAAGGGTACTTATAGGTTATTCGTCGAATCTAGTGGTTATAATGGTTGACGGGCCATTCGTATGGGCTGTGGACGCTAGTTACGGTTTAACAGGGATACTTATAGGTTATCGGTCATAGCTAGTGGTTATAATGGTTCACGGGCCATTCATATGTGTAATGGACACCAATTAATGTTTAAAATGGATAATTATAGGTTATTGGTCATAGCTAGTGGTCAAAATCATTCACGGGCCATTCGTATGGGTTCTAGACACCAATTACAGTTTTAAAAATGGATATATGGGTTATTGGTCATAGCTAGTGGTCAAAATCGTTCACGGGGCATTCGTATGGGTTCTAGACACCAATTACAATTTAAAAAATGGATACTCATAGGTTATTGGTCATAGCTACTGGTTATAATGGTTCACGGGCCATTCGTATGGGCTATGGACGCTAATTACGGTTTAACAAGGATACTTATAGGCTATTGGTCGAAACTAGTGGTTATAATAGTTCACGGGCCATTCGTATGGGCTATGGACGCCAATTACGGTTTAACATGGATACTTATAGGTTATTGGGTGTAGCTAGTGGTTATTATGGTTCACGGGCCATTCATATGGGTTATCGACACCAATTAAGGTTTAAAATGGATACTTATAGGTTATTGGTCATTGTTAGTGGTCAAAATCATTCACGGGGCATTCGTATGGGTTCTAGACACAGATTACAGTTTAAAAATGGATATTTATAGGTTATTTGTCATTGCTAGTTGTCAAAATCGTTCACAGGGCCTTCGTATGGGTTCTAAACACCAATTGCAGTTTAAAAAATGGATACTTATAGGTTATTGGTCATAGCTAGTGGTTATAATGGTTCACGGGCTATTTGTATGGATTATCAACACTAATTAGAGTTTAAAAAATGGTTACTTATAGGGTATCGGTCATAGCTACTGATTATAATGGTTCACGACCTATTCGTATAGGTAATGGACACAATAAAGGTTTAAAATGGATACTTATAGGTTATTGGTCATAGCTAGTGGTCAAATTCGTTCATGGGGAATTCGTATGGGTTTGAGACACCAATTACAGTTTAAAATATGGATACTTATAAGTTATTTGTCATAGCTAGTGGTTACAATGGTTCACGGGCCATTCGTATGGGCTATGAACGCTATTACGGTTTAACAAGGGTATTTATAGGTTATTGGTCGAACCTAGTGGATATAATGGTTCACGGGCCATTCGTATGGGCTATGGACGCTAATTACGGTTTAACAAGGATACATATAGGTTATGGTTCGAAGCTAGTGGTTATAATGGTTCACGGGCCATTCGTATGTGTAATGGACACCAATTAATGTTTAAAATGGATACTTATAGGTAATTGGTCATAGCTAGTGGTCAAAATCATTCACGGGGCATTCGTATGGGTTCCAGACACCAATTACAGTTTTTAAAATGGTTATATGGGTTATTGGTCATAGCTAGTGGTCAAAATCGTTCACAGGGCCTTCGTATGGGTTCTAGACACCAATTGCAGTTTAAAAAATGGATACTTATAGGTTATTGGTCATAGCTAGTGGTTATAATGGTTCACGGGCTATTTGTATGGATTATCAACACCAATTAGAGTTTAAAAAACGGTTACTTATAGGGTATCGGTCGTAGCTATTGGTTATAATGGTTCACGACCTATTCGTATAGGTAATGGACACAATTAAGGTTTAAAATGGATACTTATAGGTTATTGGTCATAGCTAGTGGTCAAAATCGTTCATGGGGAATTCGTATGGGTTTGAGACACCAATTACAGTTTAAAATATGGATACTTATAAGTTATTTGTCATAGCTAGTGGTTACAATGGTTCACGGGCCATTCGTATGGGCTATGAACGCTATTACCGTTTAACAAGGGTATTTATAGGTTATTGGTCGAACCTAGTGGTTATAATGGTTCACGGGCCATTCGTATGGGCTATGGTCGCTAGTTACGGTTTAACAAGGATACTTATAGGTTATTGGTCGAAGCTAGTGGTTATAATGGTTCACGGGCCATTCGTATGTGTAATGGACACCAATTAATGTTTAAAATGGATACTTATAGGTTATTGGTCATAGCTAGTGTTCAAAGTCGTTCACGGGGCATTCGTATGGGTTCTAGACACCAATTAAAGTTTAAAAAATGGATATATGGGTTATTGGTCATAGCTAGTGCTCAAAATCGTTCACGGGGCATTCATATGGGTTCTAGACACCAATTACAGTTTAAAAAATGGATACTCATAGGTTATTGGTCATAGCTATTGGTTATAATGGTTCACGGGCCATTCGTATGGGCTATGGACGCTAATTACGGTTTAACAAGGATACTTATAGGTTATTGGTCGAAACTAGTGGTTATAATAGTCACGGGCCATTCGTATGGGCTATGGACGCCAATTAAGGTTTAACATGGATACTTATAGGTTATTGGGCGTAGCTAGTGGTTATTATGGTTCACGGGCCATTCGTATGGGTTATCGATACCAATTAAGGTTTAAAATGGATACTTATATTGGTCATTGTTATTGGTCAAAATCATTCACGGGGCATTCGTATGGGTTCTAGACACAGATTACAGTTTAAAAAATGGATATTTATAGGTTATTTTGTCATAGCTAATGGTTATAATGGTTCACGGGCCATTCGTATGGGTTATCAACACCAATCACAGTTTAAAAAATGCATATTATAGGTTATAGCAAGTGATTATAATGGCTCATGGGTCATTCGTATGGGCTATGGACGCTAATTACGATTTAACAAGGATACTTATATGTTATTAGTCGTAGCTAGTGGTTATAATAAATCACAGGCCATTTGTATAGGTAATGGACACCAATTAAGGTTTAAAATAGATACTTATAGGTTATTGGTCATAGCTAGTTGTCAAAATCGTTCACACGGCCTTCGTATGGGTTCTAGACACCAATTACAGTTTAAAAAATGGATACTTATAGGTTATTGGTCATAGCTAGTGGTTATAATGGTTCACGGGCCATTTGTATGGATTATCAACACCAATTACACTTTAAAAAAGGATACTTACAGGGTATCGATCATAGCTACTGGTTATAATGGTTCACGACCTATTCGTAAGGGTAATGGACACAATTAAGGTTTAAAATGGATACTTATAGGTTATTGGTCATAGCTAGTGGTCAAAATCGTTCATGGGGAATTCTTACGGGTTCGAGACACCAATTACAGTTTAAAATATGGATACTTAAAAGTTATTTGTCATTGCTAGTGGTTACAATGGTTCACGGACCATTCGTATGGGCTATGAACGCTATTACGGTTTAACAAGGGTACTTATAGGTTATTGGTCGAAGCTAGTGGTTATAATGGTTGACGGGCCATTCGTATGGGCTGTGGACGCTAGTTACGGTTTAACAAGGATACTTATAGGTTATCGGTCATAGCTAGTGGTTATAATGGTTCACGGGCCATTCGTATGTGTAATGGACACCAATTAATGTTTAAAATGGATAATTATAGGTTATTGGTCATAGCTAGTGGTCAAAATCATTCACGGGCCATTCGTATGGGTTCTAGACACCAATTACAGTTTTAAAAATGGATATACGGGTTATTGGTCATAGCTAGTGGTCAAAATCGTTCACGGGGCATTCGTATGGGTTCTAGACACCAATTACAGTTTAAAAAAAGGTTACTCATAGGTTATTGGTCATAGCTATTGGTTATAATGGTTCACTGGCCATTCGTATGGGCTATGGACGCTAATTACGGTTTAACAAGGATACTTATAGGCTATTGGTCGAAACTAGTGGTTATAATAGTTCACGGGCCATTCGTATGGGCTATGGACGCCAATTACGGTTTAACATGGATACTTATAGGTTATTGGGTGTAGCTAGTGGTTATTATGGTTCACGGGCCATTCATATGGGTTATCGACACCAATTAAGGTTTAAAATGGATACTTATAGGTTATTGGTCATTATTAGTGGTCAAAATCATTCACGGGGCATTCGTATGGGTTCTAGACACAGATTACAGTTTAAAAATGGATATTTATAGGTTATTTGTCATAGCTAGTTGTCAAAATCGTTCACAGGGCCTTCGTATGGGTTCTAGACACCAATTGCAGTTTAAAAAATGGATACTTATAGGTTATTGGTCATAGCTAGTGGTTATAATGGTTCACGGGCTATTTGTATGGATTATCAACACCAATTAGAGTTTAAAAAACGGTTACTTATAGGGTATCGGTCATAGCTACTGGTTATAATGGGTCACGACCTATTCGTATAGGTAATGGACACAATTAAGGTTTAAAATGGATACTTATAGGTTATTGGTCATAGCTAGTGGTCAAAATCGTTCATGGGGAATTCGTATGGGTTTGAGACACCAATTACAGTTTAAAATATGGATACTTATAAGTTATTTGTCATAGCTAGTGGTTACAATGGTTCACGGGCCATTCGTATGGGCTATGAACGCTATTACGGTTTAACAAGGGTATTTATAGGTTATTGGTCGAACCTAGTGGTTATAATGGTTCACGGGCCATTCGTATGAGCTATGAACGCTAGTTACGGTTTAACAAGGATACTTATAGGTTATTGGTCGAAGCTAGTGGTTATAATGGTTCACGGGCCATTCGTATGGGCTATGGACGCTAATTACGGTTTAACAAGGATACTTATAGGTTATGGTTCGAAGCTAGTGGTTATAATGGTTCACGGGCCATTCGTATGTGTAATGGACACCAATTAATGTTTAAAATGGATAATTATAGGTTATTGGTCATAGCTAGTGGTCAAAATCATTCACGGGCCATTCGTATGGGTTCTAGACACCAATTACAGTTTTTAAAATGGATATATGGGTTATTGGTCATAGCTAGTGGTCAAAATCGTTCACGGGGCATTCGTATGGGTTCTAGACACCAATTACAGTTTAAAAAATGGTTACTCATAGGTTATTGGTCATAGCTATTGGTTATAATGGTTCACGGGCCATTCGTATGGGCTACTGACGCTAATTACGGTTTAACAAGGATACTTATAGGCTATTGGTCGAAACTAGTGGTTATAATAGTTCACGGGCCATTCGTATGGGCTATGGACGCCAATTACGGTTTAACATGGATACTTGTAGGTTATTGGGTGTAGCTAGTGGTTATTATGGTTCACGGGCCATTCATATGGGTTATCGACACCAATTAAGGTTTAAAATGGATACTTATAGGTTATTGGTCATTGTTAGTGGTCAAAATCATTCACGGGGCATTCGTATGGGTTCTAGACACAGATTACAGTTTAAAAATGGATATTTATAGGTTATTTGTCATAGCTAGTTGTCAAATTCGTTCACAGGGCCTTCGTATGGGTTCTAGACACCAATTGCAGTTTAAAAAATGGATACTTATAGGTTATTGGTCATAGCTAGTGGTTATAATGGTTCACGGGCAATTTGTATGGATTATCAACACCAATTAGAGTTTAAAAAACGGTTACTTATAAGGTATCAGTCATAGCTACTGGTTATAATGGTTCACGACCTATTCGTATAGGTAATAGACACAATTAAGGTTTAAAATGGATACTTATTGGTTATTGGTCATAGCTAGTGGTCAAAATCGTTCATGGGGAATTCGTATGGGTTTGAGACACCAATTACAGTTTAAAATATGGATACTTATAAGTTATTTGTCATAGCTAGTGGTTATAATGGTTCACGGGCCATTCGTATGGGCTATGAACGCTATTACGGTTTAACAAGGGTATTTATAGGTTATTGGTCGAACCTAGTGGTTATAATGGTTCACGGGCCATTCGTATGGGCTATGGACGCTAGTTACGGTTTAACAAGGATACTTATAGGTTATTGGTCGAAGCTAGTGGTTATAATGGATCACGGGCCATTCGTATGGGCTATGGACGCTAATTACGGTTTATCAAGGATACTTATAGGTTATGGTTCAAAGCTAGTGGTTATAATGGTTCACGGGCCATTCGCATGTGTAATGGACACCAATTAATGTTTAAAATGGATACTTATAGGTAATTGGTCATAGCTAGTGGTCAAAATCGTTCACGGGGCATTCGTATGGGTTCCAGACACCAATTACAGTTTTTAAAATGGTTATATGGGTTATTGGTCATAGCTAGTGGTCAAAATCATTCACGGGACATTCGTATCGGTTCTAGACACCAATTACAGTTTAAAAAATGGATACTCATAGGTTATTGGTCATAGCTATTGGTTATAATGGTTCACGGGCCGTTCGTATGGGCTATGGACGCTAATTACGATTTAACAAGGATACTTATAGGTTATTTGTTGAAACTAGTGGTTATAATAGTTCACGGGCCATTCGTATGGGCTATGGACGCCAATTACGGTTTTACATGGATACTTATAGGTTATTGGGCGTAGCTAGTGGTTATTATGGTTCACGGGCCATTCATATGGGTTATCAACACCAATTAAGGTTTAAAATGGATACTTATAGGTTATTGGTCATTGTTAGTGGTCAAAATCATTCACGGGGCATTCGTATGGGTTCTAGACACAGATTACAGTTTAAAAATGGATATTTATAGGTTATTTGTCATAGCTAGTTGTCAAATTCGTTCACAGGGCCTTCGTATGGGTTCTAGACACCAATTGCGGTTTAAAAAATGGATACTTATAGGTTATTGGTCATAGCTAGTGGTTATAATGGTTCACGGGCAATTTGTATGGATTATCAACACCAATTAGAGTTTAAAAAACGGTTACTTATAGGGTATCAGTCATAGCTACTGGTTATAATGGTTCACGACCTATTCGTATAGGTAATAGACACAATTAAGGTTTAAAATGGATACTTATTGGTTATTGGTCATAGCTAGTGGTCAAAATCGTTCATGGGGAATTCGTATGGGTGTGAGACACCAATTACAGTTTAAAATATGGATACTTATAAGTTATTTGTCATAGCTAGTGGTTATAATGGTTCACGGGCCATTCGTATGGGCTATGAACGCTATTACGGTTTAACAAGGGTATTTATAGGTTATTGGTCGAACCTAGTGGTTATAATGGTTCACGGGCCATTCGTATGGGCTATGGACGCTAGTTACGGTTTAACAAGGATACTTATAGGTTATTGGTCGAAGCTAGTGGTTATAATGGATCACGGGCCATTCGTATGGGCTATGGACGCTAATTACGGTTTATCAAGGATACTTATAGGTTATGGTTCAAAGCTAGTGGTTATAATGGTTCACGGGCCATTCGTATGTGTAATGGACACCAATTAATGTTTAAAATGGATAATTATAGGTTATTGGTCATAGCTAGTGGTCAAAATCATTCACGGGCCATTCGTATGGGTTCTAGACACCAATTACAGTTTTAAAAATGGATATATGGGTTATTGGTCATAGCTAGTGGTCAAAATCGTTCACGGGACATTCGTATCGGTTCTAGACACCAATTACAGTTTAAAAAATGAATACTCATAGGTTATTGGTCATAGCTATTGGTTATAATGGTTCACGGGCCATTCGTATGGGCTATGGACGCTAATTACGGTTTAACAAGGATACTTATAGTTTATTTGTCGAAACTAGTGGTTATAATAGTTCACGGGCCATTCGTATGGGCTATGGACGCCAATTACGGTTTTACATGGATACTTATAGGTTATTGGGCGTAGCTAGTGGTTATTATGGTTCACGGGCCATTCATATGGGTTATCAACACCAATTAAGGTTTAAAATGGATACTTATAGGTTATTGGTCATTGTTAGTGGTCAAAATCATTCACGGGGCATTCGTATGGGTTCTAGACACAGATTACAGTTTAAGAAATGGATATTTATAGGTTATTTGTCATAGCTAGTTGTCAAAATCGTTCACAGGGCCTTCGTATGGGTTCTAGACACCAATTGCAGTTTAAAAAATGTAGGTTATTGGTCATAGCAGTGGTTATAATGGTTCACGGGCTATTTGTATGGATTATCAACACCAATTAGTGTTTAAAAAACGGTTACTTATAGGGTATCAGTCATAGCTACTGGTTATAATGGTTCACGACCTATTCGTATAGGTAATGGACACAATTAAGGTTTAAAATGGATACTTATAGGTTATTGGTCATAGCTAGTGGTCAAAATCGTTCATGGGGAATTCGTATGGGTTTGAGACACCAATTACAGTTTAAAATATGGATACTTATAAGTTATTTGTCATAGCTAGTGGTTACAATGGTTCACGGGCCATTCGTATGGGCTATGAACGCTATTACGGTTTAACAAGGGTATTTATAGGTTATTGGTCGAACCTAGTGGTTATAATGGTTCACGGGCCATTCGTATGGGCTATGGACGCTAATTACGGTTTAACAAGGATACTTATAGGTTATTGGTCGAAGCTAGTGGTTATAATGGTTCACGGGCCATTCGGATGGGCTATGGACGCTAATTACGGTTTAACAATGATACTTATAGGTTATGGTTCGAAGCTAGTGGTTATAATGGTCCACGGGCCATTCGTATGTGTAATGGACACCAATTAATGTTTAAAATGGACACTTATAGGTAATTGGTCATAGCTAGTGGTCAAAATCGTTCACGGGGCATTCGTATGGGTTCCAGACACCAATTACAGTTTTTAAAATGGTTATATGGGTTCTTGGTCATAGCTAGTGGTCAAAATCGTTCACGGGGAATTCGTATGGGTTCTAGACACCAATTACAGTTTAAAAAATGGTTACTCATAGGTTATTGGTCATAGCTATTGGTTATAATGGTTCACGGGCCATTCGTATGGGCTATGGACCCTAATTACGGTTTAACAAGGATACTTATAGGTTATTGGTCGAAACTAGTGGTTATAATAGTTCACGGGCCATTCGTATGGGCTATGGACGCCAATTACGGTTTAACATGGATACTTATAGGTTATTGGGCGTAGCTAGTGGTTATTATGGTTCACGGGCCATTCATATGGGTTATCAACACCAATTAAGGTTTAAAATGGATACTTATAGGTTATTGGTCATTGTTAGTGGTCAAAATCATTCACGGGGCATTCGTATGGGTTCTAGACACAGATTACAGTTTAAGAAATGGATATTTATAGGTTATTTGACATAGCTAGTTGTCAAAATCGTTCACAGGGCCTTCGTATGGGTTCTAGACACCAATTGCAGTTTAAAAAATGGATACTTATAGGTTATTGGTCATAGCTAGTGGTTATAATGGTTCACGGGCCATTTGTATGGATTATCAACACCAATTACACTTTAAAAAAGGATACTTACAGGGTATCGGTCATAGCTACTGGTTATAATGGTTCACGACCTATTCGTATGGGTAATGGACACAATTAAGGTTTAAAATGGATACTTATAGGTTATTGGTCATAGCTAGTGGTCAAAATCGTTCATGGGGAATTCTTACGGGTTCGAGACACCAATTACAGTTTAAAATATGGATACTTAAAAGTTATTTGTCATTGCTAGTGGTTACAATGGTTCACGGACCATTCGTATGGGCTATGAACGCTATTACGGTTTAACAAGGGTACTTATAGGTTATTCGTCGAAGCTAGTGGTTATAATGGTTGACGGGCAATTCGTATGGGCTGTGGACGCTAGTTACAGTTTAACAAGGATACTTATAGGTTATCGGTCATAGCTAGTTGTTATAAGGGTTCACGGGCCATTCGTATGTGTAATGGACACCAATTAATGTTTAAAATGGATAATTATAGGTTATTGGTCATAGCTAGTGGTCAAAATCATTCACGGGCCATTCGTATGGGTTCTAGACACCAATTACAGTTTTAAAAATGGATATATGGGTTATTGGTCATAGCTAGTGGTCAAAATCGTTCACGGGGCATTCGTATGGGTTCTAGACACAAATTACAGTTTAAAAAATGAATACTCATAGGTTATTGGTCATAGATATTGGTTATAATGGTTCACGGGCCATTCGAATGGGCTATGGACGCTAATTACGGTTTAACAAGGATACTTATAGGCTATTGGTCGAAACTAGTGGTTATAATAGTTCACGGGCCATTCGTATGGGCTATGGACGCCAATTACGGTTTAACATGGATACTTATAGGTTATTGGGTGTAGCTAGTGGTTATTATGGTTCACGGGCCATTCATATGGGTTATCGACACCAATTAAGGTTTAAAATGGATACTTATAGGTTATTGGTCATTGTTAGTGGTCAAAATCATTCACGGGGCATTCGTATGGGTTCTAGACACAGATTACAGTTTAAAAATGGATATTTAGAGGTTATTTGTCATAGCTAGTTGTCAAAATCGTTCACAGGGCCTTCGTATGGGTTCTAAACACCAATTGCAGTTTATAAAATGGATACTTATAGGTTATTGGTCATAGCTAGTGGTTATAATGGTTCACGGGCTATTTGTATGGATTATCAACACCAATTAGAGTTTAAAAAATTGTTACTTATAAGGTATCGGTCATAGCTACTGATTATAATGGTTCACGACCTATTCGTATAGGTAATGGACACAATTAAGGTTTAAAATGGATACTTATAGGTTATTGGTCATAGCTACTGGTCAAAATCGTTCATGGGGAATTCGTATGGGTTTGAGACACCAATTACAGTTTAAAATATGGATACTTATAAGGTATTTGTCATAGCTAGTGGTTACAATGGTTCACGGGCCATTCGTATGGGCTATGAACGCCATTACGGTTTAACAAGGGTATTTATAGGTTATTGGTCGAACCTAGTGGTTATAATGGTTCACGGGCCATTCGTATGGGCTATGGACGCTAGTTACGGTTTAACAAGGATACTTATAGGTTATTGGTCGAAGCTAGTGGTTATAATGGTTCACGGGCCATTCGTATGGGCTATGGACGCTAATTACGGTTTAACAAGGATACTTATAGGTTATGGTTCGAAGCTAGTGGTTATAATGGTTCACGGGCCATTCGTATGTGTAATGGACACCAATTAATGTTTAAAATGGATACGTATAGGTAATTGGTCATAGCTAGTGGTCAAAATCGTTCACGGGGCATTCGTATGGGTTCCAGACACCAATTACAGTTTTTAAAATGGTTATATGGGTTATTGGTCATAGCTAGTGGTCAAAATCGTTCACAGGGCCTTCGTATGGGTTCTAGACACCAATTGCAGTTTAAAAAATGGATACTTATAGGTTATTGGTCATAGCTAGTGGTTATAATGGTTCACGGGCTATTTGTATGGATTATCAACACCAATTAGAGTTTAAAAAACGGTTACTTATAGGGTATCGGTCGTAGCTACTGGTTATAATGGTTCAAGACCTATTCGTATAGGTAATGGACACAATTAAGGTTTAAAATGGATACTTATAGGTTATTGGTCATAGCTAGTGGTCAAAATCGTTCATGGGGAATTCATATGGGTTGGAGACACCAATTACAGTTTAAAATATGGATACTTATAAGTTATTTGTCATAGCTAGTGGTTACAATGGTTCACGGGCCATTCGTATGGGCTATGAACGCTATTACGGTTTAACAAGGGTATTTATAGGTTATTGGTCGAACCTAGTGGTTATAATGGTTCACGGGCCATTCGTATGGGCTATGGACGCTAGTTACGGTTTAACAAGGATAGTTATAGGTTATTGGTCGAAGCTAGTGGTTATAATGGTTCACGGGCCATTCGAATGTGTAATGGACACCAATTAATGTTTAAAATGGATACTTATAGGTTATTGGTCATAGGTAGTGTTCAAAGTCGTTCACGGGGCATTCGTATGGGTTCTAGACACCAATTAAAGTTTAAAAAATGGATATATGGGTTATTGGTCTTAGCTAGTGCTCAAAATCGTTCACGGGGCATTCGTATGGGTTCTAGACACCAATTACAGTTTAAAAAATGGATACTCATAGGTTATTGGTCATAGCTATTGGTTATAATGGTTCACGTGCCATTCGTATGGGCTATGGACGCTAATTACGGTTTAACAAGGATACTTATAGGTTATTGGTCGAAACTAGTGGTTATAATAGTTCACGGGCCATTCGTATGGGCTATGGACGCCAATTACGGTTTAACATGGATACTTATAGGTTATTGGGCGTAGCTAGTGGTTATTATGGTTCACGGGCCATTCGTATGGGTTATCGACACCAATTAAGGTTTAAAATGGATACTTATATTGGTCATTGTTATTGGTCAAAATCATTCACGGGGCATTCGTATGGGTTCTAGACACAGATTACAGTTTAAAAAATAGATATTTATAGGTTATTTGTCATAGCTAATGGTTATAATGGTTCACGGGCCATTCGTATGGGTTATCAACACCAATCACAGTTTAAAAAATGCATATTATAGGTTATAGCAAGTGATTATAATGGCTCATGGGTCATTCGTATGGGCTATGGACGCTAATTACAATTTAACAAGGATACTTATATGTTATTGGTCGTAGCTAGTGGTTATAATAAATCACAGGCCATTTTTATTGGTAATGGACCCCAATTAAGGTTTAAAATAGATACTTATAGGTTATTGGTCTTAGCTAGTTGTCAAAATCGTTCACACGGCCTTCGTATGGGTTCTAGACACCAATTACAGTTTAAAAAATGGATACTTATAGGTTATTGGTCATAGCTAGTGGTTATAATGGTTCACGGGCCATTTGTATGGATTATCAACACCAATTACACTTTAAAAAAGGATACTTACAGGGTATCGGTCATAGCTACTGGTTATAATGGTTCACGACCTATTCGTATGGGTAATGGACACAATTAAGGTTTAAAATGGATACTTATAGGTTATTGGTCATAGCTATTGGTCAAAATCGTGCATGGGGAATTCTTACGGGTTCGAGACACCAATTACAGTTTAAAATATGGATACTTAAAAGTTATTTGTCATTGCTAGTGGTTACAATGGTTCACGGACCATTCGTATGGGCTATGAACGCTATTACGGTTTAACAAGGGTACTTATAGGTTATTGGTCGAAGCTAGTGGTTATAATGGTTGACGGGAAATTCGTATGGGCTGTGGACGCTAGTTACGGTTTAACAAGGATACTTATAGGTTATCGGTCATAGCTAGTGGTTCTAATGGTTCACGGGCCATTCTTATGTGTCCAGGACACCAATTAATGTTTAAAATGGATAATTATAGGTTATTGGTCATAGCTAGTGGTCAAAATCATTCACGGGCCATTCGTATTGGTTCTAGACACTAATTACAGTTTTAAAAATGGATATATGGGTTATTGGTCATAGCTAGTGGTCAAAATCGTTCACGGGGCATTCGTATGGGTTCTAGACACCAATTACAGTTTAAAAAATGGATACTCATAGGTTATTGGTCATAGCTATTGGTTATAATGGTTCACGGGCCATTCGTATGGGCTATGGACGCTAATAGTTATAATAGTTCACGGGCCATTCGTATGGGCTATGGACGCCAATTACGGTTTAACATGGATACTTATAGGTTATTGGGTGTAGCTAGTGGTTATTATGGTTCACGGGCCATTCATATGGGTTATCGACACCAATTAAGGTTTAAAATGGATACTTATAGGTTATTGGTCATTGTTAGTGGTCAAAATCATTCACGGGGCATTCGTATGGGTTCTAGACACAGATTACAGTTTAAAAAATGGATACTCATAGGTTATTGGTCATAGCTATTGGTTATAATGGTTCACGGGCCATTCGTATGGGCTATGGACGCTAATTACGGTTTAACAAGGATACTTATAAGTTATTGGTCGAAACTAGTGGTTATAATAGTTCACGGGCCATTCGTATGGGCTATGGACGCCAATTACGGTTTAACATGGATACTTATAGGTTATTAGGCGTAGCTAGTGGTTATTATGGTTCACGGGCCATAGTTATCGACACCAATTAAGGTTTAAAATGGATACTTATAGGTTATTGGTCATTGTTATTGGTCAAAATCATTCACGGGGCATTCGTATGGGTTCTAGACACAGATTACAGTTTAAAAAATGGATATTTATAGATTATTTGTCATAGCTAATTGTTATAATGGTTCACGGGCCATTCGTATGGGTTATCAACACCAATCACAGTTTAAAAAATGCATATTATAGGTTATAGCAAGTGATTATAATGGCTCATGGGTCATTCGTATTGGCTATGGACGCTAATTACGGTTTAACAAGGATACTTATATGTTATAGGTCGAAGCTAGTGGTTATAATAGTTCACGGGCCATTCGTATGTGTAATGGACACCAATTAATGTTTAAAATGGATACTTATAGGTTATTGGTCATAGCTAGTGGTCAAAATCGTTCACGGGGCATTCATACGCGTTTTACACACCAATTACAGTTTAAAAAATGGATACTCATAGGTTATTGGTCATAGCTATTGGTTATAATGGTTCACGGGCCATTCGTATGGGGTATGGACGCTAATTACGGTTTAACAAGGATACTTATAGGTTATTGGTCGAAACTAGTGGTTATAATAGTTCACGGGCCATTCGTATGGGCTATGGAAGCCAATTACGGTTTAACATGGATACTTATAGGTTATTGGGCGTAGCTAGTGGTTATTATCGTTCACATGCCATTCGTATGGGTTATCGACACCAATTAAGGTTTAAAATGGATACTTATAGGTTATTGGTTATTGTTAGTGGTCAAAATAATTCGCGGGGCATTGGTATGGGTTCTAGACACAGATTAAAGTTTAAAAAATGGATAATTATAGGTTATTTGTCATAGCTAATGGTTATAATGGTTCACGGGCCATTCATATGGGTTATCAACACCAATCACAGTTTAAAAAATGCATATTATAGGTTATAGCAAGTGATTATAATGGCTCATGGGTCAATCGTAGGGGCTATGGACGCTAATTACGATTTAACAAGGATACTTATATGTTATTGGTAGAAGCTAGTGGTTATAATAAATCACAGGCCATTTTTGTAGGTAATGGACCCCAATTAAGGTTTAAAATAGATACTTATAGGTTATTGGTCATAGCTAGTTGTCAAAATCGTTCACACGGCCTTCGTATGGGTTCTAGACACCAATTACAGTTTAACAAATGGATACTTATAGGTTATTGGTCATAGCTAGTGGTTATAATGGTTCACGGGCCATTTTTATGGATTATCAACACAATTTACAGTTTAAAAAACGGATACTTATAGGTTATCGGTCATAGCTACTGGTTATAATGGTTCACGACCTATAGTATGGGTAATGGACACCAATTAAGGTTTAAAATGGATACTTATAGGTTATTGGTCATAGCTAGTGGTCAAAATCGTTCATGGGGAATTCGTATGGGTTCGAGACACCAATTACAGTTTAAAATATGGATACTTATAAGTTATTTGTCATAGCTAGTGGTTACAATGGTTGACGGGCCATTCATATGGGCTATGAACGCTATTACGGTTTAACAAGGATACTTATAGGTTATTGGTCGAAGCTAGTGGTTATAATGGTTCACGGGCCATTCGTATGGGCTATGGACGCTAATTACAGTTTAACAAGGATACTTATAGGTTATTGTTCGAAGCTAGTGGTTATAATGGTTCACGGGCCATTCGTATGTGTAATGGACACCAATTAATGTTTAAAATGGATACTTATAGGTTATTGGTCATAGCTAGTGGTCAAAATCGTTCACGGGGCATTCGTATGGGTTTAAAACACCAATTAGAGTTAAAAAAATGGATATATGGGTTATTGGTCATAGCTAGTTGTTAAAATCGTTCACGGGGCATTCGTATGGGTTCTAGACACCAATTACAGTTTAAAAAATGGATACTCATAGGTTATTGGTCATAGCTATTGGTTATAATGGTTCACGGGCCATTCGTATGGGCTATGGACGCTAATTACGGTTTAACAAGGATACTTATAGGTTATTGGTCGAAACTAGTGGTAATAATAGTTCACGGGCCATTCGTATGGGTTATGGACGCCAATTACGGTTTAACATGGATACTTATAGGTTATTGGGCGTAGCTAGTGGTTATTATGGTTCACGGGCCATTCGTATGGGTTATCGACACCAATTAAGGTTTAAAATGGATACTTATAGGTTATTGGTCATTGTTAGTGGTCAAAATCATTCACGGGGCATTCGTATGGGTTCTAGACACAGATTACAGTCTAAAAAATTGGATATTTATAGGTTATTTGTCATAGCTAATGGTTATAATGGTTCACGGGCCAATCGTATGGGTTATCAACACCATTCACAGTTTAAAAAATGCATATTATAGGTTATAGCAAGTGATTATAATGGCTCATGGGTCATTCGTGTGGGCTATGGACGCTAATTACGGTTTAACAAGGATACTTATATGTTATTGGTCGAAGCTAGTGGTTATAATAGTTCACGGGCCATTCGTATGTGTAATGGACACCAATTAATGTTTAAAATGGATACTTATAGGTTATTGGTCATAGCTAGTGGTCAAAATCGTTCACGGGGCATTCGTATGGGTTCTAGACACCAATTAGAGTTTAAAAAATGGATATATGGGTTATTAGTCATAGCTAGTTGTTAAAATCGTTCACGGGGCATTCGTATGGGTTCTAGACACCAATTACAGTTTAAAAATGGATACTCATAGGTTATTGTTCATAGCTATTGGTTATAATGGTTCACGGGCCATTCGTATGGGCTATGGACGCTAAGTACGGTTTAACAAGGATACTTATAGGTTATTGGTCGAAACTAGTGGTTATAATAGTTCACGGGCCATTCGTATGGGTTATGGACGCCAATTACGGTTTAACATGGATACTTATAGGTTATTGGGCGTAGCTAGTGGTTTTTATTGTTCACGGGCCATTCGTATGGGTTATCGACACCAATTAAGGTTTAAAATGGATACTTATAGGTTATTGGTCATTGTTAGTGGTCAAATTCATTCACGGGGCATTCGTATGGGTTCTGGACACAGATTACAGTCTAAAAAATGGATATGTATAGGTTATTTGTCATAGCTAATGGTTATAATGGTTCACAGGCCATTCGTATGGGTTATCAACACCATTCACAGTTTAAAAAAAGCATATTATAGGTTATAGCAAGTGATTATAATGGCTCATGGGTCATTCGTATGGGCTATGGACGCTATTTACGGTTTAACAAGGATACTTATATGTTTTTGGTCGAAGCTAGTGGTTATAATAGTTCACGGGCCATTCGTATGTGTAATGGACACCAATTAATGTTTAAAATGGATACTTATATGTTATTGGTCATAGCTAGTGGTCAAAATCGTTCACAGGGCATTCATATGCATTTTAGACACCAATTACAGTTTAAAAAATGGATACTCATAGGTTATTTGTAACGCCCTGAAATTTTAATAATTAAAAAGTAATAATTAAATCGTCATACTAAATTTTAAATGGAGTAATTAGTAAATTAATGAAGTTAGATGGTTCGTATTATTTAGATGACTTGTAATCGGGCGGTTCATATTAATTAAACTTTAATACATGGTTAATTAGAAATTCTATAATGAATTAATTAGACGTCTCGTATCGTTTAGACGACATGTAAATTATTTAGTTAGTCTCGGGTTTTGACCGGTTAGTTGACCGTAAGAGTTTTAGTTATTTTATTTCGAGTCGGGCCGGCCGTAGGCCAAGGCCAATCCGTGTAGTTGTTCTGATCGACAAGAGAGACCGAGAAGTTGATCCATTCTAAGTTTAGCCCAATCCGATTATCAAGCAATTAATAGGCCGAGGGCCTAAATGATAAATACTTAAACATTTTTAATCCCTATTTCCCCTATCCCAACCCTATTTCCTACTCAACGGCAGCCTAGCACCTCTAATTCATTGTTCTCGCCGGCGATTGGAAAAGGAAGGAAGCAAGCAGCTCACGTGGAGGTTGTTTTGGATACTTGGTGTGAACATTTGACTTCCTGACTAGCTCACGTGGGATGGTTTTTATTGTTTTCGGAGGTCACCAAATTAAGGAGGATAAAGTGTAAATAACTATCTAATGGACGGTGGTCAAGGTAGAGGTCGAAGCAAGCAGGTCACGAGATTCTCTTAGTCAATTTGTAGCAGCGATCGTGTTGATTGGATTTCATGTGTTCTCGAGCAGCAGAATTCCTCGGTAGTTTCCTTTATCCCATATTCGTTTCCCTATCTTTTCATTGTTAACCCGAGTTATTGATTACCGGGAAGAGCTTCGGTAGTTTCTCGTTTATCCTTACTTTCCTGATTATGGTTCTTTGTTATAATCTACCTCGCGATGTATAGGGCTGCAAGATTTGAAGTTGTTCCCGATCCGTGATTATGTATCAATCAATCTGATTCAAGTTGAGGGTGCGGGCTGCTGGTAAATCTCGTTCCTTCTTATTTCTATTGTTTTGTGCTGGCAGATTCTGTTCGCCACTTCGGGTCTGTTTTCGATCATCTTAGGGTCAGATTCTGGACCCCGTGTCTTCTAGACTTTTATAGATCGCTGTTTTACCTTTCCGTGGCCGCCGACCGCTCGTTAATTGAGTTAACGGTTTGTGAAATACGACCCTTTTTGTAACTGACTGCAGTGCTGAAATACTGCACGAATTTGCCTGTTGCGGGCCTGTTTCGGGACCCTTCGGAGCAGAACCGGGCCGAACTTTGTATAGACGGTTTCTAGTGTATTTTGTATACTATATACTGTAAAAATTTGAATAATATCTTGTGAGCGGGTTGAGAGTTATAGCCGTTCCCGCGAAAGTGCTGAGTGCTGTTTAGTTTCTGCTGAAACAACCTTTGAGCCTAATCCTAACCCGAGCTTCCTTGTACATTGTAGGACCTTCTAGGACCGGTTAGAGACGCTCTTCAGTACCGAGGATATTTAGGAGCTTACGGTTATTCGAGATGAGTAATCTCACCGTGTATTCAGTTATAACGATACGTGCATGACTTATGTGGTTAACTGTTTTGATCTGTTTTTACTTTATGTGTGTTGATCTGTTATCTGAGTAACTGAGTGACTGTTTTTATATACCACTGATCTGAGACAGAGGTGCCGAGTATCTGAGCCGGTACCGAGTCATTTTGTGCTACTATGTGACAGGGCTATCTGTGTGGTTTATGTTATGAGTTGAAAACATAAAAATAATTAATAAATCTGAGCGGTAATCTGTGTGGTGGCCTGAGTGGTATTTCTGTGTGGTGGCCTGAGTGGCATTTCTGTGTAGTGGCCTGAGTGGCATTTCTGTGTGGTGGCCTGAGTGGCATTTCTGTGTGGTAGCCTGAGTGGCATTTTAGTGCAAGGAGAGGCGAGGTTGATCTCTCGACTCGATTTGCACAAGCGCGCTATATAAATTAAAAGAAATGAAAACTGAGAAATTAACTGAGTAGTAAATGAGTAGGAGTTCACTTGTGTGCCCTCATGTATTGTATGTTGTAGTTGTTTGCATTTTGAGTTTATTCACTCAGCTTCCCCGCTGACCCACAAATCTCCCTCCCATTTTCAGGTACTAGCAAAGGAAAAGAGAAGGTTGACGGTTGACTGCTGTACTACTTCTGAGTGCTGATGTGAAACGTTTTTATTATTTTAAAACTCCGAATTTTATTTAAGACTTTTCCGCATTAAATACATTTTTATATCAAACAATTATTTTGGGGATTATTTATGGGACCTTTTTTATTATAATCTTGCACACAAAATTTTTTAAAATCTTATAAATTTTAGGGTGTTACAAGTTGGTATCAGAGCACTGACTTGAGGGATTTGGATTCGCAAGGGGCGAATTCAAACTCAAGTTGAAATTTTTTTTAGAAAAGAGTAAAACAATTTCTGAGAGAAGTTTCACATCAAACGTACAGCATGTCATGTCGACCCTCGTTTTTCCTACTGCCGGTAATGTTTAAGAGTATTATTTTTTTGAGATTTTGCTATATTCTGAGTATAGACGAGTAGCGTATTCTGAAAATTTTCAGTTTATTCCCTGAGAGAATTACCTGTGAATTGTATGGATAAACATATATGTATATAAATATACTAATACAAGATTCTATAATTATGAGTATTATTTAGAGCTTAATTTGAGCATAGTTTTGGTTTTAATTTATTAGAGTTCTATGTATTTATATATACAAAAACATATAATGAAGAAATGTGAAATTATAAATTTCAATGAGAAAGTAATAAAAGTTTTCAATTTAGAGAAACACCTTATAAAGTTGAAGTGAGATTTCATAAAATTCTGAGACAATTTAACTGAGGATATAAAATCCATAAATTATTTAAATGAGAAATATGCTTGAATAAATGAGGAAGTTATTAGTATTAAAGAGGAGTAATGAACTTGACACATTGAGAAAATGTTAAAATCTTACGTTTTGGGAAAGCACTTAATAAAAAGAGTTATTGAAACGAGTAAACTGTGTAACGAGTAAATAAAATATATTACCAACTAATTTAAAGATTATTTTTTTATGATAATTTATTAAGTGGAGTAAAGTGAAAATACCGAGAACATATTTTTGTTGTGTTAAAACTTCGGTTGGATTAAACATGTTTTTTTTAATGTTAAATTATCATTTGAGATTTTATTTAGTGAAACTTTTGAAGTCATTCATCAAATTTAGAATTTGTGAAAAAAATTTCGGGTGTTATAAAATCTTGGGACAATTATAAAGGAAAATGTTTTTATGAAGAGATGAAACACGAGTATTGAGGAAAAATTATGCTAGGAAATAATAAACTGAGATTTATTAAATTGAGATCAAATAAGAAAACCTTTAAAGTATGTGATTTAAAAAGCTGAGTATGAAAATCCTTCAATTTTTCTTTATGTGATTAATGAGTTCAATGAAGAATTATTAAATTAACGCAAAGATATTGAATAAACTATATAAGTTTGCTATATTAATTCATCGAGAATTTCCGAGCTGAATTAAAGATAAGTTATTCAAATTTATCTTAAATGGTATTTATTAAAAGTGAACTAAAGGGAAACTATCATCATTAATTCGGTGGTGATCTATTTAAAACGAATTAAAAGAGTTTATGAGCTATATTATGTTATGAGTTTAAGTGTTGAAAACATAATAAAATATTTTGGCTGAGTGCCTTTTGCTGGGTGCCTTTTGCTGAGTGCCTTTTGCTGAGTGCCTTTTGTTGAGTGCCTTTTTGCTGAGTGCCTTTTGCTGAGTGCATTTCTGAGTAATGTTTATAAGATTTTGAGCACATACAACTGAGTGCGAATTTGTATCTATTAGATATGGAAAATAATTTTTTCTTTTTCTGAGTGTGATTTGCTGGTGGAATTTTTGTGTGGGAAGTCGTGAACTTTGGGATTGACTCCTGACCAAACAAAGGTAGGTGTCGAAAGTAATAGAGGGCCCCTATTACTTTCCGCACAGGACTTTTGGTTGGTTATGGGGAGATTTTGAGGGGAACGATGGACCAATGCTTGTTATTGTGCAATTAGTATGTGTATCTTAATTGTTTGTGTGACTACATGCTTGCTTGTTTATTTTGGTAGACGATAGTAGTTCCAAACTCGAGGACGAGTTTTCTCCAAGTGGAGTTGAGTAGGGGTAAAAAGGAATATTTCCAAGAATTAGTTATCATTGACTACTATTTTTTTAAATATTACGACTGTAATGCTTATGCATAGAGATTTTTTCTGGGTAAAGAAGTTAAAGTGTGAAATATAGATAATATAACTGATCAGAGAGTTTATAAGAGTAATTATCGAACTGAGTAATTAAGATTATTTAAAGTCATTTCACAGGGTAATTATAGAGTTTATAAGATTGATAACCAAGATTAATTAGGCTGAGTGTAAACGTGCAAATGAGATGTTACAAATATTCTAACTATATAGCTAATGAGATAATGAGAAATTATAAAGTAATGAGAATTTATAATGTGTCGGATATGAGGAAATGAGTTAAAATGAGGTTGTTAATTGGAGTTGATAATGAATTATTAAAACGAGCTCAAATGAGAAAATTTCATGTAGATTGATTATTGAGTAAATTTTTAAGTTATAAGAAGTTTATAAATCGTGTTAAATGAACAGGTCGATAAAACAAGTTAAAAGAGAAAAGTTTTAAATTGTCGGAAGTTCTATTTAAAATTTGGAGGTGCTATAAAGTTTTTATGAGAAAATTATATTTTGTGAGTAATATATTTTATTTAGAGTTATCGAATAATATTTTATTTATTAATTTATTTAATTTTTAAAAATTTTGAAATGTTATAAAATTTTATGATTTGGAGCAATTATTAAATAAGTTGAAGTTTATATTGAACTAAGGAGAAATTTCTAAAAGGCGAGAAAGTATTAAAATAATGAACAATGAGAAAATCTTTAAATCAGGAATAAAAGGTAATTGTGTATCGAGTAAATGAGAACTAATGGATTAATTCGTAAATCGAGTAATAAGAAATCGGTCAAATAAGTGTATAAAATTTAATTGAGTTTTTTTTTAGTAAAAAGTTGGTAATATGAGTTTAATGAGTAAATATGTGGTCTAAATAATAAAAATAAAAAGTTATAAGTTGACTTGTGGGAAGTCATTAAACGAGGTTTGAAATAAGTTATTAGTATAGATTGAGATAAGTTAAAAGTTGAATTATGGAAATTTTAATCGAGTGTATTTGGAGTATATGAAAATGAGAAATTTGGGGAGATATATTTAATATTAAAATAATTTGTACTAATTATCGGTTCATATATCTTAATTATTAACCGAAGTATGACCTAATATATATAAGCAAGTATATGGGAGATGAATCGGATGCGCATAATTATGCATGTTCATGATTATGTATGAGATATACGCGTGGTACGTAACGCTGTTACTAATAAATGTTGCTACATTCTGAGTTCAAATTTCTGGGTTTATTTCTGAGTTAAGATTTCTGAATTACATTTCTGGGTTTATTTCTGAGTTAAAATTTTTGAGATTAGATTTATGGGTTATACTTCTGAGACATATTCCGAGTTAGACTTCTGAGTTACATTCATGAGTGACATTTCTGAGTAAATTGCATGAGCACTACTGAGTGACATTAATTTCTGTGTGCATCATCTGAGAATTCTGTGTGATATGTACATTTCTTGTGAATAATTTCCTGTTTTTGTATTAACTGATAATGGTGTAAACTACTAGATTGCTTCTTTGCCTTATGCAACTGGTGTCCCATAGGGCAGAGGACCTTTTTGGAGCCATTTCTAATATGGAATTGACAATAATAAGGTTTTAAAATGTTGCAAATATGTATAAGTGATTATTATTTGATGGAGTTGTGCGGGAAGTTATGTCCCATATATTTATTGTTATCGCCATAAGAGGGTCGTGTGTGATCATGGAGCTGGATTGAATGACCAAGTTCCACGCCGAGATCATCTAACATCATCAACAAATCCGTAGCGAATCTCCAAGTGGAGTTGAATCGGAGATTCAACACAGCGTTAACCGTTAGGTGCAGCAACTGTGTCCGACTATGAGAGTAAGAAGACATCTCCATCAGAGTATCGAGAGTTATCGTGCTTCAGTTTTGACATCCTTTTTATCGTCACGTCGAGACCCTTAGAGAACATGCGTTATATTTCTTTTATCCTTAACTTTTGCACCGCTAGAGACGGAAGATTTACATGAGCAGTTGCGAAAGCCGGAGTTCATTCTGATTGAGTAGGTCATTTTGAAGAGCTTCCTTTTATAAACAACCTTATCGTTTTCCTACCTGTCGATGTGTGCCGTTGGCGAGCCTGAATTTGAGAAGCGAGATCGCTACCCTAAGTTTCTTCCGAGCGATGACTTCGGGGACGAAGTCTATTTAAGTGGAGTTGAGTTGTAACGCCCTGAAATTTTAATAATTAAAAAGTAATAATTAAATCGTCATAACTAAATTTTAAATGGAGTAATTAGTAAATTAATGAAGTTAGATGGTTCGTATTATTTGGATGACTTGTAATCGGGCGGTTCATATTAAATAAACTTTAATAAATGGTTAATTAGAAATTCTATAATAAATTAATTAGACGTCTCGTATCGTTTAGACGACATGTAAATTATTTAGTTAGTCTCGGGTTTTGACCGGTTAGTTGACCGTAAGAGTTTTAGTTATTTTATTTCGAGTCGGGCCGGCCGTAGGCCAAGGCCAATCCGCGTAGTTGTTCTGATCGACAAGAGAGACCGAGAAGTTGATCCATTCTAAGTTTAGCCCAATCCGATTATCAAGCAATTAATAGGCCGAGGGCCTAAATGATAAATACTTAAACATTTTTAATCCATATTTCCCCTATCCCAACCCTATTTCCTACTCAACGGCAGCCTAGCACCTCTAATTCATTGTTGTCGCCGGCGATTGGAAAAGGAAGGAAGCAAGCAGCTCACGTGGAGGTTGTTTTGGATACTTGGTGTGAACATTTGATTTCCTGACTAGCTCACGTGGGATGGTTTTTATTGTTTTCGGAGGTCACTAAATTAAGGAGGATAAAGTGTAAATAACTATCTAATGGACGGTGGTCAAGGTAGAGGTCGAAGCAAGCAGGTCACGAGATTCTCTTAGTCAATTTGTAGCAGCGATCGTGTTGATTGGATTTCATGTGTTCTCGAGCAGCAGAATTCCTCGGTAGTTTCCTTTATCCCATATTCGTTTATCCTTACTTTCCTGATTATGGTTCTTTGTTATAATCTACCTCGCGATGTATAGGGCTGCAAGATTTGAAGTTGTTCCCGATCCGTGATTATGTATCAATCAATCTGATTCAAGTTGAGGGTGCGGGCTGCTAGTAAATCTCGTTCCTTCTTATTTCTATTGTTTTGTGCTGGCAGATTCTGTCCGCCACTTCGGGTCTGTTTTCGATCATCTTAGGGTCAGATTCTGGACCCTGTGTCTTCTAGACTTTTATAGATCGCTGTTTTACCTTTCCGTGGCCGCCGACCGCTCGTTAATTGAGTTAACGGTTTGTGAAATACGACCCTTTTTGTAACTGACTGCAGTGCTGAAATACTGCACGAATTTGCCTGTTGCGGGCCTGTTTCGGGACCCTTCGGAGCAGAACCGGGCCGAACTTTGTATAGACGGTTTCTAGTGTATTTTGTATACTATATACTGTAAAAATTTGAATAATATCTAGTGTGCGGGTTGAGAGTTATAGCCGTTCCCGCGAAAGTGCTGAGTGCTGTTTAGTTTCTGCTGAAACAACCTTTGAGCCTAATCCTAACCCGAGCTTCCTTGTATATTGTAGGACCTTCTAGGACCGGTTAGAGACGCTCTTCAGTACCGAGGATATTTAGGAGCTTACGGTTATTCGAGGTGAGTAATCTCACCGTGTATTCAGTTATAATGATACGTGCATGACTTATGTGGTTAACTGTTTTGATCTGTTTTTACTTTCTGTGTGTTGATCTGTTATCTGAGTAACTGAGTGACTGTTTTTATATACCACTGATCTGAGACAGAGGTGCCGAGTATCTGAGCCGGTACCGAGTCATTTTGTGCTACTATGTGACAGGGCTATCTGTGTGGTTTATGTTATGAGTTGAAAACATAAAAATAATTAATAAATATGAGTGGTAATCTGTGTGGTGGCCTGAGTGGCATTTTTGTGTGGTGGCCTGAGTGGCATTTCTGTGTGGTGGCCTGAGTGGCATTTCTGTGTGGTGGCCTGAGTGGCATTTCTGTGTAGTAGCCTGAGTGGCATTTTAGTGCAAGGAGAGGCGAGGTTGATCTCTCGACTCGATTTGCACAAGCGCGCTATATAAATTAAAAGAAATGAAAACTGAGAAATTAACTGAGTAGTAAATGAGTAGGAGTTCACTTGTGTGCCCTCATGTATTGTATGTTGTAGCTGTTTGCATTTTGAGTTTATTCACTCAGATTCCCCGCTGACCCACAAATCTCCCTCCCATTTTCAGGTACTAGCAAAGGAAAAGAGAAGGTGGACGGTTGACTGCTGTACTACTTCTGAGTGCTGATGTGAAACGTTTTTATTATTTTAAAACTCCGAATTTTATTTAAGACTTTTCCGCATTAAATACATTTTTATATCAAACAATTATTTTGGGGATTATTTATTGGACCTTTTTTATTATAATCTTGCACACAAAATTTTTTAAAATCTTGTAAATTTTAGGGTGTTACAAGTTGGTCATAGCTATTGGTTATAATGGTTCACGGGCCATTCGTATGGGCAATGGACGCTAATTACGGTTTAACAAGGATACTTATAGGTTATTGGTCGAAACTAGTGGTTATAATAGTTCACGGGCCATTCGTATGGGCTATGGACGCCAATTCCGGTTTAACATGGATACTTATAGGTTATTGGGCGTAGCTAGTGGTTATTATGGTTCACGGGCCATTCGTATGGGTTATCGACACCAATTAAGGTTTAAAATGGATACTTATAGGTTATTGGTCATTGTTAGTGGTCAAAATCATTCACGGGGCATTCGTATGGGTTCTAGACACAGACTACAGTCTAAAAAAATGGATATGTATAAGTTATTTGTCATAGCTACTGGTTATAATGGTTCACGGGCCATTCGTATGGGTTATGAACACCATTCACAGTTTAAAAAATGCGTATTATAGGTTATAGCAAGTGATTATAATGGCTCATGGGGCATTCGTATGGGCTATGGACGCTAATTACGGTTTAACAAGGATACTTATATGTAATTGGTCGAAGCTAGTGGTTATAATAGTTCACGGGCCATTCGTATGTGTAATGGACACCAATTAATGTTTAAAACGGATACTTATAGGTTATTGGTCATAGCTAGTGGTGAAAATCGTTCACGGGGCATTCGTATGGGTTCTAGACACCAATTAGAGTTTAAAAAATGGAGATATGGGTTATTGGTCATAGCTAGTTGTTAAAATCGTTCACGGGGCATTCGTATGGGTTCTAGACACCAATTACAGTTTAAAAAATGGATACTCGTAGGTTATTGGTCATAGTTATTGGTTATAATGGTTCACGGGCTATTCGTATGGGCTATGGACGCTAATTATGGTTTAACAAGGATACTTATAGGTTATTGGTCGAAACTAGTGGTTATAATAGTTCATGGGCCATTCGTATGGATCATGGACACCAATTACAGTTTAACATGGATACTTATAGGTTATTGGGCGTAGCTAGTGGTTTTTATGGTTCACGGGCCATTCGTATGGGTTATCGACACCAATTAAGGTTTAAAATGGATACTTATAGGTTATTGGTCATTGTTAGTGGTCAAACTCATTCACGGGACTTTCGTATGGGTTCTAGACACAGATTACAGTCTAAAGAATGGATATGTATAGGTTATTTGTCATAGCTAATGGTTATAATGGTTCACGGGCCATTCGTATGGGTTATCAACACCATTCACAGTTTAAAAAAATGCATATTATAGGTTATAGCAAGTGATTATAATGGCTCATGGGTCATTCGTATGGGCTATGGACGCTAATTACAGTTTAACAAGGATACTTATATGTTATTGGTCGAAGCTAGTGGTTATAATAGTTCACGGGCCATTCGTATGTGTAATGGACACCAATTAATGTTTAAAATGGATACTTATAGGTTATTGGTCATAGCTAGTGGTCAAAATCGTTCACGGGGCATTCATATGCATTTTAGACACCAATTACAGTTTAAAAAATGGATACTCATAGGTTATTGGTCATAGCTATTGGTTATAATGGTTCACGGGCCATTCGTATGGGCTATGGACGCTAATTACAGTTTAACAAGGATACTTATAGGTTATTGGTCGAAACTAGTGGTTATAATAGTTCACGGGCCATTCGTATGGGCTATGGACGCCAATTACGGTTTAACATGGATACTTATAGGTTATTGGGTGTAGCTAGTGGTTATTATGGTTCACGGGCCATTCGTATGGGTTATCGACACCAATTAAGGTTTAAAATGGATACTTATAGGTTATTGGTCATTTTTAGTGGTCAAAATCATTCACGGGGCATTCGTATGGGTTCTAGTCACAGACTACAGTCTAAAAAATGGATATTTATAGGTTATTTGTCATAGCTAATGGTTATAATGGTTCACGGGCCATTCGTATGGGTTATGAACACCATTCATAGTTTAAAAAATGCATATTATAGGTTATAGCAAGTGATTATAATGGCTCATGGGTCATTCGTATGGGCTATGGATGCTAATTACGGTTTAACAAGGATACTTATATGTAATTGGTCGAAGCTAGTGGTTATAATAGTTCACGGGCCATTCGTATGTGTAATGGACACCAATTAATGTTTAAAATGGATACTTATAGGTTATTGGTCATAGCTAGTGGTCAAAATCGTTCACGGGGCATTCGTATGGTTTCTAGACACCAATTAGAGTTTAAAAAATGGATATATGGGTTATTGGTCATAGCTAGTTGTTAAAATCGTTCACGGGGCATTCGTATGGGTTCTAGACACCAATTACAGGTTAAAAAATGGATACTCATAGGTTATTGGTCATAGCTATTGGTTATAATGGTTCACGGGCTATTCGTATGGGCTATGGACGCTAATTATGGTTTAACAAGGATACTTATAGGTTATTGGTCGAAACTAGTGGTTATAATAGTTCACGGGCCATTCGTATGGGTTATGGACGCCAATTACAGTTTAACATGGATACTTATAGGTTATTGGGCGTAGCTAGTGGTTATTATGGTTCACGGGCCATTCGTATGGGTTATCGACACCAATTAAGGTTTAAAATGGATACTTATAGGTTATTGGTCATTTCTGTGTAGCAGCCTGAGTGGCATTTTAGTGCAAGGAGAGGCGAGGTTGATCTCTCGACTCGATTTGCACAAGCGCGCTATATAAATTAAAAGAAATGAAAACTGAGAAATTAACTGAGTAGTAAATGAGTAGGAGTTCACTTGTGTGCCCTCATGTATTGTATGTTGTAGCTGTTTGCATTTTGAGTTTATTCACTCAGATTCCCCGCTGACCCACAAATCTCCCTCCCATTTTCAGGTACTAGCAAAGGAAAAGAGAAGGTGGACGGTTGACTGCTGTACTACTTCTGAGTGCTGATGTGAAACGTTTTTATTATTTTAAAACTCCGAATTTTATTTAAGACTTTTCCGCATTAAATACATTTTTATATCAAACAATTATTTTGGGGATTATTTATTGGACCTTTTTTATTATAATCTTGCACACAAAATTTTTTAAAATCTTGTAAATTTTAGGGTGTTACAAGTTGGTCATAGCTATTGGTTATAATGGTTCACGGGCCATTCGTATGGGCAATGGACGCTAATTACGGTTTAACAAGGATACTTATAGGTTATTGGTCGAAACTAGTGGTTATAATAGTTCACGGGCCATTCGTATGGGCTATGGACGCCAATTCCGGTTTAACATGGATACTTATAGGTTATTGGGCGTAGCTAGTGGTTATTATGGTTCACGGGCCATTCGTATGGGTTATCGACACCAATTAAGGTTTAAAATGGATACTTATAGGTTATTGGTCATTGTTAGTGGTCAAAATCATTCACGGGGCATTCGTATGGGTTCTAGACACAGACTACAGTCTAAAAAAATGGATATGTATAAGTTATTTGTCATAGCTAATGGTTATAATGGTTCACGGGCCATTCGTATGGGTTATGAACACCATTCACAGTTTAAAAAATGCGTATTATAGGTTATAGCAAGTGATTATAATGGCTCATGGGGCATTCGTATGGGCTATGGACGCTAATTACGGTTTAACAAGGATACTTATATGTAATTGGTCGAAGCTAGTGGTTATAATAGTTCACGGGCCATTCGTATGTGTAATGGACACCAATTAATGTTTAAAACGGATACTTATAGGTTATTGGTCATAGCTAGTGGTGAAAATCGTTCACGGGGCATTCGTATGGGTTCTAGACACCAATTAGAGTTTAAAAAATGGAGATATGGGTTATTGGTCATAGCTAGTTGTTAAAATCGTTCACGGGGCATTCGTATGGGTTCTAGACACCAATTACAGTTTAAAAAATGGATACTCGTAGGTTATTGGTCATAGTTATTGGTTATAATGGTTCACGGGCTATTCGTATGGGCTATGGACGGTAATTATGGTTTAACAAGGATACTTATAGGTTATTGGTCGAAACTAGTGGTTATAATAGTTCACGGGCCATTCGTATGGATCATGGACGCCAATTACAGTTTAACATGGATACTTATAGGTTATTGGGCGTAGCTAGTGGTTTTTATGGTTCACGGGCCATTCGTATGGGTTATCGACACCAATTAAGGTTTAAAATGGATACTTATAGGTTATTGGTCATTGTTAGTGGTCAAACTCATTCACGGGACTTTCGTATGGGTTCTAGACACAGATTACAGTCTAAAGAATGGATATGTATAGGTTATTTTTCATAGCTAATGGTTATAATGGTTCACGGGCCATTCGTATGGGTTATCAACACCATTCACAGTTTAAAAAATGCATATTATAGGTTATAGCAAGTGATTATAATGGCTCATGGGTCATTCGTATGGGCTATGGACGCTAATTACGGTTTAACAAGGATACTTATATGTTATTGGTCGAAGCTAGTGGTTATAATAGTTCACGGGCCATCCGTATGTGTAATGGACACCAATTAATGTTTAAAATGGATACTTATAGGTTATTGGTCATAGCTAGTGGTCAAAATCGTTCACGGGGCATTCATATGCATTTTAGACACCAATTACAGTTTAAAAAATGGATACTCATAGGTTATTGGTCATAGCTATTGGTTATAATGGTTCACGGGCCATTCGTATGGGCTATGGACGCTAATTACAGTTTAACAAGGATACTTATAGGTTATTGGTCGAAACTAGTGGTTATAATAGTTCACGGGCCATTCGTATGGGCTATGGACGCCAATTACGGTTTAACATGGATACTTATAGGTTATTGGGTGTAGCTAGTGGTTATTATGGTTCACGGGCCATTCGTATGGGTTATCGACACCAATTAAGGTTTAAAATGGATACTTATAGGTTATTGGTCATTTTTAGTGGTCAAAATCATTCACGGGGCATTCGTATGGGTTCTAGTCTCAGACTACAGTCTAAAAAATGGATATTTATAGGTTATTTGTCATAGCTAATTGTTATAATGGTTCACGGGCCATTCGAATGGGTTATGAACACCATTCATAGTTTAAAAAATGCATATTATAGGTTATAGCAAGTGATTATAATGGCTCATGGGTCATTCATATGGGCTATGGATGCTAATTACGGTTTAACAAGGATACTTATATGTAATTGGTCGAAGCTAGTGGTTATAATAGTTCACGGGCCATTCGTATGTGTAATGGACACCAATTAATGTTTAAAATGGATACTTATAGGTTATTGGTCATAGCTAGTGGTCAAAATCGTTCACGGGGCATTCGTATGGTTTGTAGACACCAATTAGAGTTTAAAAAATGGATATATGGGTTATTGGTCATAGCTAGTTGTTAAAATCGTTCACGGGGCATTCGTATGGGTTTTAGACACCAATTACAGTTTAAAAAATGGATACTCGTAGGTTATTGGTCATAGTTATTGGTTATAATGGTTCACGGGCTATTCGTATGGGCTATGGACGCTAATTATGGTTTAACAAGGATACTTATAGGTTATTGGTCGAAACTAGTGGTTATAATAGTTCACGGGCCATTCGTATGGATCATGGACGCCAATTACAGTTTAACATGGATACTTATAGGTTATTGGGCGTAGCTAGTGGTTTTTATGGTTCACGGGCCATTCGTATGGGTTATCGACACCAATTAAGGTTTAAAATGGATACTTATAGGTTATTGGTCATTGTTAGTGGTCAAACTCATTCACGGGACTTTCGTATGGGTTCTAGACACAGATTACAGTCTAAAGAATGGATATGTATAGGTTATTTGTCATAGCTAATGGTTATAATGGTTCACGGGCCATTCGTATGGGTTATCAACACCATTCACAGTTTAAAAAATGCATACTATAGGTTATAGCAAGTGATTATAATGGCTCATGGGTCATTCGTATGGGCTATGGACGCTAATTACGGTTTAACAAGGATACTTATATGTTATTGGTCGAAGCTAGTGGTTATAATAGTTCACGGGCCATCCGTATGTGTAATGGACACCAATTAATGTTTAAAATGGATACTTATAGGTTATTGGTCATAGCTAGTGGTCAAAATCGTTCACGGGGCATTCATATGCATTTTAGACACCAATTACAGTTTAAAAAATGGATACTCATAGGTTATTGGTCATAGCTATTGGTTATAATGGTTCACGGGCCATTCGTATGGGCTATGGACGCTAATTACAGTTTAACAAGGATACTTATAGGTTATTGGTCGAAACTAGTGGTTATAATAGTTCACGGGCCATTCGTATGGGCTATGGACGCCAATTACGGTTTAACATGGATACTTATAGGTTATTGGGTGTAGCTAGTGGTTATTATGGTTCACGGGCCATTCGTATGGGTTATCGACACCAATTAAGGTTTAAAATGGATACTTATAGGTTATTGGTCATTTTTAGTGGTCAAAATCATTCACGGGGCATTCGTATGGGTTCTAGTCACAGACTACGGTCTAAAAAATGGATATTTATAGGTTATTTGTCATAGCTAATTGTTATAATGGTTCACGGGCCATTCGTATGGGTTATGAACACCATTCATAGTTTAAAAAATGCATATTATAGGTTATAGCAAGTGATTATAATGGCTCATGGGTCATTCATATGGGCTATGGATGCTAATTACGGTTTAACAAGGATACTTATATGTAATTGGTCGAAGCTAGTGGTTATAATAGTTCACGGGCCATTCGTATGTGTAATGGACACCAATTAATGTTTAAAATGGATACTTATAGGTTATTGGTCATAGCTAGTGGTCAAAATCATTCACGGGGCATTCGTATGGTTTCTAGACACCAATTAGAGTTTAAAAAATGGATATATGGGTTATTGGTCATAGCTAGTTGTTAAAATCGTTCACGGGGCATTCGTATGGGTTCTAGACACCAATTACAGGTTAAAAAATGGATACTCATAGGTTATTGGTCATAGCTATTGGTTATAATGGTTCACGGGCTATTCGTATGGGCTATGGACGCTAATTATGGTTTAACAAGGATACTTATAGGTTATTGGTCGAAACTAGTGGTTATAATAGTTCACGGGCCATTCGTATGGGTTATGGACGCCAATTACAGTTTAACATGGATACTTATAGGTTATTGGGCGTAGCTAGTGGTTTTTATGGTTCACGGGCTATTCGTATGGGTTATCGACACCAATTAAGGTTTAAAATGGATACTTATAGGTTATTGGTCATTGTTAGTGGTCAAAATCATTCACAGGGCATTCGTATGGGTTCTAGACACAGATTACAGTCTAAAAAATGGATATTCATAGGTTATTTGTCATAGCTAATGGTTATAATGGTTCACGGGCCATTCGTATGGGTTATCAACACCATTCACAGTTTAAAAAATGCATATTATAGGTTATAGCAAGTGATTATAATGGCTCATGGGTCATTCGTATGGGCTATGGACGCAAATTACGGTTTAACAAGGATACTTATATGTTATTGGTAGAAGCTAGTGGTTATAATAGTTCACGGGCCATTCGTATGTGTAATGGACACCAATTAATGTTTAAAATGGATACTTATATGTTATTGGTCTTAGCTAGTGGTCAAAATCGTTCACGGGGCATTCATATGCGTTTTAGACACCAATTACAGTTTAACAAATGGATACTCATAGGTTATTGGTCATAGCTATTGGTTATAATGGTTCACGGGCCATTCGTATGGGCTATGGATGCTAATTACGGTTTAACAAGGATACTTATAGGTTATTGGTCGAAACTAGTGGTTATAATAGTTCACGGGCCATTCGTATGGGCTATGGACGCCAATTACGGTTTAACATGGATACTTATAGGTTATTGGGCGTAGCTAGTGGTTATTATGGTTCACGGGCCATTCGTATGGGTTATCGACACCAATTAAGGTTTAAAATGGATACTTATAGGTTATTGGTCATTGTTAGTGGTCAAATTCATTCACGGGACATTCGTATGGGTTCTAGACACAGATTACAGTCTAAAAAATGGATATGTATTGGTTATTTGTCATAGCTAATGGTTATAATGGTTCACGGGCTATTCGTATGGGTTATCAACACCATTCACAGTTTAAAAAATGCTTATTATAGGTTATAGCAAGTGATTATAATGGCTCATGGGTAATTCGTATGGGCTATGGACGCTAATTACGGTTTAACAAGGATAGTTATATGTTATTGGTCGAAGCTAGTGGTTATAATAGTTCACGGGCCATTCGTATGTGTAATGGACACCAATTAATGTTTAAAATGGATACTTATAGGTTATTGGTCATAGCTAGTGGTCAAAATCGTTCACGGGGCATTCATATGGGTTCTAGACACCAATAAGAGTTTAAAAAATGGATATATGGGTTATGGGTCTTAGCTAGTTGTTAAAATCATTCACGGGGCATTCGTATGGGTTCTAGACACCAATTACAATTTAAAAATGGATACTCATAGGTTATTGGTCATAGCTATTGGTTATAATGGTTCACGGGCCATTCGTATGGGCTATGGACGCTAATTACGGTTTAACAAGGATACTTATAGGTTATTGGTCGAAACTAGTGGTTATAATAGTTCACGGGCCATTCGTATGGGTTATGGATGCCAATTACGGTTTAACATGGATACTTATAGGTTATTGGGCGTAGCTAGTGGTTTTTATGGTTCACGGGCCATTCGTATGGGTTATCGACACCAATTAAGGTTTAAAATGGATACTTATAGGTTATTGGTCATTGTTTGTGGTCAAATTCATTCACGGGACATTCGTATGGGTTCTAGACACAGATTACAGTCTAAAAAATGGATATGTATAGGTTATTTGTCATAGCTAATGGTTATAATGGTTCACGGGCCATTCGTATGGGTTATGAACACCATTCACAGTTTAAAAAATGCATATTATAGGTTATAGCAAGTGATTATAATGGCTCATGGGTCATTCGTATGGGCTATGGACGCTAATTACGGTTTAACAAGGATACTTATATGTAATTGGTCGAAGCTAGTGGTCATAATAGTTCACGGGCCATTCGTATGTGTAATGGACACCAATTAATGTTTAAAATGGATACTTATAGGTTATTGGTCATAGCTAATGGTCAAAATCATTCACGGGGCATTCGTATGGGTTCTAGACACCAATTAGTGTTTAAAATTGATACTTATAGGTTACTGGTCCTAGCTAGTGGTCAAAATCGTTCACGGGGCATTCATATGCGTTTTAGACACCAATTACAGTTTAAAAAATGGATACTCATAGGTTATTGGTCATAGCTATTGGTTATAATGGTTCACGGGCCATTCGTATGGGCTATGGACGCTAATTACGGTTTAACAAGGATACTTATAGGTTATTGGTCGAAACTAGTGGTTATAATAGTTCACGGGCCATTCGTATGGGCTATGGACGCCAATTACGGTTTAACATGGATACTCATAGGTTATTGGGCGTAGCTAGTGGTTATTATGGTTCTCAGGCCATTCGTATGGGTTATCGACACCAATTAAGGTTTAAAATGGATACTTATAGGTTATTGGTCATTGTTAGTGGTCAAAATCATTCACAGGGCATTCGTATGGGTTCTAGACACAGATTACAGTCTAAAAAATGGATATTTATAGGTTATTTGTCATAGCTAATGGTTATAATGGTTCACGGGCCATTCGTATGGGTTATCAACACCATTCAAAGTTTAAAAAATGCATATTATAGGTTATAGCAAGTGATTATAATGGCTCATGGGTCATTCGTATGGGCTATGGACGCTAATTACGGTTTAACAAGGATACTTATATGTTATTGGTCGAAGCTAGTGGTTATAATAGTTCACGGGCCATTCGTATGTGTAATGGACACCAATTAATGTTTAAAATGGATACTTATAGGTTATTGGTCATAGCTAGTGGTCAAAATCGTTCACGGGGCATTCATATGCATTTTAGACACCAATTACAGTTTAAAAAATGGATACTCATAGGTTATTGGTCATAGCTATTGGTTATAATGGTTCACGGGCCATTCGTATGGGCTATGGACGCTAATTACAGTTTAACAAGGATACTTATAGGTAATTGGTCGAAACTAGTGGTTATAATAGTTCACGGGCCATTTGTATGGGCTATGTACGCCAATTACGGTTTGACATGGATACTTATAGGTTATTGGGTGTAGCTAGTGGTTATTATGGTTCACGGGCCATTCGTATGGGTTATCGACACCAATTTAGGTTTAAAATTTATACTTATAGGTTATTGGTCATTGTTAGTGGTCAAAATCATTCACGGGGCATTCGTATGGGTTCTAGACACAGACTACAGTCTAAAAAATGGATATTTATAGGTTATTTGTCACAGCTAATGGTTATAATGGTTCACGGGCCATTCGTATGGGTTATGAACACCATTCACAGTTTAAAAAATGCATACTATAGGTTATAGCAAGTGATTATAATGGCTCATGGGTCATTCGTATGGGCTATGGATGCTAATTACGGTTTAACAAGGATACTTATATGTAATTGGTCGAAGCTAGTGGTTATAATAGTTCACGGGCCATTCGTATGTGTAATGGACACCAATTAATGTTTAAAATGGATACTTATAGGTTATTGGTCATAGCTAGTGGTCAAAATCGTTCACCGGGCATTCGTATGGTTTCTAGACACCAATTAGAGTTTAAAAAATGGATATATGGGTTATTGGTCATAGCTAGTTGTTAAAAATCGTTCACGGGGCATTCGTATGGGTTCTAGACACCAATTACAGGTTAAAAAATGGATACTCATAGGTTATTGGTCATAGCTATTGGTTATAATGGTTCACGGGCTATTCGTATGGGCTATGGACGCTAATTATGGTTTAACAAGGATACTTATAGGTTATTGGTCGAAACTAGTGGTTATAATAGTTCACGGGCCATTCGTATGGGTTATGGACGCCAATTACAGTTTAACATGGATACTTATAGGTTATTGGGCGTCGCTAGTGGTTTTTATGGTTCACGGGCTATTCGTATGGGTTATCGACACCAATTAAGGTTTAAAATGGATACTTATAGGTTATTGGTCATTGTTAGTGGTCAAAATCATTCACAGGGCATTCGTATGGGTTCTAGACACAGATTACAGTCTAAAAAATGGATATTTATAGGTTATTTGTCATAGCTAATGGTTATAATAGTTCACGGGCCATTCGTATGGGTTATCAACACCATTCACAGTTTAAAAAATGCATATTATAGGTTATAGCAAGTGATTATAATGGCTCATGGGTCATTCGTATGGGCTATGGACGCAAATTACGGTTTAACAAGGATACTTATATGTTATTGGTAGAAGCTAGTGGTTATAATAGTTCACGGGCCATTCGTATGTGTAATGGACACCAATTAATGTTTAAAATGGATACTTATAGGTTATTGGTCATAGCTAGTGGTCAAAATCATTCACGGGGCATTCGTATGGGTTCTAGACACCAATTAGAGTTTAAAAAATGGATATATGGGTTATGGGTCATAGCTTGTTGTTAAAATCGTTCACGGGGCATTCATATGGGTTCTAGACACCAATTACAGTTTAAAAATGGATACTCATAGGTTATTGGTCATAGCTATTGGTTATAATGGTTCACGGGCCATTCGTATGGGCTATGGACGCTAATTACGGTTTAACAAGGATACTTATAGGTTATTGGTCGAAACTAGTGGTTATAATAGTTCACGGGCCGTTCGTATGGGTTATGGATGCCAATTACGGTTTAACATGGATACTTATAGGTTATTGGGCGTAGCTAGTGGTTTTTATGGTTCACGGGCCATTCGTATGGGTTATCGACACCAATTAAGGTTTAAAATGGATACTTATAGGTTATTGGTCATTGTTTGTGGTCAAATTCATTCATGGGACATTCGTATGGGTTCTAGACACAGATTACAGTCTAAAAAATGGATATGTATAGGTTATTTGTCATAGCTAATGGTTATAATGGTTCACGGGCCATTCGTATGGGTTATGAACACTATTCACAGTTTAAAAAATGCATATTATAGGTTATAGCAAGTGATTATAATGGCTCATGGGTCATTCGTATGGGCTATGGACGCTAATTACAGTTTAACAAGGATACTTATATGTAATTGGTCGAAGCTAGTGGTTATAATAGTTCACGGGCCATTCGTATGTGTAATGGACACCAATTAATGTTTAAAATGGATACTTATAGGTTATTGGTCATAGCTAATGGTCAAAATCATTCACGGGGCATTCGTATGGGTTCTAGACACCAATTAGTGTTTAAAATTGATACTTATAGGTTATTGGTCATAGCTAGTGGTCAAAATCGTTCACGGGGCATACATATGCGTTTTAGACACCAATTACAGTTTAAAAAATGGATACTCATAGGTTATTGGTCATAGCTATTGGTTATAATGGTTCACGGGCCATTCGTATGGGCTATGGACGCTAATTACGGTTTAACAGGGATACTTATAGGTTATTGGTCGAAACTAGTGGTTATAATAGTTCACGGGCCATTCGTATGGGCTATGGACGCCAATTACGGTTTAACATGGATACTCATAGGTTATTGGGCGTAGCTAGTGGTTATTATGGTTCACAGGCCATTCGTATGGGCTATCGACACCAATTAAGGTTTAAAATGGATACTTATAGGTTATTGGTCATTGTTAGTGGTCAAAATCATTCACAGGGCATTCGTATGGGTTCTAGACACAGATTACAGTCTAAAAAATGGATATTTATAGGTTATTTGTCATAGCTAATGGGTATAATGGTTCACGGGCCATTCGTATGGGTTATCAACACCATTCAAAAGTTTAAAAAATGCATATTATAGGTTATAGCAAGTGATTATAATGGCTCATGGGTCATTCGTATGGGCTATGGACGCTAATTACGGTTTAACAAGGATACTTATATGTTATTGGTCGAAGCTAGTGGTTATAATAGTTCACGGGCCATTCGTATGTGTAATGGACACCAATTAATGTTTAAAATGGATACTTATAGGTTATTGGTCATAGCTAGTGGTCAAAATCGTTCACGGGGCATTCATATGCATTTTAGACACCAATTACAGTTTAAAAAATGGATACTCATAGGTTATTGGTCATAGCTATTGGTTATAATGGTTCACGGGCCATTCGTATGGGCTATGGACGCTAATTACAGTTTAACAAGGATACTTATAGGTAATTGGTCGAAACTAGTGGTTATAATAGTTCACGGGCCATTCGTATGGGCTATGGACGTCAATTACGGTTTGACATGGATACTTATAGGTTATTGGGTGTAGCTAGTGGTTATTATGGTTCACGGGCCATTCGTATGGGTTATCGACACCAATTAAGGTTTAAAATGGATACTTATAGGTTATTGGTCATTGTTAATGGTCAAAATCATTCACGGGGCATTCGTATCGGTTCTAGACACAGACTACAGTCTAAAAAATGGATATTTATAGGTTATTTGTCACAGCTAATGGTTATAATGGTTCACGGGCCATTCGTATGGGTTATGAACACCATTCACAGTTTAAAAAATGCATATTATAGGTTATAGCAAGTGATTATAATGGCTCATGGGTCATTCGTATGGGCTATGGATGCTAATTACGGTTTAACAAGGATACTTATATGTAATTGGTCGAAGCTAGTGGTTATAATAGTTCACGGGCCATTCGTATGTGTAATGGACACCAATTAATGTTTAAAATGGATACTTATAGGTTATTGTTCATAGCTAGTGGTCAAAATCGTTCACCGGGCATTCGTATGGTTTCTAGACACCAATTAGAGTTTAAAAAATGGATATATGGGTTATTGGTCATAGCTAGTTGTTAAAATCATTCACGTGGCATTCGTATGGGTTCTAGACACCAATTACAGGTTAAAAAATGGATACTCATAGGTTATTGGTCATAGCTATTGGTTATAATGGTTCACGGGCTATTCGTATGGGCTATGGACGCTAATTATGGTTTAACAAGGATACTTATAGGTTATTGGTCGAAACTAGTGGTTATAATAGTTCACGGGCCATTCGTATGGGTTATGGACGCCAATTACAGTTTAACATGGATACTTATAGGTTATTGGGCGTAGCTAGTGGTTTTTATGGTTCACGGGCTATTCGTATGGGTTATCGACACCAATTAAGGTTTAAAATGGATACTTATAGGTTATTGGTCATTGTTAGTGGTCAAAATCATTCACAGGGCATTCGTATGGGTTCTAGACACAGATTACAGTCTAAAAAATGGATATTTATAGGTTATTTGTCATAGCTAATGGTTATAATGGTTCACGGGCCATTCGTATGGGTTATCAACACCATTCACAGTTTAAAAAATGCATATTATAGGTTATAGCAAGTGATTATAATTGCTCATGGGTCATTCGTATGGGCTATGGACGCAAATTACGGTTTAACAAGGATACTTATATGTTATTGGTAGAAGCTAGTGGTTATAATAGTTCACGGGCCATTCGTATGTGTAATGGACACCAATTAATGTTTAAAATGGATACTTATATGTTATTGGTCTTAGCTAGTGGTCAAAATCGTTCACGGGGCATTCATATGCGTTTTAGACACCAATTACAGTTTAAAAAATGGATACTCATAGGTTATTGGTCATAGGTATTGGTTATAATGGTTCACGGGCCATTCGTATGGGCTATGGATGCTAATTACGGTTTAACAAGGATACTTATAGGTTATTGGTCGAAACTAGTGGTTATAATAGTTCACGGGCCATTCGTATGGGCTATGGACGCCAATTACGGTTTAACATGGATACTCATAGGTTATTGGGCGTAGCTATTGGTTATTATGGTTCACAGGCCATTCGTATGGGTTATCGACACCAATTAAGGTTTAAAATGGATACTTATAGGTTATTGGTCATTGTTAGTGGTCAAAATCATTCACAGGGCATTCGTATGGGTTCTAGACACAGATTACAGTCTAAAAAATGGATATTTATAGGTTATTTGTCATAGCTAATGGTTATAATGGTTCACGGGCCATTCGTATGGGTTATCAACACCATTCAAAGTTTAAAAAATGCATATTATAGGTTATAGCAAGTGATTATAATGGCTCATGGGTCATTCGTATGGGCTATGGACGCTAATTACGGTTTAACAAGGATACTTATATGTTATTGGTCGAAGCTAGTGGTTAGAATAGTTCACGGGCCATTCATATGTGTAATGGACACGAATTAATGTTTAAAATGGATACTTATAGGTTATTGGTCATAACTAGTGGTCAAAATCGTTCACGGGGCATTCATATGCATTTTAGACACCAATTACAGTTTAAAAAATGGATACTCATAGGTTATTGGTCATAGCTATTGGTTATAATGGTTCACGGGCCATTCGTATGGGCTATGGACGCTAATTACAGTTTAACAAGGATACTTATAGGTAATTGGTCGAAACTAGTGGTTATAATAGTTCACGGGCCATTCGTATGGGCTATGTACGCCAATTACGGTTTGACATGGATACTTATAGGTTATTGGGTGTAGCTAGTGGTTATTATGGTTCACGGGCCATTCGTATGGGTTATCGACACCAATTAAGGTTTAAAATTTATACTTATAGGTTATTGGTCATTGTTAGTGGTCAAAATCATTCACAGGGCATTCGTATGGGTTCTAGACACAGATTACAGTCTAAAAAATGGATATTTATAGGTTATTTGTCATAGCTAATGGTTATAATGGTTCACGGGCCATTCGTATGGGTTATCAACACCATTCAAAGTTTAAAAAATGCATATTATAGGTTATAGCAAGTGATTATAATGGCTCATGGGTCATTCGTATGGGCTATGGACGCTAATTACGGTTTAACAAGGATACTTATATGTTATTGGTCGAAGCTAGTGGTTATAATAGTTCACGGGCCATTTGTATGTGTAATGGACACCAATTAATGTTTAAAATGGATACTTATAGGTTATTGGTCATAGCTAGTGGTCAAAATCGTTCACGGGGCATTCATATGCATTTTAGACACCAATTACAGTTTAAAAAATGGATACTCATAGGTTATTGGTCATAGCTATTGGTTATAATGGTTCACGGGCCATTCGTATGGGCTATGGACGCTAATTACAGTTTAACAAGGATACTTATAGGTAATTGGTCGAAACTAGTGGTTATAATAGTTCACGGGCCATTCGTATGGGCTATGTACGCCAATTACGGTTTGACATGGATACTTATAGGTTATTGGGTGTAGCTAGTGGTTATTATGGTTCACGGGCCATTCGTATGGGTTATCGACACCAATTAAGGTTTAAAATTTATACTTATAGGTTATTGGTCATTGTTAGTGGTCAAAATCATTCACGGGGCATTCGTATGGGTTCTAGACACAGACTACAGTCTAAAAAATGGATATTTATAGGTTATTTGTCATAGCTAATGGTTATAATGGTTCACGGGCCATTCGTATGGGTTATCAACACCATTCACAGTTTAAAAAATGCATATTATAGGTTATAGCAAGTGATTATAATGGCTCATGGGTCATTCGTATGGGCTATGGACGCAACTTACGGTTTAACAAGGATACTTATATGTTATTGGTAGAAGCTAGTGGTTATAATAGTTCACGGGCCATTCGTATGTGTAATGGACACCAATTAATGTTTAAAATGGATACTTATAGGTTATTGGTCATAGCTAATGGTCAAAATCATTCACGGGGCATTCGTATGGGTTCTAGACACCAATTAGTGTTTAAAATTGATACTTATAGGTTATTGGTCATAGCTAGTGGTCAAAATCGTTCACGGGGCATACATATGCGTTTTAGACACCAATTACAGTTTAAAAAATGGATACTCATAGGTTATTGGTCATAGCTATTGGTTATAATGGTTCACGGGCCATTCGTATGGGCTATGGACGCTAATTACGGTTTAACAGGGATACTTATAGGTTATTGGTCGAAACTAGTGGTTATAATAGTTCACGGGCCATTCGTATGGGCTATGGACGCCAATTACGGTTTAACATGGATACTCATAGGTTATTGGGCGTAGCTAGTGGTTATTATGGTTCACAGGCCATTCGTATGGGTTATCGACACCAATTAAGGTTTAAAATGGATACTTATAGGTTATTGGTCATTGTTAGTGGTCAAAATCATTCACAGGGCATTCGTATGGGTTCTAGACACAGATTACAGTCTAAAAAATGGATATTTATAGGTTATTTGTCATAGCTAATGGTTATAATGGTTCACGGGCCATTCGTATGGGTTATCAACACCATTCAAAGTTTAAAAAATGCATATTATAGGTTATAGCAAGTGATTATAATGGCTCATGGGTCATTCGTATGGGCTATGGACGCTAATTACGGTTTAACAAGGATACTTATATGTTATTGGTCGAAGCTAGTGGTTATAATAGTTCACGGGCCATTCGTATGTGTAATGGACACCAATTAATGTTTAAAATGGATACTTATAGGTTATTGGTCATAGCTAGTGGTCAAAATCGTTCACGGGGCATTCATATGCATTTTAGACACCAATTACAGTTTAAAAAATGGATACTCATAGGTTATTGGTCATAGCTATTGGTTATAATGGTTCACGGGCCATTCGTATGGGCTATGGACGCTAATTACAGTTTAACAAGGATACTTATAGGTAATTGGTCGAAACTAGTGGTTATAATAGTTCACGGGCCATTCGTATGGGCTATGGACGCCAATTACGGTTTGACATGGATACTTATAGGTTATTGGGTGTAGCTAGTGGTTATTATGGTTCACGGGCCATTCGTATGGGTTATCGACACCAATTAAGGTTTAAAATGGATACTTATAGGTTATTGGTCATTGTTAGTGGTCAAAATCATTCACGGGGCATTCGTATCGGTTCTAGACACAGACTACAGTCTAAAAAATGGATATTTATAGGTTATTTGTCACAGCTAATGGTTATAATGGTTCACGGGCCATTCGTATGGGTTATGAACACCATTCACAGTTTAAAAAATGCATATTATAGGTTATAGCAAGTGATTATAATGGCTCATGGGTCATTCGTATGGGCTATGGATGCTAATTACGGTTTAACAAGGATACTTATATGTAATTGGTCGAAGCTAGTGGTTATAATAGTTCACGGGCCATTCGTATGTGTAATGGACACCAATTAATGTTTAAAATGGATACTTATAGGTTATTGGTCATAGCTAGTGGTCAAAATCGTTCACCGGGCATTCGTATGGTTTCTAGACACCAATTAGAGTTTAAAAAATGGATATATGGGTTATTGGTCATAGCTAGTTGTTAAAATCGTTCACGTGGCATTCGTATGGGTTCTAGACACCAATTACAGGTTAAAAAATGGATACTCATAGGTTATTGGTCATAGCTATTGGTTATAATGGTTCACGGGCTATTCGTATGGGCTATGGACGCTAATTATGGTTTAACAAGGATACTTATAGGTTATTGGTCGAAACTAGTGGTTATAATAGTTCACGGGCCATTCGTATGGGTTATGGACGCCAATTACAGTTTAACATGGATACTTATAGGTTATTGGGCGTAGCTAGTGGTTTTTATGGTTCACGGGCTATTCGTATGGGTTATCGACACCAATTAAGGTTTAAAATGGATACTTATAGGTTATTGGTCATTGTTAGTGGTCAAAATCATTCACAGGGCATTCGTATGGGTTCTAGACACAGATTACAGTCTAAAAAATGGATATTTATAGGTTATTTGTCATAGCTAATGGTTATAATGGTTCACGGGCCATTCGTATGGGTTATCAACACCATTCACAGTTTAAAAAATGCATATTATAGGTTATAGCAAGTGATTATAATTGCTCATGGGTCATTCGTATGGGCTATGGACGCAAATTACGGTTTAACAAGGATACTTATATGTTATTGGTAGAAGCTAGTGGTTATAATAGTTCACGGGCCATTCGTATGTGTAATGGACACCAATTAATGTTTAAAATGGATACTTATATGTTATTGGTCTTAGCTAGTGGTCAAAATCGTTCACGGGGCATTCATATGCGTTTTAGACACCAATTACAGTTTAAAAAATGGATACTCATAGGTTATTGGTCATAGGTATTGGTTATAATGGTTCACGGGCCATTCGTATGGGCTATGGATGCTAATTACGGTTTAACAAGGATACTTATAGGTTATTGGTCGAAACTAGTGGTTATAATAGTTCACGGGCCATTCGTATGGGCTATGGACGCCAATTACGGTTTAACATGGATACTCATAGGTTATTGGGCGTAGCTAGTGGTTATTATGGTTCACAGGCCATTCGTATGGGTTATCGACACCAATTAAGGTTTAAAATGGATACTTATAGGTTATTGGTCATTGTTAGTGGTCAAAATCATTCACAGGGCATTCGTATGGGTTCTAGACACAGATTACAGTCTAAAAAATGGATATTTATAGGTTATTTGTCATAGCTAATGGTTATAATGGTTCACGGGCCATTCGTATGGGTTATCAACACCATTCAAAGTTTAAAAAATGCATATTATAGGTTATAGCAAGTGATTATAATGGCTCATGGGTCATTCGTATGGGCTATGGACGCTAATTACGGTTTAACAAGGATACTTATATGTTATTGGTCGAAGCTAGTGGTTAGAATAGTTCACGGGCCATTCGTATGTGTAATGGACACGAATTAATGTTTAAAATGGATACTTATAGGTTATTGGTCATAACTAGTGGTCAAAATCGTTCACGGGGCATTCATATGCATTTTAGACACCAATTACAGTTTAAAAAATGGATACTCATAGGTTATTGGTCATAGCTATTGGTTATAATGGTTCACGGGCCATTCGTATGGGCTATGGACGCTAATTACAGTTTAACAAGGATACTTATAGGTAATTGGTCGAAACTAGTGGTTATAATAGTTCACGGGCCATTCGTATGGGCTATGTACGCCAATTACGGTTTGACATGGATACTTATAGGTTATTGGGTGTAGCTAGTGGTTATTATGGTTCACGGGCCATTCGTATGGGTTATCGACACCAATTAAGGTTTAAAATTTATACTTATAGGTTATTGGTCATTGTTAGTGGTCAAAATCATTCACAGGGCATTCGTATGGGTTCTAGACACAGATTACAGTCTAAAAAATGGATATTTATAGGTTATTTGTCATAGCTAATGGTTATAATGGTTCACGGGCCATTCGTATGGGTTATCAACACCATTCAAAGTTTAAAAAATGCATATTATAGGTTATAGCAAGTGATTATAATGGCTCATGGGTCATTCGTATGGGCTATGGACGCTAATTACGGTTTAACAAGGATACTTATATGTTATTGGTCGAAGCTAGTGGTTATAATAGTTCACGGGCCATTTGTATGTGTAATGGACACCAATTAATGTTTAAAATGGATACTTATAGGTTATTGGTCATAGCTAGTGGTCAAAATCGTTCACGGGGCATTCATATGCATTTTAGACACCAATTACAGTTTAAAAAATGGATACTCATAGGTTATTGGTCATAGCTATTGGTTATAATGGTTCACGGGCCATTCGTATGGGCTATGGACGCTAATTACAGTTTAACAAGGATACTTATAGGTAATTGGTCGAAACTAGTGGTTATAATAGTTCACGGGCCATTCGTATGGGCTATGTACGCCAATTACGGTTCGACATGGATACTTATAGGTTATTGGGTGTAGCTAGTGGTTATTATGGTTCACGGGCCATTCGTATGGGTTATCGACACCAATTAAGGTTTAAAATTTATACTTATAGGTTATTGGTCATTGTTAGTGGTCAAAATCATTCACGGGGCATTCGTATGGGTTCTAGACACAGACTACAGTCTAAAAAATGGATATTTATAGGTTATTTGTCATAGCTAATGGTTATAATGGTTCACGGGCCATTCGTATGGGTTATCAACACCATTCACAGTTTAAAAAATGCATATTATAGGTTATAGCAAGTGATTATAATGGCTCATGGGTCATTCGTATGGGCTATGGACGCAACTTACGGTTTAACAAGGATACTTATATGTTATTGGTAGAAGCTAGTGGTTATAATAGTTCACGGGCCATTCGTATGTGTAATGGACACCAATTAATGTTTAAAATGGATACTTATATGTTATTGGTCTTAGCTAGTGGTCAAAATCATTCACGGGGCATTCATATGCGTTTTAGACACCAATTACAGTTTAAAAAATGGATACTCATAGGTTATTGGTCATAGCTATTGGTTATAATGGTTCACGGGCCATTCGTATGGGCTATGGATGCTAATTAGGTTTAACAAGGATACTTATAGGTTATTGGTCGAAACTAGTGGTTATAATAGTTCACGGGCCATTCGTATGGGCTATGGACGCCAATTACGGTTTAACATGGATACTCATAGGTTATTGGGCGTAGCTTGTGGTTATTATGGTTCACAGGCCATTCGTATGGGTTATCGACACCAATTAAGGTTTAAAATGGATACTTATATGTTATTGGTCATTGTTAGTGGTCAAAATCATTCACAGGGCATTCGTATGGGTTCTAGACACAGATTACAGTCTAAACAATGGATATTTATAGGTTATTTGTCATAGCTAATGGTTATAATGGTTCACGGGACATTCGTATGGGTTATCAACACCATTCAAAGTTTAAAAAATGCATATTATAGGTTATAGCAAGTGATTATAATGGCTCATGGGTCATTCGTATGGGCTATGGACGCTAATTACGGTTTAACAAGGATACTTATATGTTATTGGTCGAAGCTAGTGGTTATAATAGTTCACGGGCCATTCGTATGTGTAATGGACACCAATTAATGTTTAAAATGGATACTTATAGGTTATTGGTCATAGCTAGTGGTCAAAATCGTTCACGGGGCATTCATATGCATTTTAGACACCAATTACAGTTTAAAAAATGGATACTCATAGGTTATTGGTCATAGCTATTGGTTATAATGGTTCACGGGCCATTCGTATGGGCTATGGATGCTAATTAGGTTTAACAAGGATACTTATAGGTTATTGGTCGAAACTAGTGGTTATAATAGTTCACGGGCCATTCGTATGGGCTATGGACGCCAATTACGGTTTAACATGGATACTCATAGGTTATTGGGCGTAGCTTGTGGTTATTATGGTTCACAGGCCATTCGTATGGGTTATCGACACCAATTAAGGTTTAAAATGGATACTTATATGTTATTGGTCATTGTTAGTGGTCAAAATCATTCACAGGGCATTCGTATGGGTTCTAGACACAGATTACAGTCTAAACAATGGATATTTATAGGTTATTTGTCATAGCTAATGGTTATAATGGTTCACGGGACATTCGTATGGGTTATCAACACCATTCAAAGTTTAAAAAATGCATATTATAGGTTATAGCAAGTGATTATAATGGCTCATGGGTCATTCGTATGGGCTATGGACGCTAATTACGGTTTAACAAGGATACTTATATGTTATTGGTCGAAGCTAGTGGTTATAATAGTTCACGGGCCATTCGTATGTGTAATGGACACCAATTAATGTTTAAAATGGATACTTATAGGTTATTGGTCATAGCTAGTGGTCAAAATCGTTCACGGGGCATTCATATGCATTTTAGACACCAATTACAGTTTAAAAAATGGATACTCATAGGTTATTGGTCATAGCTATTGGTTATAATGGTTCACGGGCCATTCGTATGGGCTATGGACGCTAATTACAGTTTAACAAGGATACTTATAGGTAATTGGTCGAAACTAGTGGTTATAATAGTTCACGGGCCATTCGTATGGGCTATGTACGCCAATTACGGTTCGACATGGATACTTATAGGTTATTGGGTGTAGCTAGTGGTTATTATGGTTCACGGGCCATTCGTATGGGTTATCGACACCAATTAAGGTTTAAAATTTATACTTATAGGTTATTGGTCATTGTTAGTGGTCAAAATCATTCACGGGGCATTCGTATGGGTTCTAGACACAGACTACAGTCTAAAAAATGGATATTTATAGGTTATTTGTCACAGCTAATGGTTATAATGGTTCACGGGCCATTCGTATGGGTTATGAACACCATTCACAGTTTAAAAAATGCATATTATAGGTTATAGCAAGTGATTATAATGGCTCATGGGTCATTCGTATGGGCTATGGATGCTAATTACGGTTTAACAAGGATACTTATATGTAATTGGTCGAAGCTAGTGGTTATAATAGTTCACGTGCCATTCGTATGTGTAATGGACACCAATTAATGTTTAAAATGGATACTTATAGGTTATTGGTCATAGCTAGTGGTCAAAATCGTTCACCGGGCATTCGTATGGTTTCTAGACACCAATTAGAGTTTAAAAAATGGATATATGGGTTATTGGTCATAGCTAGTTGTTAAAAATCGTTCACGGGGCATTCGTATGGGTTCTAGACACCAATTACAGGTTAAAAAATGGATACTCATAGGTTATTGGTCATAGCTATTGGTTATAATGGTTCACGGGCTATTCGTATGGGCTATGGACGCTAATTATGGTTTAACAAGGATACTTATAGGTTATTGGTCGAAACTAGTGGTTATAATAGTTCACGGGCCATTCGTATGGGTTATGGACGCCAATTACAGTTTAACATGGATACTTATAGGTTATTGGGCGTAGCTAGTGGTTTTTATGGTTCACGGGCTATTCGTATGGGTTATCGACACCAATTAAGGTTTAAAATGGATACTTATAGGTTATTGGTCATTGTTAGTGGTCAAAATCATTCACAGGGCATTCGTATGGGTTCTAGACACAGATTACAGTCTAAAAAATGGATATTTATAGGTTATTTGTCATAGCTAATGGTTATAATGGTTCACGGGCCATTCGTATGGGTTATCAACACCATTCACAGTTTAAAAAATGCATATTATAGGTTATAGCAAGTGATTATAATGGCTCATGGGTCATTCGTATGGGCTATGGACGCAAATTACGGTTTAACAAGGATACTTATATGTTATTGGTAGAAGCTAGTGGTTATAATAGTTCACGGGCCATTCGTATGTGTAATGGACACCAATTAATGTTTAAAATGGATACTTATAGGTTATTGGTCATAGCTAGTGGTCAAAATCGTTCACGGGGAATTCGTATGGGTTCTAGACACCAATTAGAGTTTAAAAAATGGATATATGGGTTATGGGTCATAGCTAGTTGTTAAAATCGTTCATGGGGCATTCATATGGGTTCTAGACACCAATTACAGTTTAAAAATGGATACTCATAGGTTATTGGTCATAGCTATTGGTTATAATGGTTCACGGGCCATTCGTATGGGCTATGGACGCTAATTACGGTTTAACAAGGATACTGATAGGTTATTGGTCGAAACTAGTGGTTATAATAGTTCACGGGCCGTTCGTATGGGTTATGGATGCCAATTACGGTTTAACATGGATACTTATAGGTTATTGGGCGTAGCTAGTGGTTTTTATGGTTCACGGGCCATTCGTATGTATTATCGACACCAATTAAGGTTTAAAATGGATACTTATAGGTTATTGGTCATTGTTTGTGGTCAAATTCATTCATGGGACATTCGTATGGGTTCTAGACACAGATTACAGTCTAAAAAATGGATATGTATAGGTTATTTGTCATAGCTAATGGTTATAATGGTTCACGGGCCATTCGTATGGGTTATCAACACCATTCACAGTTTAAAAAATGCATATTATAGGTTATAGCAAGTGATTATAATGGCTCATGGGTCATTCGTATGGGCTATGGACGCTAATTACAGTTTAACAAGGATACTTATATGTAATTGGTCGAAGCTAGTGGTTATAATAGTTCACGGGCCATTCGTATGTGTAATGGACACCAATTAATGTTTAAAATGGATACTTATAGGTTATTGGTCATAGCTAATGGTCAAAATCATTCACGGGGCATTCGTATGGGTTCTAGACACCAATTAGTGTTTAAAATTGATACTTATAGGTTATTGGTCATAGCTAGTGGTCAAAATCGTTCACGGGGCATTCATATGCGTTTTAGACACCAATTACAGTTTAAAAAATGGATACTCATAGGTAATTGGTCATAGCTATTGGTTATAATGGTTCACGGGCCATTCATATGGGCTATGGACGCTAATTACGGTTTAACAAGGATACTTATAGGTTATTGGTCGAAACTAGTGGTTATAATAGTTCACGGGCCATTCGTATGGGCTATGGACGCCAATTACGGTTTAACATGGATACTCATAGGTTATTGGGCGTAGCTAGTGGTTATTATGGTTCACAGGCCATTCGTATGGGTTATCGACACCAATTAAGGTTTAAAATGGATACTTATAGGTTATTGGTCATTGTTAGTGGTCAAAATCATTCACAGGGCATTCGTATGGGTTCTAGACACAGATTACAGTCTAAAAAATGGATATTTATAGGTTATTTGTCATAGCTAATGGTTATAATGGTTCACGGGCCATTCGTATGGGTTATCAACACCATTCAAAGTTTAAAAAATGCATATTATAGGTTATAGCAAGTGATTATAATGGCTCATGGGTCATTCGTATGGGCTATGGACACTAATTACGGTTTAACAAGGATACTTATATGTTATTGGTCGAAGCTAGTGGTTATAATAGTTCACGGGCCATTCGTATGTGTAATGGACACCAATTAATGTTTAAAATGGATACTTATAGGTTATTGGTCATAGCTAGTGGTCAAAATCGTTCACGGGGCATTCATATGCATTTTAGACACCAATTACAGTTTAAAAAATGGATACTCATAGGTAATTGGTCATAGCTATTGGTTATAATGGTTCACGGGCCATTCGTATGGGCTATGGACGCTAATTACGGTTTAACAAGGATACTTATAGGTTATTGGTCGAAACTAGTGGTTATAATAGTTCACGGGCCATTCGTATGGGCTATGGACGCCAATTACGGTTTAACATGGATACTCATAGGTTATTGGGCGTAGCTAGTGGTTATTATGGTTCACAGGCCATTCGTATGGGTTATCGACACCAATTAAGGTTTAAAATGGATACTTATAGGTTATTGGTCATTGTTAGTGGTCAAAATCATTCACAGGGCATTCGTATGGGTTCTAGACACAGACTACAGTCTAAAAAATGGATATTTATAGGTTATTTGTCACAGCTAATGGTTATAATGGTTCACGGGCCATTCGTATGGGTTATGAACACCATTCACAGTTTAAAAAATGCATATTATAGGTTATAGCAAGTGATTATAATGGCTCATGGGTCATTCGTATGGGCTATGGATGCTAATTACGGTTTAACAAGGATACTTATATGTAATTGGTCGAAGCTAGTGGTTATAATAGTTCACGGGCCATTCGTATGTGTAATGGACACCAATTAATGTTTAAAATGGATACTTATAGGTTATTGGTCATAGCTAGTGGTCAAAATCGTTCACCGGGCATTCGTATGGTTTCTAGACACCAATTAGAGTTTAAAAAATGGATATATGGGTTATTGGTCATAGCTAGTTGTTAAAATCGTTCACGGGGCATTCGTATGGGTTCTAGACACCAATTACAGGTTAAAAAATGGATACTCATAGGTTATTGGTCATAGCTATTGGTTATAATGGTTCACGGGCTATTCGTATGGGCTATGGACGCTAATTATGGTTTAACAAGGATACTTATAGGTTATTGGTCGAAACTAGTGGTTATAATAGTTCACGGGCCATTCGTATGGGTTATGGACGCCAATTACAGTTTAACATGGATACTTATAGGTTATTGGGCGTAGCTAGTGGTTTTTATGGTTCACGGGCTATTCGTATGGGTTATCGACACCAATTAAGGTTTAAAATGGATACTTATAGGTTATTGGTCATTGTTAGTGGTCAAAATCATTCACAGGGCATTCGTATGGGTTCTAGACACAGATTACAGTCTAAAAAATGGATATTTATAGGTTATTTGTCATATCTAATGGTTATAATGGTTCACGGGCCATTCGTATGGGTTATCAACACCATTCACAGTTTAAAAAATGCATATTATAGGTTATAGCAAGTGATTATAATGGCTCATGGGTCATTCGTATGGGCTATGGACGCAAATTACGGTTTAACAAGGATACTTATATGTTATTGGTAGAAGCTAGTGGTTATAATAGTTCACGGGCCATTCGTATGTGTAATGGACACCAATTAATGTTTAAAATGGATACTTATAGGTTATTGGTCATAGCTAGTGGTCAAAATCTTTCACGGGGCATTCGTATGGGTTCTAGACACCAATTAGAGTTTAAAAAATGGATATATGGGTTATGGGTCATAGCTAGTTGTTAAAATCGTTCACGGGGCATTCGTATGGGTTCTAGACACCAATTACAGTTTAAAAATGGATACTCATAGGTTATTGGTCATAGCTATTGGTTATAATGGTTCACGGGCCATTCGTATGGGCTATGGACGCTAATTACGGTTTAACAAGGATACTTATAGGTTATTGGTCGAAACTAGTGGTTATAATAGTTCACGGGCCATTCGTATAGGTTATGGATGCCAATTACGGTTTAACATGGATACTTATAGGTTATTGGGCGTAGCTAGTGGTTTTTATGGTTCACGGGCCATTCGTATGGGTTATCGACACCAATTAAGGTTTAAAATGGATACTTATAGGTTATTGGTCATTGTTTGTGGTCAAATTCATTCAAGGGACATTCGTTTGGGTTCTAGACACAGATTACAGTCTAAAAAATGGATATGTATTGGTTATTTGTCATAGCTAATGATTATAATGGTTCACGGGCTATTCGTATGGGTTATCAACACCATTTACAGTTTAAAAAATGCATATTATAGGTTATAGCAAGTGATTATAATGGCTCATGGGTAATTCGTATGGGCTATGGAAGCTAATTACGGTTTAACAAGGATAGTTATATGTTATTGGTTGAAGCTAGTGGTTATAATAGTTCACGGGCCATTCGTATGTGTAATGGACACCAATTAATGTTTAAAATGGATACTAATAGGTTATTGCTCATAGCTAGTGGTCAAAATTGTTCACGGGGCATTCGTATGGTTTCTAGACACCAATTAGAGTTTAAAAAATGGATATATGGGTTATTGGTCATAGCTAGTTGTTAAAATCGTTCACGGGGCATTCGTATGGGTTCTAGACACCAATTACAGTTTAAAAATGGATACTCATAGGTTATTGGTCATAGCAATTGGTTATAATGGTTCACGGGCCATTCGTATGGGCTATGGACGCTAATTACGGTTTAACAAGAATACTTATAGGTTATTGGTCGAAACTAGTGGTTATAATAGTTCACGGGCCATTCGTATGGGTTATGGATGCCAATTACGGTTCAACATGGATACTTATAGGTTATTGGGCGTAGCTAGTGGTTTTTATGGTTCACGGGCCATTCGTATGGGTTATCGACACCAATTAAGGTTTAAAATGGATACTTATAGGTTATTGGTCAATGTTTGTGGTCAAATTCATTCACGGGACATTCGTATGGGTTCTAGACACAGATTACAGTCTAAAAAATGGATATGTATAGGTTATTTGTCATAGCTAATGGTTATAATGGTTCACGGGCCATTCGTATGGGTTATGAACACCATTCACAGTTTAAAAAAATGCATATTATAGGTTATAGCAAGTGATTATAATGGCTCATGGGTCATTCGTATGGGCTATGGACGCTAATTACGGTTTAACAAGGATACTTATATGTAATTGGTCGAAGCTAGTGGTTATAATTGTTCTCGGGCCATTCGTATGTGTAATGGACACCAATTAATGTTTAAAATGGATACTTATAGGTTATTGGTCATAGCTAATGGTCAAAATCGTTCACGGGGCATTCGTATGGGTTCTAGACACCAATTAGTGTTTAAAATTGATACTTATAGGTTATTGGTCTTAACTAGTGGTCAAAATCGTTCACGGGGCATTCATTTGCGTTTTAGACACCAATTACAGTTTAAAAAATGGATACTCATAGGTTATTGGTCATAGCTATTGGTTATAATGGTTCACGGGCCATTCGTATGGGCTATGGACGCTAATTACGGTTTAACAAGGATACTTATAGGTTATTGGTCGAAACTAGTGGTTATAATAGTTCACGGGCCATTCGTATGGGCTATGGACGCCAATTACGGTTTAACATGGATACTTATAGGTTATTGGGCGTAGCTAGTGGTTATTATGGTTCACAGGCCATTCGTATGGGTTATCGACACCAATTAAGGTTTAAAATGGATACTTATAGGTTATTGGTCATTGTTAGTGGTCAAAATCATTCACAGGGCATTCGTATGGGTTCTAGACACAGATTACAGTCTAAAAAATGGATATTTATAGGTTATTTGTCATAGCTAATGGTTATAATGGTTCACGGGCCATTCGTATGGGTTATCAACACCATTCAAAGTTTAAAAAATGCATATTATAGGTTATAGCAAGTGATTATAATGGCTCATGGGTCATTCGTATGGGCTATGGACGCTAATTACGGTTTAACAAGGATACTTATATGTTATTGGTAGAAGCTAGTGGTTATAATAGTTCACGGGCCATTCGTATGTGTAATGGACACCAATTAATGTTTAAAATGGATACTTATAGGTTATTGGTCATAGCTAGTGGTCAAAATCGTTCACGGGGCATTCATATGCGTTTTAGACACCAATTACAGTTTAAAAAATGGATACTCATAGGTTATTGGTCATAGCTATTGGTTATAATGGTTCACGGGCCATTCGTATGGGCTATGGACGCTCATTACGGTTTAACAAGGATACTTATAGGTTATTGGTCGAAACTAGTGGTTATAATAGTTCACGGGCCATTCGTTGGGCTATGGACGCCAATTACGGTTTAACATGGATACTTATAGGTTATTGGGCGTAGCTAGTGGTTTTTATGGTTCACGGGCCATTCGTATGGGTTATCGACACCAATTAAGGTTTAAAATGGATACTTATAGGTTATTGGTCATTGTTAGTGGTCAAATTCATTCACGGGACGTTCGTATGGGTTCTAGACACAGATTACAGTCTAAAAAATGGATATGTATAGGTTATTTGTCATAGCTAATGGTTATAATGGTTCACGGGCCATTCGTATGGGTTATGAACACCATTCACAGTTTAAAAAAATGCATATTATAGGTTATAGCAAGTGATTATAATGGCTCATGGGTCATTCGTATGGGCTATGGACGCTAATTACGGTTTAACAAGGATACTTATATGTAATTGGTCGAAGCTAGTGGTTATAATTGTTCACGGGCCATTCGTATGTGTAATGGACACCAATTAATGTTTAAAATGGATACTTATAGGTTATTGGTCAGAGCTAATGGTCAAAATCGTTCACGATGCATTCGTATGGGTTCTAGACACCAATTAGTGTTTAAAATTGATACTTATATGTTATTGGTCATAGCTAGTGGTCAAAATCGTTCACGGGGCATTCATTTGCGTTTTAGACACCAATTACAGTTTAAAAAATGGATACTCATAGGTTATTGGTCATAGCTATTGGTTATAATGGTTCACGGGCCATTCGTATGGGCTATGGACGCTAATTACGGTTTAACAAGGATACTTATAGGTTATTGGTCGAAACTAGTGGTTATAATAGTTCACGGGCCATTCGTATGGGCTATGGACGCCAATTACGGTTTAACATGGATACTTATAGGTTATTGGGCGTAGCTAGTGGTTATTATGGTTCACAGGCCATTCGTATGGGTTATCGACACCAATTAAGGTTTAAAATGGATACTTATAGGTTATTGGTCATTGTTAGTGGTCAAAATCATTCACGGGGCATTCGTATGGGTTCTAGACACAGACTACAGTCTAAAAAATGGATATTTATAGGTTATTTGTCATAGCTAATGGTTATAATGGTTCACGGGCCATTCGTATGGGTTATCATCACCATTCAAAGTTTAAAAAATGCATATTATAGGTTATAGCAAGTGATTATAATGGCTCATGGGTCATTCATATGGGCTATGGACGCTAATTACGGTTTAACAAGGATACTTATATGTTATTGGTAGAAGCTAGTGGTTATAATAGTTCACGGGCCATTCGTATGTGTAATGGACACCAATTAATGTTTAAAATGAATACTTATAGGTTATTGGTCATAGCTAATGGTCAGAATCGTTCACGGGGCATTCATATGCGTTTTAGACACCAATTACAGTTTAAAAAATGGATACTCATAGGTTATTGGTCATAGCTATTGGTTATAATGGTTCACGGGCCATTCGTATGGGCCATGGACGCTAATTATGGTTTAACAAGGATACTTATAGGTTATTGGTCGAAACTAGTGGTTATAATAGTTCACGGGCCATTCGTATGGGCTATGGACGCCAATTACGGTTTAACATGGATACTTATAGGTTATTGGGCGTAGCTAGTGGTTATTATGGTTCACGGGCCATTCGTATAGGTTATCGACACCAATTAAGGTTTAAAATGGATACTTATAGGTTATTGGTCATTGTTAGTGGTCAAATTCATTCACGGGACATTCGTATGGGTTCTAGACACAGATTACAGTCTAAAAAATGGATATGTATTGGTTATTTGTCATAGCTAATGGTTATAATGGTTCACGGGCTATTCGTATGGGTTATCAACACCATTCACAGTTTAAAAAATGCATATTATAGGTTATAGCAAGTGATTATAATGGCTCATGGGTAATTCGTATGGGCTATGGACGCTAATTACGGTTTAACAAGGATACTTATATGTTATTGGTCGAAGCTAGTGGTTATAATAGTTCACGGGCCATTCGTATGTGTAATGGACACCAATTAATGTTTAAAATGGATACTTATAGGTTATTGGTCATAGCTAGTGGTCAAAATCATTCACGGGGCATTCGTATGGGTTCTAGACACCAATTAGAGTTTAAAAAATGGATATATGGGTTATTGGTCATAGCTAGTTGTTAAAATCGTTCACGGGGCATTCGTATGGGTTCTAGACACCAATTACAGTTTAAAAATGGATACTCATATGTTATTGGTCATAGCTATTGGTTATAATGGTTCACGGGCCATTCGTATGGGCTATGGATGCTAATTACGGTTTAACAAGGATACTTATAGGTTATTGGTCGAAACTAGTGGTTATAATAGTTCACGGGCCATTCGTATGGGTTATGGATGCCAATTACGGTTTAACATGGATACTTATAGGTTATTGGGCGTAGCTAGTGGTTTTTATGGTTCACGGGCCATTCGTATGGGTTATCGACACCAATTAAGGTTTAAAATGGATACTTATAGGTTATTGGTCATTGTTAGTGGTCAAATTCATTCACGGGACGTTCGTATGGGTTCTAGACACAGATTACAGTCTAAAAAATGGATATGTATAGGTTATTTGTCATAGCTAATGGTTATAATGGTTCACGGGCCATTCGTATGGGTTATGAACACCATTCACATTTTAAAAAATGCATATTAGAGGTTATAGCAAGTGATTATAATGGCTCATGGGTCATTCGTATGGGCTATGGACGCTAATTACGGTTTAACAAGGATACTTATATGTAATTGGTCGAAGCTAGTGGTTATAATAGTTCACGGGCCATTCGTATGTGTAATGGACACCAATTAATGTTTAAAATGGATACTTATAGGTTATTGGTCATAGCTAATGGTCAAAATCATTCACGGGGCATTCGTATGGGTTCTAGACACCAATTAATGTTTAAAATTGATACTTATAGGTTATTGGTCATAGCTAGTGGTCAAAATCGTTCACGGGGCATTCATATGCGTTTTAGACACCAATTACAGTTTAAAAAATGGATACTCATAGGTTATTGGTCATAGCTATTGGTTATAATGGTTCACGGGCCATTCGTATGGGCTATGGACGCTAATTACGGTTTAACAAGGACACTTATAGGTTAATGGTCGAAACTAGTGGTTATAATAGTTCACGGGCCATTCGTATGGGCTATGGACGCCAATTACAGTTTAACATTGATACTTATAGGTTATTGGGCGTAGCTAGTGGTTATTATGGTTCACGGGCCATTCGTATGGGTTATCGACACCAATTAAGGTTTAAAATGGATACTTATAGGTTATTGGTCATTGTTAGTGGTCAAATTCATTCACGGGACATTCGTATGGGTTCTAGACACAGATTACAGTCTAAAAAATGGTTATGTATTGGTTATTTGTCATAGCTAATGGTTATAATGGTTCACGGGCTATTCGTATGGGTTATCAACACCATTCACAGTTTAAAAAATGCGTATTATAGGTTATAGCAAGTGATTATAATGGCTCATGGGTAATTCGTATGGGCTATGGACGCTAATTACGGTTTAACAAGGATACTTATATGTTATTGGTCGAAGCTAGTGGTTATAATAGTTCACGGGCCATTCGTATGTGTAATGGACACCAATTAATGTTTAAAATGGATACTTATAGGTTATTGGTCATAGCTAGTGGTCAAAATCATTCACGGGGCATTCGTATGGGTTCTAGACACCAATTAGAGTTTAAAAAATGGATATATGGGTTATTGGTCATAGCTAGTTGTTAAAATCGTTCACGGGGCATTCGTATGGGTTCTAGACACCAATTACAGTTTAAAAATGGATACTCATAGGTTATTGGTCATAGCTATTGGTTATAATGGTTCACGGGCCATTCGTATGGGCTATGGATGCTAATTACGGTTTAACAAGGATACTTATAGGTTATTGGTCGAAACTAGTGGTTATAATAGTTCACGGGCCATTTGTATGGGTTATGGATGCCAATTACGGTTTAACATGGATACTTATAGGTTATTGGGCGTAGCTAGTGGTTTTTATGGTTCACGGGCCATTCGTATGGGTTATCGACACCAATTAAGGTTTAAAATGGATACTTATAGGTTATTGGTCATTGTTAGTTGTCAAATTCATTCACGGGACGTTCGTATGGGTTCTAGACACAGATTACAGTCTAAAAAATGGATATGTATAGGTTATTTGTCATAGCTAATGGTTATAATGGTTCACGGGCCATTCGTATGGGTTATGAACACCATTCACAGTTTAAAAAATGCATATTATAGGTTATAGCAAGTGATTATAATGGCTCATGGGTCATTCGTATGGGCTATGGACGCTAATTACGGTTTAACAAGGATACTTATATGTAATTGGTCGAAGCTAGTGGTTATAATAGTTCACGGGCCATTCGTATGTGTAATGGACACCAATTAATGTTTAAAATGGATACTTATAGGTTATTGGTCATAGCTAATGGTCAAAATCGTTCACGGGGCATTCGTATGGGTTCTAGACACCAATTAATGTTTAAAATTGATACTTATAGGTTATTGGTCATAGCTAGTGGTCAAAATCGTTCACGGGGCATTCATATGCGTTTTAGACACCAATTACAGTTTAAAAAATGGATACTCATAGGTTATTGGCCATAGCTATTGGTTATAATGGTTCACGGGCCATTCGTATGGGCTATGGACGCTAATTACGGTTTAACAAGGACACTTATAGGTTAATGGTCGAAACTAGTGGTTATAATAGTTCACGGGCCATTCGTATGGGCTATGGACGCCAATTACAGTTTAATATTGATACTTATAGGTTATTGGGCGTAGCTAGTGGTTATTATGGTTCACGGGCCATTCGTATGGGTTATCGACACCAATTAAGGTTTAAAATGGATACTTATAGGTTATTGGTCATTGTTAGTGGTCAAAATCATTCACAGGGCATTCGTATGGGTTCTAGACACAGATTACAGTTTAAAAAATGGATATTTATAGGTTATTTGTCATAGCTAATGGTTATAATGGTTCACGGGCCATTCGTATGGGTTATCAACACCATTCACAGTTTAAAAAATGCATATTATAGGTTATAGCAAGTGATTATAATGGCTCATGGGTCATTCGTATGGGCTATGGACGCTAATTACGGTTTAACAAGAATACTTATGTGTTATCGGTAGAAGCTAGTGGTTATAATAATTCACGGGCCATTCGTATGTGTAATGGACACCAATTAATGTTTAAAATGGATACTTATACGTTATTGGTCATAGCTAGCGGTCAAAATCGTTCACGGGGCATTCATATGCGTTTTAGACACCAATTATAGTTTAAAAAATGGATACTCATAGGTTATTGGTCATAGCTATTGGTTATAATGGTTCACGGGCCATTTGTATGGGCTATGGACGCTAATTACGGTTTAACAAGGATACTTATAGGTTATTGGTCAAACTAGTGGTTATAATAGTTCACGGGCCATTCGTATGGGCTATGGACGCCAATTACAGTTTAACATTGATACTTATAGGTTATTGGGCGTAGCTAGTGGTTATTATGGTTCACGGGCCATTCGTATGGGTTATCGACACCATTTAAGGTTTAAAATGGATACTTATAGGTTATTGGTCATTGTTAGTGGTCAAATTCATTCACGGGACATTCGTATGGGTTCTAGACACAGATTACAGTCTAAAAAATGGATATGTATTGGTTATTTGTCATAGCTAATGGTTATAATGGTTCACGGGCTATTCGTATGGGTTATCAACACCATTCACAGTTTAAAAAATACATATTATAGGTTATAGCAAGTGATTATAATGGCTCATGGGTAATTCGTATGGGCTATGGACGCTAATTACGGTTTAACAAGGATACTTATATGTTATTGGTCGAAGCTAGTGGTTATAATAGTTCACGGGCCATTCGTATGTGTAATGGACACCAATTAATGTTTAAAATGGATACTTATAGGTTATTGGTCATAGCTAGTGGTCAAAATCATTCACGGGGCATTCGTATGGGTTCTAGACACCAATTAGAGTTTAAAAAATGGATATATGGGTTATTGGTCTTAGCTAGTTGTTAAAATCGTTCACGGGGCATTCGTATGGGTTCTAGACACCAATTACAGTTTAAAAATGGATACTCATAGGTTATTGGTCATAGCTATTGGTTATAATGGTTCACGGGCCATTCGTATGGGCTATGGATGCTAATTACGGTTTAACAAGGATACTTATAGGTTATTGGTCGAAACTAGTGGTTATAATAGTTCACGGGCCATTCGTATGGGTTATGGATGCCAATTACGGTTTAACATGGATACTTATAGGTTATTGGGCGTAGCTAGTGGTTTTTATGGTTCACGGGCCATTCGTATGGGTTATCGACACCAATTAAGGTTTAAAATGGATACTTATAGGTTATTGGTCATTGTTAGTGGTCAAATTCATTCACGGGACGTTCGTATGGGTTCTAGACACAGATTACAGTCTAAAAAATGGATATGTATAGGTTATTTGTCATAGCTAATAGTTATAATGGTTCACGGGCCATTCGTATGGGTTATGAACACCATTCACAGTTTAAAAAATGCATATTATAGGTTATAGCAAGTGATTATAATGGCTCATGGGTCATTCGTATGGGCTATGGACGCTAATTACGGTTTAACAAGGATACTTATATGTAATTGGTCGAAGCTAGTGGTTATAATAGTTCACGGGCCATTCGTATGTGTAATGGACACCAATTAATGTTTAAAATGGATACTTATAGGTTATTGGTCATAGCTAATGGTCAAAATCGTTCACGGGGCATTCGTATGGGTTCTAGACACCAATTAATGTTTAAAATTGATACTTATAGGTTATTGGTCATAGCTAGTGGTCAAAATCGTTCACGGGGCATTCATATGCGTTTTAGACACCAATTACAGTTTAAAAAATGGATACTCATAGGTTATTGGTCTTAGCTATTGGTTATAATGGTTCACGGGCCATTCGTATGGGCTATGGACGCTAATTACGGTTTAACAAGGACATTTATAGGTTAATGGTCGAAACTAGTGGTTATAATAGTTCACGGGCCATTCGTATGGGCTATGGACGCCAATTACAGTTTAACATTGATACTTATAGGTTATTGGCGTAGCTAGTGGTTATTATGGTTCACGGGCCATTCGTATGGGTTATCGACACCAATTAAGGTTTAAAACGGATACTTATAGGTTATTGGTCATTGTTAGTGGTCAAAATCATTCACAGGGCATTCGTATGGGTTCTAGACACAGATTACAGTTTAAAAAATGGATATTTATAGGTTATTTGTCATAGCTAATGGTTATAATGGTTCACGGGCCATTCGTATGGGTTATCAACACCATTCACAGTTTAAAAAATGCATATTATAGGTTATAGCAAGTGATTATAATGGCTCATGGGTCATTCGTATGGGCTATGGACGCTAATTACGGTTTAACAAGAATACTTATGTGTTATCGGTAGAAGCTAGTGGTTATAATAATTCACGGGCCATTCGTATGTGTAATGGACACCAATTAATGTTTAAAATGGATACTTATACGTTATTGGTCATAGCTAGCGGTCAAAATCGTTCACGGGGCATTCATATGCGTTTTAGACACCAATTATAGTTTAAAAAAATGGATACTCATAGGTTATTGGTCATAGCTATTGGTTATAATGGTTCACGGGCCATTTGTATGGGCTATGGACGCTAATTACGGTTTAACAAGGATACTTATAGGTTATTGGTCAAACTAGTGGTTATAATAGTTCACGGGCCATTCGTATGGGCAATGGACGCCAATTACGTTTTAACATGGATACTTATAGGTTATTGGGCGTAGCTAGGGTTTATAATGGTTCACGGGGCATTCGTATGGGTTCTAGACACAGACTATAGTCTAAAAAATGGATATTTATAGGTTATTTGTCATAGCTAATGGTTATAATGGTTCACGGGCCATTCGTATGGGTTATGAACACCATTCACAGTTTAAAAAATGCATATTATAGGTTATAGCAAGTGATTATAATGGCTCATGGGTCATTCGTATGGGCTATGGACGCTAATTACGGTTTAACAAGGATACTTATATGTAATTGGTCGAAGCTAGTGGTTATAATAGTTCACGGGCCATTCGTATGTGTAATGGACACCAATTAATGTTTAAAATGGATACTTATAGGTTATTGGTCATAGCTAATGGTCAAAATCGTTCACGGGGCATTCGTATGGGTTCTAGACACCAATTAATGTTTAAAATTGATACTTATAGGTTATTGGTCATAGCTAGTGGTCAAAATCGTTCACGGGGCATTCATATGCGTTTTAGACACCAATTACAGTTTAAAAAATGGATACTCATAGGTTATTGGTCATAGCTATTGGTTATAATGGTTCACGGGCCATTCGTATGGGCTATGGACGCTAATTACGGTTTAACAAGGACACTTATAGGTTAATGGTCGAAACTAGTGGTTATAATAGTTCACGGGCCATTCGTATGGGCTATGGACGCCAATTACGGTTTAACATGGATACTTATATGTTATTGGGCGTAGCTAGTAGTTATTATGGTTCACGGGCCATTCGTATGGGTTATCGACACCAATTAAGGTTTAAAATGGATATTTATAGGTTATTGGTCATTGTTAGTGGTCAAAATCATTCACGGGGCATTCGTATGGGTTCTAGACACAGACTATAGTCTAAAAAATGGATATTTATAGGTTATTTGTCATAGCTAATGGTTATAATGGTTCACGGGCCATTCTTATGGGTTATGAACACCATTCACAGTTTAAAAAATGCATACTATAGGTTATAGCAAGTGATTATAATGGCTCATGGGTCATTCGTATGGGCTATGGACGCTAATTACGGTTTAACAAGGATACTTATATGTTATTGGTAGAAGCTAGTGGTTATAATAGTTCACAGGCCATTCGTACGTGTAATGGACACCAATTAATGTTTAAAATGGATACTTATAGGTTATTGGTCATAGCTAGTGGTCAAAATCGTTCACGGGGCATTCATATGCGTTTTAGACACCAATTATAGTTTAAAAAATGGATACTCATAGGTTATTGGTCATAGCTATTGGTTATAATGGTTCACGGGCCATTTGTATGGGCTATGGACGCTAATTACGGTTTAACAAGGATACTTATAGGTTATTGGTCGAAACTAGTGGTTATAATAGTTCACGGGCCATTCGTATGGGCAATGGACGCCAATTACGTTTTAACATGGTTACTTATAGGTTATTGGGCGTAGCTAGTGGTTATTATGGTTCACGGGCCATTCGTATGGGTTATCGTCACCAATTAAGGTTTAAAATGGATACTTATAGGTTATTTATTGGTCATTGTTAGTGGTCAAAATCATTCACGGGGCATTTGTATAGGTTCTAGACACAGACTACAGTCTAAAAAATGGATATTTATAGGTTATTTGTCATAGCTAATGGTTATAATGGTTCACGGGCCATTCGTATGGGTTATGAACACCATTCACAGTTTAAAAAATGCATGTTATAGGTTATAGCACGTGATTATAATGGCTCATGGGTCATTCGTATGGGCTATGAACGCTAATTATGGTTTAACAAGGATACTTATATGTTATTGGTAGAAGCTAGTGGTTATAATAGTTCACGGGCCATTCGTACGTGTAATGGACACCAATTAATGTTTAAAATGGATACTTATAGGTTATTGGTCATAGCTAGTGGTCAAAATCGTTCACGGGGCATTCATATGCGTTTTAGACACCAATTATAGTTTAAAAAATGGATACTCATAGGTTATTGGTCATAGCTATTGGTTATAATGGTTCACGGGCCATTTGTATGGGCTATGGATGCTAATTACGGTTTAACAAGGATACTTATAGGTTATTGGTCGAAACTAGTGGTTATAATAGTTCACGGGCCATTCGTATGGGCAATGGACGCCAATTACGTTTTAACATGGATACTTATAGGTTATTGGGCGTAGCTAGGGTTTATAATGGTTCACGGGGCATTCGTATGGGTTCTAGACACAGACTATAGTCTAAAAAATGGATATTTATAGGTTATTTGTCATAGCTAATGGTTATAATGGTTCACGGGCCATTCGTATGGGTTATGAACACCATTCAAAGTTTAAAAAATGCATATTATAGGTTATAGCAAGTGATTATAATGGCTCATGGGTCATTCGAAAGGGCTATGGACGCTAATTACGGTTTAACAAGGATACTTATATGTATTTGGTCGAAGCTAGTGGTTATAATAGTTCACGGGCCATTCGTATGTGTAATGGACACCAATTAATGTTTAAAATGGATACTTATAGGTTATTGGTCATAGCTAGTGGTCAAAATCGTTCATGGGGCATTCGTATGGGTTCTAGACACCAATTAGAGTTTAAAAAATGGATATATGGGTCATTGGTCATAGCTAGCTGTTAAAATCATTCACGGGGCATTCGTATGGGTTCTAGACACCAATTACAGTTTAAAAAATGGATACTCATAGGTTATTGGTCATAGCTATTGGTTATAATGGTTCACGGGCTATTCGTATGGGCTATGGACGCTAATTACGGTTTACCAAGGATACTTATAGGTTATTGGTCGAAACTAGTGGTTATAATAGTTCACGGGCCATTCGTATGGGTTATGGACGCCAATTACGGTTTAACATGGATACTTATAGGTTATTGGGCGTAGCTAGTGGTTTTTATGGTTCACGGGCCATTCGTATGGGTTATCGACACCAATTAAGGTTTTAAATGGATACTTATAGGTTATTGGTCATTGTTAGTGGTCAAAATCATTCACAGGGCATTCGTATGGGTTCTAGGCACAGATTACAGTTTAAAAAATGGATATTTATAGGTTATTTGTCATAGCTAACAGTTGTAATGGTTCTCGGGCCATTCGTATGGGTTATGATCACCATTCACAGTTTAAAAAATGCATATTATAGGTTATAGCAAGTGATTATAATGGCTCATGGGTCATTCGTATGGGCTATGGACGCTAATTACGGTTTAACAAGAATACTTATGTGTTAACGGTAGAAGCTAGTGGTTATAATAATTCACGGGCCATTCGTATCTGTAATGGACACCAATTAATGTTTAAAATGGATACTTATAGGTTATTGGTCATAGCTAGTGGTCAAAATCGTTCACGGGGCATTCATATGCGTTTTAGACACCAATTATAGTTTAAAAAATGGATACTCATAGGTTATTGGTCATAGCTATTGGTTATAATGGTTCACGGGCCATTTGTATGGGCTATGGACGCTAATTACGGTTTAACAAGGATACTTATAGGTTATTGGTCGAAACTAGTGGTTATAATAGTTCACGGGCCATTCGTATGGGCAATGGACGCCAATTACGTTTTAACATGGATACTTATAGGTTATTGGGCGTAGCTAGTGGTTATTATGGTTCACGGGCCATTCGTATGGGTTATCGTCACCAATTAAGGTTTAAAATGGATACTTATAGGTTATTGGTCATTGTTAGTGGTCAAAATCATTCACGGGGCATTTGTATAGGTTCTAGACACAGACTACAGTCTAAAAAATGGATATTTATAGGTTATTTGTCATAGCTAATGGTTATAATGGTTCACGGGCCATTCGTATGGGTTATGAACACCATTCACAGTTTAAAAAATGCATATTATAGGTTATAGCACGTGATTATAATGGCTCATGGGTCATTCGTATGGGCTATGGACGCTAATTACGGTTTAACAAGGATACTTATATGTTATTGGTAGAAGCTAGTGGTTATAATAGTTCACGGGCCATTCGTACGTGTAATGGACACCAATTAATGTTTAAAATTGATACTTATAGGTTATTGGTCATAGCTAGTGGTCAAAATCGTTCACGGGGCATTCATATGCGTTTTATACACCAATTACAGTTTAGAAAATGGATACTCATAGGTTATTGGCCATAGCTATTAGTTATAATGGTTCACGGGCCATTCGTATGGGCTAGGGACGCTAATTACGGTTTAACAAGGATACTTATAGGTTATTGGTCGAAACTAGTGGTTATAATAGTTCACGGCCATTCGTATGGGCAATGGACGCCAATTACGGTTTAACATGGATACTTATAGGTTATTGGGCGTAGCTAGTGGTTATTATGGTTCACGAGCCATTCGTATGGGTTATCGTCACAAATTAAGGTTTAAAATGGATACTTATAGGTTATTGGTCATTGTTAGTGGTCAAAATCATTCACGGGGCATTCGTATGGGTTCTTGACACAGACTATAGTCTAAAAAATGGATATTTATAGGTTATTTGTCATAGCTAATGGCTATAATGGTTCACGGGCCATTCGTATGGGTTATGAACACCATTCACAGTTTAAAAAAATGCATATTATAGGTTATAGCAAGTGATTATAATGGCTCATGGGTCATTCGTATGGGCTATGGACGCTAATTACGGTTTAACAAGAATACTTATGTGTTATCGGTAGAAGCTAGTGGTTATAATAATTCACGGGCCATTCGTATCTGTAATGGACACCAATTAATGTTTAAAATGGATACTTATAGGTTATTGGTCATAGCTAGTGGTCAAAATCGTTCACGGGGCATTCATATGCGTTTTAGACACCAATTATAGTTTAAAAAATGGATACTCATAGGTTATTGGTCATAGCTATTGGTTATGATGGTTCACGGGCCATTTGTATGGGCTATGGACGCTAATTACGGTTTAACAAGGATACTTATAGGTTATTGGTCGAAACTAGTGGTTATAATAGTTCACGGGCCATTCGTATGGGCAATGGACGCCAATTACGTTTTAACATGGATACTTATAGGTTATTGGGCGTAGCTAGTGGTTATTATGGTTCACGGGCCATTCGTATGGGTTATCGTCACCAATTAAGGTTTAAAATGGATACTTATAGGTTATTGGTCATTGTTAGTGGTCAAAATCATTCACGGGGCATTTGTATAGGTTCTAGACACAGACTACAGTCTAAAAAATGGATATTTATAGGTTATTTGTCATAGCTAATGGTTATAATGGTTCACGGGCCATTCGTATGGGTTATGAACACCATTCACAGTTTAAAAAATGCATATTATAGGTTATAGCACGTGATTATAATGGCTCATGGGTCATTCGTATGGGCTATGGACGCTAATTACGGTTTAACAAGGATACTTATATGTTATTGGTAGAAGCTAGTGGTTATAATAGTTCACGGGCCATTCGTACGTGTAATGGACACCAATTAATGTTTAAAATTGATACTTATAGGTTATTGGTCATAGCTAGTGGTCAAAATCGTTCACGGGGCATTCATATGCGTTTTATACACCAATTACAGTTTAGAAAATGGATACTCATAGGTTATTGGCCATAGCTATTAGTTATAATGGTTCACGGGCCATTCGTATGGGCTAGGGACGCTAATTACGGTTTAACAAGGATACTTATAGGTTATTGGTCGAAACTAGTGGTTATAATAGTTCACGGCCATTCGTATGGGCAATGGACGCCAATTACGGTTTAACATGGATACTTATAGGTTATTGGGCGTAGCTAGTGGTTATTATGGTTCACGAGCCATTCGTATGGGTTATCGTCACCAATTAAGGTTTAAAATGGATACTTATAGGTTATTGGTCATTGTTAGTGGTCAAAATCATTCACGGGGCATTCGTATGGGTTCTAGACACAGACTACAGTCTAAAAAATGAATATTTATAGGTTATTTGTCATAGCTAATGGTTATAATAGTTCTCGGGCCATTCGTATGGGTTATGAACACCATTCACAGTTTAAAAAATGCATATTATAGGTTATAGCAAGTGATTATAATGGCTCATGGGTCATTCGTATGGGCTATGGACGCTAATTACGGTTTAACAAGGATACTTATATGTTATTGGTAGAAGCTAGTGGTTATAATAGTTCACGGGCCATTCGTACGTGTAATGGACACCAATTAATGTTTAAAATTGATACTTATAGGTTATTGGTCATAGCTAGTGGTCAAAATCGTTCACGGGGCATTCATATGCGTTTTAGACACCAATTACAGTTTAAAAAATGGATACTCATAGGTTATTGGTCATAGCTATTGGTTATAATGGTTCTCGGGCCATTCGTATGGGCTATGGACGCTAATTACGGTTTAACAAGGATACTTATAGGTTATTGGTCGAAACTAGTGGTTATAATAGTTCACGGGCCATTCGTATGGGCTATGGACGCCAATTACGGTTTAACATGGATACTTATATGTTATTGGGCGTAGCTAGTAGTTATTATGGTTCACGGGCCATTCGTATGGGTTATCGACACCAATTAAGGTTTAAAATGGATATTTATAGGTTATTGGTCATTGTTAGTGGTCAAAATCATTCACGGGGCATTCGTATGGGTTCTAGACACAGACTATAGTCTAAAAAATGGATATTTATAGGTTATTTGTCATAGCTAATGGTTATAATGGTTCACGGGCCATTCGTATGGGTTATGAACACCATTCACAGTTTAAAAAATGCATATTATAGGTTATAGCAAGTGATTATAATGGCTCATGGGTCATTCGTATGGGCTATGGACGCTAATTACGGTTTAACAAGGATACTTATATGTAATTGGTCGAAGCTAGTGGTTATAATAGTTCACGGGCCATTCGTATGTGTAATGGACACCAATTAATGTTTAAAATGGATACTTATAGGTTATTGGTCATAGCTAGTGGTCAAAATCGTTCACGGGGCATTCGTATGGGTTCTAGACACCAATTAGAGTTTAAAAAATGGATATATGGGTTATTGGTCATAGCTAGCTGTTAAAATCGTTCACGGGGCATTCGTATGGGTTCTAGACACCAATTACAGTTTAAAAAATGGATACTCATAGGTTATTGGTCATAGCTATTAGTTATAATGGTTCACGGGCCATTCGTATGGGCTAGGGACGCTAATTACGGTTTAACAAGGATACATATAGGTTATTGGTCGAAACTAGTGGTTATAATAGTTCACGGCCATTCGTATGGGCAATGGACGCCAATTACGGTTTAACATGGATACTTATAGGTTATTGGGCGTAGCTAGTGGTTATTATGGTTCACGGGCCATTCGTATGGGTTATCGTCACCAATTAAGGTTTAAAATGGATACTTATAGGTTATTGGTCATTGTTAGTGGTCAAAATCATTCACGGGGCATTCGTATGGGTTCTAGACACAGACTACAGTCTAAAAAATGGATATTTATAGGTTATTTGTCTTAGCTAATGGTTATAATAGTTCTCGGGCCATTCGTATGGGTTATGAACACCATTCACAGTTTAAAAAATGCATATTATAGGTTATAGCAAGTGATTTTAATGGCTCATGGGTCATTCGTATGGGCTATGGACGCTAATTACGGTTTAACAAGGATACTTATATGTTATTGGTAGAAGCTAGTGGTTATAATAGTTCACGGGCCATTCATACGTGTAATGGACACCAATTAATGTTTAAAATTGATACTTATAGGTTATTGGTCATAGCTAGTGGTCAAAATCGTTCACGGGGCATTCATATGCGTTTTAGACACTAATTACAGTTTAAAAAATGGATACTCATAGGTTATTGGTCATAGCTATTGGTTATAATGGTTCTCGGGCCATTCGTATGGGCTATGGACGCTAATTACGGTTTAACAAGGATACTTATAGGTTATTGGTCGAAACTAGTGGTTATAATAGTTCACGGGCCATTCGTATGGGCTATGGACGCCAATTACGGTTTAACATGGATACTTATATGTTATTGGGCGTAGCTAGTAGTTATTATGGTTCACGGTCCATTCGTATGGGTTATCGACACCAATTAAGGTTTAAAATGGATATTTATAGGTTATTGGTCATTGTTAGTGGTCAAAATCATTCACGGGGCATTCGTATGGGTTCTAGACACAGACTATAGTCTAAAAAATGGATATTTATAGGTTATTTGTCATAGCTAATGGTTATAATGGTTCACGGGCCATTCGTATGGGTTATGAACACCATTCACAGTTTAAAAAATGCATATTATAGGTTATAACAAGTGATTATAATGGCTCATGGGTCATTCGTATGGGCTATGGACGCTAATTACGGTTTAACAAGGATACTTATATGTAATTGGTCGAAGCTAGTGGTTATAATAGTTCACGGGCCATTCGTATGTGTAATGGACACCAATTAATGTTTAAAATGGATACTTATAGGTTATTGGTCATAGCTAGTGGTCAAAATCGTTCACGGGGCATTCGTATGGGTTCTAGACACCAATTAGAGTTTAAAAAATGGATATATGGGTTATTGGTCTTAGCTAGCTCTTAAAATCGTTCACGGGGCATTCGTATGGGTTCTAGACACCAATTACAGTTTAAAAAATGGATACTCATAGGTTATTGGTCATAGCTATTGGTTATAATGGTTCACGGGCTATTCGTATGGGCTATGGACGCTAATTACAGTTTAACAAGGATACTTATAGGTTATTGGTCGAAACTAGTGGTTATAATAGTTCACGGGCCATTCGTATGGGTTATGGACGCCAATTACGGTTTAACATGGATACTTATAGGTTATTGGGCGTAGCTAGTGGTTTTTATGGTTCACGGGCCATTCGTATGGGTTATCGACACCAATTAAGGTTTAAAATGGATACTTATAGGTTATTGGTCATTGTTAGTGGTCAAAATCATTCACAGGGAATTCGTATGGGTTCAAGACACAGATTACAGTCTAAAAAATGGATATTTATAGGTTATTTGTCATAGCTAATGGTTATAATGGTTCACGGGCCATTCGTATGGGTTATCAACACCATTCAAAGTTTAAAAAATGCATATTATAGGTTATAGCAAGTGATTATAATGGCTCATGGGTCATTCGTATGGGCTATGGACGCTAATTACGGTTTAACAAGGATACTTATATGTTATTGGTAGAAGCTAGTGGTTATAATAGTTCACGGGCCATTCGTACGTGTAATGGACACCAATTAATGTTTAAAATTGATACTTATAGGTTATTGGTCTTAGCTAGTGGTCAAAATCGTTCACGGCGCATTCATATGCGTTTTAGACACCAATTACAGTTTAAAAAATGGGTACTCATAGGTTATTGGTCATAGCTATTAGTTATAATGGTTCACGGGCCATTCGTATGGGCTATGGACGCTAATTACGGTTTAACAAGGATACTTATAGGTTATTGGTCGAAACTAGTGGTTATAATAGTTCACGGGCCATTCGTATGGGCTATGGACGCCAATTACGGTTTAACATGGATACTTATAGGTTATTGGGCGTAGCTAGTGGTTATTATGGTTCACGGGCCATTCGTATGGGTTATCGTCACCAATTAAGGTTTAAAATGGATACTTATAGGTTATTGGTCATTGTTAGTGGTCAAAATCATTCACGGGGCATTCGTATGGGTTCTAGACACAGACTACAGTCTAAAAAATGAATATTTATAGGTTATTTGTCATAGCTAATGGTTATAATGGTTCTCGGGCCATTCGTATGGGTTATGAACACCATTCTCAGTTTAAAAAATGCATATTATAGGTTATAGCAAGTGATTATAATGGCTCATGGGTCATTCGTATGGGCTATGGACGCTAATTACGGTTTAAAAAGGATACTTATATGTTATTGGTAGAAGCTAGTGGTTATAATAGTTCACAGGCCATTCGTACGTGTAATGGACACCAATTAATGTTTAAAATTGATACTTATAGGTTATTGGTCATAGCTAGTGGTCAAAATCGTTCACGGGGCATTCATATGCGTTTTAGACACCAATTACAGTTTAAAAAATGGATACTCATAGGTTGTTGGTCATAGCTATTGGTTATAATGGTTCACGGGCCATTCGTATGGGCTATGGACGCTAATTAAGGTTTAACAAGGATACTTATAGGTCATTGGTTGAAACTAGTGGTTATAATAGTTCACGGGCCATTCGTATGGGCTATGGACGCCAATTACGGTTTAACATGGATACTTATAGGTTATTGGGCGTAGCTAGTAGTTATTATGGTTCACGGGCCATTCGTATGGGTTATCGACACCAATTAAGGTTTAAAATGGATATTTATAGGTTATTGGTCATTGTTAGTGGTCAAAATCATTCACGGGGCATTCGTATGGGTTCTAGACACAGACTATAGTCTAAAAAATGGATATTTATAGGTTATTTGTCATAGCTAATGGTTATAATGGTTCACGGGCCATTCGTATGGGTTATGAACACCATTCACAGTTTAAAAAATGCATATTATAGGTTATAGCAAGTGATTATAATGGCTCATGGGTCATTCGTATGGGCTATGGACGCTAATTACGGTTTAACAAGAATACTTATGTGTTATCGGTAGAAGCTAGTGGTTATAATAATTCACGGGCCATTCGTATCTGTAATGGACACCAATTAATGTTTAAAATGGATACTTATAGGTTATTGGTCATAGCTATTGGTCAAAATCGTTCACGGGGCATTCATATGCGTTTTAGACACCAATTATAGTTTAAAAAATGGATACTCATAGGTTATTGGTCATAGCTATTGGTTATAATGGTTCATGGGCCATTTGTATGGGCTATGGACGCTAATTACGGTTTAACAAGGATACTTATAGGTTATTGGTCGAAACTAGTGGTTATAATAGTTCACGGGCCATTCGTATGGGCAATGGACGCCAATTACGTTTTAACATGGATACTTATAGGTTATTGGGCGTAGCTAGTGGTTATTATGGTTCACGGGCCATTCGTATGGGTTATCGTCACCAATTAAGGTTTAAAATGGATACTTATAGGTTATTGGTCATTGTTAGTGGTCAAAATCATTCACGGGGCATTTGTATAGGTTCTAGACACATACTACAGTCTAAAAAATCGATATTTATAGGTTATTTGTCATAGCTAATGGTTATAATGGTTCACGGGCCATTCGTATGGGTTATGAACACCATTCACAGTTTAAAAAATGCATACAATAGGTTATAGCAAGTGATTATAATGGCTCATGGGTCATTCGTATGGGCTATGGACGCTAATTACGGTTTAACAAGGATACTTATATGTTATTGGTAGAAGCTAGTGGTTATAATAGTTCGCGGGCCATTCGTATGTGTAATGGTCATCAATTAATGTTTAAAATGGATACTTATAGGTTATTGGTCATAGCTAGTGGTCAAAATCGTTCACGGGGCATTCATATGCGTTTTAGACACCAATTATAGTTTAAAAAATGGATACTCATAGGTTATTGGTCATAACTATTGGTTATAATGGTTCACGGGCCATTTGTATGGGCTATGGACGCTAATTACGGTTTAACAAGGATACTTATAGGTTATTGGTCGAAACTAGTGGTTATAATAGTTCACGGGCCATTCGTATGGGCAATGGACGCCAATTACGTTTTAACATGGATACTTATGGGTTATTGGGCGTAGCTAGTGGTTATTATGGTTCACGGGCCATTCGTATGGGTTATCGTCACCAATTAAGGTTTAAAATGGATACTTATAGGTTATTGGTCATTGTTAGTGGTCAAAATCATTCACGGGGCATTTGTATAGGTTCTAGACACAGACTACAGTCTAAAAAATCAATATTTATAGGTTATTTGTCATAGCTAATGGTTATAATGGTTCACGGGCCATTCTTATGGGTTATGAACACCATTCACAGTTTAAAAAATGCATACTATAGGTTATAGCAAGTGATTATAATGGCTCATGGGTCATTCGTATGGGCTATGGACGCTAATTACGGTTTAACAAGGATACTTATATGTTATTGGTAGAAGCTAGTGGTTATAATAGTTCACAGGCCATTCGTACGTGTAATGGACACCAATTAATGTTTAAAATTGATACTTATAGGTTATTGGTCATAGCTAGTGGTCAAAATCGTTCACGGGGCATTCATATGCGTTTTAGACACCAATTACAGTTTAAAAAATGGATACTCATAGGTTGTTGGTCATAGCTATTGGTTATAATGGTTCACGGGCCATTCGTATGGGCTATGGACGCTAATTAAGGTTTAACAAGGATACTTATAGGTCATTGGTTGAAACTAGTGGTTATAATAGTTCACGGGCCATTCGTATGGGCTATGGACGCCAATTACGGTTTAACATGGATACTTATAGGTTATTGGGCGTAGCTAGTAGTTATTATGGTTCACGGGCCATTCGTATGGGTTATCGACACCAATTAAGGTTTAAAATGGATATTTATAGGTTATTGGTCATTGTTAGTGGTCAAAATCATTCACGGGGCATTCGTATGGGTTCTAGACACAGACTATAGTCTAAAAAATGGATATTTATAGGTTATTTGTCATAGCTAATGGTTATAATGGTTCACGGGCCATTCGTATGGGTTATGAACACCATTCACAGTTTAAAAAATGCATATTATAGGTTATAGCAAGTGATTTTAATGGCTCATGGGTCATTCGTATGGGCTATGGACGCTAATTACGGTTTAACAAGAATACTTATGTGTTATCGGTAGAAGCTAGTGGTTATAATAATTCACGGGCCATTCGTATCTGTAATGGACACCAATTAATGTTTAAAATGGATACTTATAGGTTATTGGTCATAGCTATTGGTCAAAATCGTTCACGGGGCATTCATATGCGTTTTAGACACCAATTATAGTTTAAAAAATGGATACTCATAGGTTATTGGTCATAGCTATTGGTTATAATGGTTCATGGGCCATTTGTATGGGCTATGGACGCTAATTACGGTTTAACAAGGATACTTATAGGTTATTGGTCGAAACTAGTGGTTATAATAGTTCACGGGCCATTCGTATGGGCAATGGACGCCAATTACGTTTTAACATGGATACTTATAGGTTATTGGGCGTAGCTAGTGGTTATTATGGTTCACGGGCCATTCGTATGGGTTATCGTCACCAATTAAGGTTTAAAATGGATACTTATAGGTTATTGGTCATTGTTAGTGGTCAAAATCATTCACGGGGCATTTGTATAGGTTCTAGACACATACTACAGTCTAAAAAATCGATATTTATAGGTTATTTGTCATAGCTAATGGTTATAATGGTTCACGGGCCATTCGTATGGGTTATGAACACCATTCACAGTTTAAAAAATGCATACAATAGGTTATAGCAAGTGATTATAATGGCTCATGGGTCATTCGTATGGGCTATGGACGCTAATTACGGTTTAACAAGGATACTTATATGTTATTGGTAGAAGCTAGTGGTTATAATAGTTCGCGGGCCATTCGTATGTGTAATGGTCATCAATTAATGTTTAAAATGGATACTTATAGGTTATTGGTCATAGCTAGTGGTCAAAATCGTTCACGGGGCATTCATATGCGTTTTAGACACCAATTATAGTTTAAAAAATGGATACTCATAGGTTATTGGTCATAACTATTGGTTATAATGGTTCACGGGCCATTTGTATGGGCTATGGACGCTAATTACGGTTTAACAAGGATACTTATAGGTTATTGGTCGAAACTAGTGGTTATAATAGTTCACGGGCCATTCGTATGGGCAATGGACGCCAATTACGTTTTAACATGGATACTTATGGGTTATTGGGCGTAGCTAGTGGTTATTATGGTTCACGGGCCATTCGTATGGGTTATCGTCACCAATTAAGGTTTAAAATGGATACTTATAGGTTATTGGTCATTGTTAGTGGTCAAAATCATTCACGGGGCATTTGTATAGGTTCTAGACACAGACTACAGTCTAAAAAATCAATATTTATAGGTTATTTGTCATAGCTAATGGTTATAATGGTTCACGGGCCATTCGTATGGGTTATGAACACCATTCACAGTTTAAAAAATGCATACTATAGGTTATAGCAAGTGATTATAATGGCTCATGGGTCATTCGTATGGGCTATGGACGCTAATTACGGTTTAACAAGGATACTTATATGTTATTGGTAGAAGCTAGTGGTTATAATAGTTCGCGGGCCATTCGTATGTGTAATGGTCACCAATTAATGTTTAAAATGGATACTTATAGGTTATTGGACATAGCTAGTGGTCAAAATCGTTCACGGGGCATTCATATGCGTTTTAGACACCAATTATAGTTTAAAAAATGGATACTCATAGGTTATTGGTCATAGCTATTGGATATAATGGTTCACGGGCCATTCGTATGGGTTATCGTCACCAATTAAGGTTTAAAATGGATACTTATAGGTTATTGGTCATTGTTAGTGGTCAAAATCATTCACGGGGCATTTGTATAGGTTCTAGACACAGACCACAGTCTAAAAAATCGATATTTATAGGTTATTTGTCATAGCTAATGGTTATAATGGTTCACGGGCCATTCGTATGGGTTATGAACACCATTCACAGTTTAAAAAATGCATACTATAGGTTATAGCAAGTGATTATAATGGCTCATGGGTCATTCGTATGGGCTATGGACGCTAATTACGGTTTAACAAGGATACTTATATGTTATTGGTAGAAGCTAGTGGTTATAATAGTTCACGGGCCATTCGTACGTGTAATGGACACCAATTAATGTTCAAAATTGATACTTATAGGTTATTGGTCATAGCTAGTGGTCAAAATCGTTCACGGGGCATTCATATGCGTTTTAGACACCAATTACAGTTTAAAAAATGGATACTCATAGGTTGTTGGTCATAGCTATTGGTTATAATGGTTCACGGGCCATTCGTATGGGCTATGGACGCTAATTAAGGTTTAACAAGGATACTTATAGGTTATTGGTTGAAACTAGTGGTTATAATAGTTCGCGGGCCATTCGTATGGGCTATAGACGCCAATTACGGTTTAACATGGATACTTATAGGTTATTGGGCGTAGCTAGTAGTTATTATGGTTCACGGGCCATTCGTATGGGTTATCGACACCAATTAAGGTTTAAAATGGATATTTATAGGTTATTGGTCATTGTTAGTGGTCAAAATCATTCACGGGGCATTCGTATGGGTTCTAGACACAGACTATAGTCTAAAAAATGGATATTTATAGGTTATTTGTCATAGCTAATGGCTATAATGGTTCACGGGCCATTCGTATGGGTTATGAACACCATTCACAGTTTAAAAAAATGCATATTATAGGTTATAGCAAGTGATTATAATGGCTCATGGGTCATTCGTATGGGCTATGGACGCTAATTACGGTTTAACAAGAATACTTATGTGTTATCGGTAGAAGCTAGTGGTTATAATAATTCACGGGCCATTCGTATCTGTAATGGACACCAATTAATGTTTAAAATGGATACTTATAGGTTATTGGTCATAGCTAGTGGTCAAAATCGTTCACGGGGCATTCATATGCGTTTTAGACACCAATTATAGTTTAAAAAATGGATACTCATAGGTTATTGGTCATAGCTATTGGTTATAATGGTTCACGGGCCATTTGTATGGGCTATGGACGCTAATTACGGTTTAACAAGGATACTTATAGGTTATTGGTCGAAACTAGTGGTTATAATAGTTCACGGGCCATTCGTATGGGCAATGGACGCCAATTACGTTTTAACATGGATACTTATAGGTTATTGGGCGTAGCTAGTGGTTATTATGGTTCTCGGGCCATTCGTATGGGTTATCGTCACCAATTAAGGTTTAAAATGGATACTTATAGGTTATTGGTCATTGTTAGTGGTCAAAATCATTCACGGGGCATTTGTATAGGTTCTAGACACAGACTACAGTCTAAAAAATCGATATTTATAGGTTATTTATCATAGCTAATGGTTATAATGGTTCACGGGCCATTCGTATGGGTTATGAACACCATTCACAGTTTAAAAAATGCATACTATAGGTTATAGCAAGTGATTATAATGGCTCATGGGTCATTCGTATGGGCTATGGACGCTAATTACGGTTTAACAAGGATACTTATATGTTATTGGTAGAAGCTAGTGGTTATAATAGTTCACGGGCCATTCGTACGTGTAATGGACACCAATTAATGTTTAAAATTGATACTTATAGGTTATTGGTCATAGCTGGTGGTCAAAATCGTTCACGGGGCATTCATATGCGTTTTAGACACCAATTACAGTTTAAAAAATGGATACTCATAGGTTATTGGTCATAGCTATTAGTTATAATGGTTCACGGGCCATTCGTATGGGCTATGGTCGCTAATTACGGGTTAACAAGGATACTTATAGGTTATTGGTCGAAACTAGTGGTTATAATAGTTCACGGGCCATTCGTATGGGCAATGGACGCCAATTACGGTTTAACATGGATACTTATAGGTTATTGGGCGTAGCTAGTGGTTATTATGGTTCACGGGCCATTCGTATGGGTTATCGTCACCAATTAAGGTTTAAAATGGATACTTATAGGTTATTGGTCATTGTTAGTGGTCAAAATCATTCACGGGGCATTCGTATGGGTTCTAGACACAGACTACAGTCTAAAAAATGGATATTTATAGGTTATTTGTCATAGCTAACGGTTGTAATGGTTCTCGAGCCATTCGTATGGGTTATGATCACCATTCACAGTTTAAAAAATGCATATTATAGGTTATAGCAAGTGATTATAATGGCTCATGGGTCATTCGTATGGTCTATGGACGCTAATTACGGTTTAACAAGAATACTTATGTGTTATCGGTAGAAGCTAGTGGTTATAATAATTCACGGGCCATTCGTATCTGTAATGGACACCAATTAATGTTTAAAATGGATACTTATAGGTTATTGGTCATAGCTAGTGGTCAAAATCGTTCACGGGGCATTCATATGCGTTTTAGACACCAATTATAGTTTAAAAAATGGATACTCATAGGTTATTGGTCATAGCTATTGGTTATAATGGTTCACGGGCCATTTGTATGGGCTATGGACGCTAATTACGGTTTAACAAGGATACTTATAGGTTATTGGTCGAAACTAGTGGTTATAATAGTTCACGGGCCATTCGTATGGGCAATGGACGCCAATTACGTTTTAACATGGATACTTATAGGTTATTGGGCGTAGCTAGTGGTTATTATGGTTCACGGGCCATTCGTATGGGTTATCGTCACCAATTAAGGTTTAAAATGGATACTTATAGGTTATTGGTCATTGTTAGTGGTCAAAATCATTCACGGGGCATTTGTATAGGTTCTAGACACAGACTACAGTCTAAAAAATCGATATTTATAGGTTATTTATCATAGCTAATGGTTATAATGGTTCACGGGCCATTCGTATGGGTTATGAACACCATTCACAGTTTAAAAAATGCATACTATAGGTTATAGCAAGTGATTATAATGGCTCATGGGTCATTCGTATGGGCTATGGACGCTAATTACGGTTTAACAAGGATACTTATATGTTATTGGTAGAAGCTAGTGGTTATAATAGTTCGCGGGCCATTCGTATGTGTAATGGTCACCAATTAATGTTTAAAATGGATACTTATAGGTTATTGGACATAGCTAGTGGTCAAAATCGTTCACGGGGCATTCATATGCGTTTTAGACACCAATTATAGTTTAAAAAATGGATACTCATAGGTTATTGGTCATAGCTATTGGTTATAATGGTTCACGGGCCATTCGTATGGGTTATCGTCACCAATTAAGGTTTAAAATGGATACTTATAGGTTATTGGTCATTGTTAGTGGTCAAAATCATTCACGGGGCATTTGTATAGGTTCTAGACACAGACTACAGTCTAAAAAATCAATATTTATAGGTTATTTGACATAGCTAATAGTTATAATGGTTCACGGGCCATTCGTATGGGTTATGAACACCATTCACAGTTTAAAAAATGCATACTATAGGTTATAGCAAGTGATTATAATGGCTCATGGGTCAATCGTATGGGCTATGGACGCTAATTACGGTTTAACAAGGATACTTATATGTTATTGGTAGAAGCTAGTGGTTATAATAGTTCACGGGCCATTCGTACGTGTAATGGACACCAATTAATGTTTAAAATTGATAGTTATAGGTTATTGGTCATAGCTGGTGGTCAAAATCGTTCACGGGGCATTCATATGCGTTTTAGACACCAATTACAGTTTAAAAAATGGATACTCATAGGTTATTGGTCATAGCTATTAGTTATAATGGTTCACGGGCCATTCGTATGGGCTATGGTCGCTAATTACGGGTTAACAAGGATACTTATAGGTTATTGGTCGAAACTAGTGGTTATAATAGTTCACGGGCCATTCGTATGGGCAATGGACGCCAATTACGGTTTAACATGGATACTTATAGGTTATTGGGCGTAGCTAGTGGTTATTACGGTTCACGGGCCATTCGTATGGGTTATCGTCACCAATTAAGGTTTAAAATGGATACTTATAGGTTATTGGTCATTGTTAGTGGTCAAAATCATTCACGGGGCATTCGTATGGGTTCTAGACACAGACTACAGTCTAAAAAATGGATATTTATAGGTTATTTGTCGTAGCTAATGGTTGTAATGGTTCTCGAGCCATTCGTATGGGTTATGATCACCATTCACAGTTTAAAAAATGCATATTATAGGTTATAGCAAGTGATTATAATGGCTCATGGGTCATTCGTATGGGCTATGGACGCTAATTACGGTTTAACAAGAATACTTATGTGTTATCGGTAGAAGCTAGTGGTTATAATAATTCACGGGCCATTCGTATCTGTAATGGACACCAATTAATGTTTAAAATGGATACTTATAGGTTATTGGTCATAGCTAGTGGTCAAAATCGTTCACGGGGCATTCATATGCGTTTTAGACACCAATTATAGTTTAAAAAATGGATACTCATAGGTTATTAGTCATAGCTATTGGTTATAATGGTTCACGGGCCATTTGTATGGGCTATGGACACTAATTACGGTTTAACAAGGATACTTATAGGTTATTGGTCGAAACTAGTGGTTATAATAGTTCACGGGCCATTCGTATGGGCAATGGACGCCAATTACGTTTTAACATGGATACTTATAGGTTATTGGGCGTAGCTAGTGGTTATTATGGTTCACGGGCCATTCGTATGGGTTATCGTCACCAATTAAGGTTTAAAATGGATACTTATAGATTATTGGTCATTGTTAGTGGTCAAAATCATTCACGGGGCATTTGTATAGGTTCTAGACACAGACTACAGTCTAAAAAATCGATATTTATAGGTTATTTGTCATAGCTAATGGTTATAATGGTTCACGGGCCATTCGTATGGGTTATGAACACCATTCACAGTTTAAAAAATGCATACTATAGGTTATAGCAAGTGATTATAATGGCTCATGGGTCATTCGTATGCGCTATGGACGCTAATTACGGTTTAACAAGGATACTTATATGTTATTGGTAGAAGCTAGTGGTTATAATAGTTCGCGGGCCATTCGTATGTGTAATGGTCACCAATTAATGTTTAAAATGGATACTTATAGGTTATTGGTCATAGCTAGTGGTCAAAATCGTTCACGGGGCATTCATATGCGTTTTAGACACCAATTATAGTTTAAAAAATGGATACTCATAGGTTATTGGTCATAGCTATTGGTTATAATGGTTCACGGGCCATTCGTATGGGTTATCGTCACCAATTAAGGTTTAAAATGGATACTTATAGGTTATTGGTCATTGTTAGTGGTCAAAATCATTCACGGGGCATTTGTATAGGTTCTAGACACAGACTACAGTCTAAAAAATCGATATTTATAGGTTATTTGTCATAGCTAATGGTTATAATGGTTCACGGGCCATTCGTATGGGTTATGAACACCATTCACAGTTTAAAAAATGCATACTATAGGTTATAGCAAGTGATTATAATGGCTCATGGGTCATTCGTATGGGCTATGGACGCTAATTACGGTTTAACAAGGATACTTATATGTTATTGGTAGAAGCTAGTGGTTATAATAGTTCACGGGCCATTCGTACGTGTAATGGACACCAATTAATGTTTAAAATTGATACTTATAGGTTATTGGTCATAGCTAGTGGTCAAAATCGTTCACGGGGCATTCATATGCGTTTTAGACACCAATTACAGTTTAAAAAATGGATACTCATAGGTTATTGGTCATAGCTATTAGTTATAATGGTTCACGGGCCATTCGTATGGGCTATGGCCGCTAATTACGGTTTAACAAGGATACTTATAGGTTATTGGTCGAAACTAGTGGTTATAATAGTTCACGGGCCATTCGTATGGGCAATGGACGCCAATTACGGTTTAACATGGATACTTATAGGTTATTGGGCGTAGCTAGTGGTTATTATGGTTCACGGGCCATTCGTATGGGTTATCGTCACCAATTAAGGTTTAAAATGGATACTTATAGGTTATTGGTCATTGTTAGTGGTCAAAATCATTCACGGGGCATTTGTATAGGTTCTAGACACAGACTACAGTCTAAAAAATCGATATTTATAGGTTATTTGTCATAGCTAATGGTTATAATGGTTCACGGGCCATTCGTATGGGTTATGAACACCATTCACAGTTTAAAAAATGCATACTATAGGTTATAGCAAGTGATTATAATGGCTCATGGGTCATTCGTATGCGCTATGGACGCTAATTACGGTTTAACAAGGATACTTATATGTTATTGGTAGAAGCTAGTGGTTATAATAGTTCGCGGGCCATTCGTATGTGTAATGGTCACCAATTAATGTTTAAAATGGATACTTATAGGTTATTGGTCATAGCTAGTGGTCAAAATCGTTCACGGGGCATTCATATGCGTTTTAGACACCAATTATAGTTTAAAAAATGGATACTCATAGGTTATTGGTCATAGCTATTGGTTATAATGGTTCACGGGCCATTCGTATGGGTTATCGTCACCAATTAAGGTTTAAAATGGATACTTATAGGTTATTGGTCATTGTTAGTGGTCAAAATCATTCACGGGGCATTTGTATATGTTCTAGACACAGACTACAGTCTAAAAAATCGATATTTATAGGTTATTTGTCATAGCTAATGGTTATAATGGTTCACGGGCCATTCGTATGGGTTATGAACACCATTCACAGTTTAAAAAATGCATACTATAGGTTATAGCAAGTGATTATAATGGCTCATGGGTCATTCGTATGGGCTATGGACGCTAATTACGGTTTAACAAGGATACTTATATGTTATTGGTAGAAGCTAGTGGTTATAATAGTTCACGGGCCATTCGTACGTGTAATGGACACCAATTAATGTTTAAAATTGATACTTATAGGTTATTGGTCATAGCTAGTGGTCAAAATCGTTCACGGGGCATTCATATGCGTTTTAGACACCAATTACAGTTTAAAAAATGGATACTCATAGGTTATTGGTCATAGCTATTAGTTATAATGGTTCACGGGCCATTCGTATGGGCTATGGCCGCTAATTACGGTTTAACAAGGATACTTATAGGTTATTGGTCGAAACTAGTGGTTATAATAGTTCACGGGCCATTCGTATGGGCAATGGACGCCAATTACGGTTTAACATGGATACTTATAGGTTATTGGGCGTAGCTAGTGGTTATTATGGTTCACGGGCCATTCGTATGGGTTATCGTCACCAATTAAGGTTTAAAATGGATACTTATAGGTTATTGGTCATTGTTAGTGGTCAAAATCATTCACGGGGCATTTGTATAGGTTCTAGACACAGACTACAGTCTAAAAAATCGATATTTATAGGTTATTTGTCATAGCTAATGGTTATAATGGTTCACGGGCCATTCGTATGGGTTATGAACACCATTCACAGTTTAAAAAATGCATACTATAGGTTATAGCAAGTGATTATAATGGCTCATGGGTCATTCGTATGCGCTATGGACGCTAATTACGGTTTAACAAGGATACTTATATGTTATTGGTAGAAGCTAGTGGTTATAATAGTTCGCGGGCCATTCGTATGTGTAATGGTCACCAATTAATGTTTAAAATGGATACTTATAGGTTATTGGTCATAGCTAGTGGTCAAAATCGTTCACGGGGCATTCATATGCGTTTTAGACACCAATTATAGTTTAAAAAATGGATACTCATAGGTTATTGGTCATAGCTATTGGTTATAATGGTTCACGGGCCATTCGTATGGGTTATCGTCACCAATTAAGGTTTAAAATGGATACTTATAGGTTATTGGTCATTGTTAGTGGTCAAAATCATTCACGGGGCATTTGTATATGTTCTAGACACAGACTACAGTCTAAAAAATCGATATTTATAGGTTATTTGTCATAGCTAATGGTTATAATGGTTCACGGGCCATTCGTATGGGTTATGAACACCATTCACAGTTTAAAAAATGCATACTATAGGTTATAGCAAGTGATTATAATGGCTCATGGGTCATTCGTATGGGCTATGGACGCTAATTACGGTTTAACAAGGATACTTATATGTTATTGGTAGAAGCTAGTGGTTATAATAGTTCACGGGCCATTCGTACGTGTAATGGACACCAATTAATGTTTAAAATTGATACTTATAGGTTATTGGTCATAGCTAGTGGTCAAAATCGTTCACGGGGCATTCATATGCGTTTTAGACACCAATTACAGTTTAAAAAATGGATACTCATAGGTTATTGGTCATAGCTATTAGTTATAATGGTTCACGGGCCATTCGTATGGGCTATGGACGCTAATTACGGTTTAACAAGGATACTTATAGGTTATTGGTCGAAACTAGTGGTTATAATAGTTCACGGGCCATTCGTATGGGCAATGGACGCCAATTACGGTTTAACATGGATACTTATAGGTTATTGGGCGTAGCTAGTGGTTATTATGGTTCACGGGCCATTCGTATGGGTTATCGTCACCAATTAAGGTTTAAAATGGATACTTATAGGTTATTGGTCATTGTTAGTGGTCAAAATCATTCACGGGGCATTTGTATAGGTTCTAGACACAGACTACAGTCTAAAAAATCGATATTTATAGGTTATTTGTCATAGCTAATGCTTATAATGGTTCACGGGCCATTCGTATGGGTTATGAACACCATTCACAGTTTAAAAAATGCATACTATAGGTTATAGCAAGTGATTATAATGGCTCATGGGTCATTCGTATGCGCTATGGACGATAATTACGGTTTAACAAGGATACTTATATGTTATTGGTAGAAGCTAGTGGTTATAATAGTTCGCGGGCCATTCGTATGTGTAATGGTCACCAATTAATGTTTAAAATGGATACTTATAGGTTATTGGTCATAGCTAGTGGTCAAAATCGTTCACGGGGCATTCATATGCGTTTTAGACACCAATTATAGTTTAAAAAATGGATACTCATAGGTTATTGGTCATAGCTATTGGTTATAATGGTTCACGGGCCATTCGTATGGGTTATCGTCACCAATTAAGGTTTAAAATGGATACTTATAGGTTATTGGTCATTGTTAGTGGTCAAAATCATTCACGGGGCATTTGTATAGGTTCTAGACACAGACTACAGTCTAAAAAATCGATATTTATAGGTTATTTGTCATAGCTAATGGTTATAATGGTTCACGGGCCATTCGTATGGGTTATGAACACCATTCACAGTTTAAAAAATGCATACTATAGGTTATAGCAAGTGATTATAATGGCTCATGGGTCATTCGTATGGGCTATGGACGCTAATTACGGTTTAACAAGGATACTTATATGTTATTGGTAGAAGCTAGTGGTTATAATAGTTCACGGGCCATTCGTACGTGTAATGGACACCAATTAATGTTTAAAGTTGATACTTATAGGTTATTGGTCATAGCTAGTGGTCAAAATCGTTCACGGGGCATTCATATGCGTTTTAGACACCAATTACAGTTTAAAAAATGGATACTCATAGGTTATTGGTCATAGCTATTAGTTATAATGGTTCACGGGCCATTCGTATGGGCTATGGACGCTAATTACGGTTTAACAAGGATACTTATAGGTTATTGGTCGAAACTAGTGGTTATAATAGTTCACGGGCCATTCGTATGGGCAATGGACGCCAATTACGGTTTAACATGGATACTTATAGGTTATTGGGCGTAGCTAGTGGTTATTATGGTTCACGGGCCATTCGTATGGGTTATCGTCACCAATTAAGGTTTAAAATGGATACTTATAGGTTATTGGTCATTGTTAGTGGTCAAAATCATTCACGGGGCATTTGTATAGGTTCTAGACACAGACTACAGTCTAAAAAATCGATATTTATAGGTTATTTGTCATAGCTAATGGTTATAATGGTTCACGGGCCATTCGTATGGGTTATGAACACCATTCACAGTTTAAAAAATGCATACTATAGGTTATAGCAAGTGATTATAATGGCTCATGGGTCATTCGTATGCGCTATGGACGATAATTACGGTTTAACAAGGATACTTATATGTTATTGGTAGAAGCTAGTGGTTATAATAGTTCGCGGGCCATTCGTATGTGTAATGGTCACCAATTAATGTTTAAAATGGATACTTATAGGTTATTGGTCATAGCTAGTGGTCAAAATCGTTCACGGGGCATTCATATGCGTTTTAGACACCAATTATAGTTTAAAAAATGGATACTCATAGGTTATTGGTCATAGCTATTGGTTATAATGGTTCACGGGCCATTCGTATGGGTTATCGTCACCAATTAAGGTTTAAAATGGATACTTATAGGTTATTGGTCATTGTTAGTGGTCAAAATCATTCACGGGGCATTTGTATAGGTTCTAGACACAGACTACTGTCTAAAAAATCGATATTTATAGGTTATGTGTCATAGCTAATGGTTATAATGGTTCACGGGCCATTCGTATGGGTTATGAACACCATTCACAGTTTAAAAAATGCATACTATAGGTTATAGCAAGTGATTATAATGGCTCATGGGTCATTCGTATGGGCTATGGACGCTAATTACGGTTTAACAAGGATACTTATATGTTATTGGTAGAAGCTAGTGGTTATAATAGTTCACGGGCCATTCGTACGTGTAATGGACACCAATTAATGTTTAAAATTGATACTTATAGGTTATTGGTCATAGCTAGTGGTCAAAATCGTTCACGGGGCATTCATATGCGTTTTAGACACCAATTACAGTTTAAAAAATCGATACTCATAGGTTATTGGTCATAGCTATTAGTTATAATGGTTCACGGGCCATTCGTATGGGCTATGGACGCTAATTACGGTTTAACAAGGATACTTATAGGTTATTGGTCGAAACTAGTGGTTATAATAGTTCACGGGCCATTCGTATGGGCAATGGACGCCAATTACGGTTTAACATGGATACTTAAAGGTTATTGGGCGTAGCTAGTGGTTATTATGGTTCACGGGCCATTCGTATGGGTTATCGTCACCAATTAAGGTTTAAAATGGATACTTATAGGTTATTGGTCATTGTTAGTGGTCAAAATCATTCACGGGGCATTCGTATGGGTTCTAGACACAGACTACAGTCTAAATGATGGATATTTATAGGTTATTTGTCATAGCTAACGGTTGTAATGGTTCTCGGGCCATTCATATGGGTTATGAACACCATTCACAGTTTAAAAAATGCATATTATAGGTTATAGCAAGTGATTATAATGGCTCATGGGTCATTCGTATGGGCTATGGACGCTAATTACGGTTTAACAAGGATACTTATATGTTATTGGTAGAAGCTAGTGGTTATAATAGTTCACGGGCCATTCGTACGTGTAATGGACACCAATTAATGTTTAAAATTGATACTTATAGGTTATTGGTCATAGCTAGTGGTCAAAATCGTTCACGGGGCATTCATATGCGTTTTAGACACCAATTACAGTTTAAAAAATGGATACTCATAGGTTATTGGTCATAGCTATTGGTTATAATGGTTCACGGGCCATTCGTATGGGCTATGGACGCTAATTACGGTTTAACAAGGATACTTATAGGTTATTGGTCGAAACTAGTGGTTATAATAGTTCACGGGCCATTCGTATGGGCTATGGACGCCAATTACGGTTTAACATAGATACTTATAGGTTATTGGGCGTAGCTAGTAGTTATTATGGTTCACGGGCCATTCGTATGGGTTATCGACACCAATTAAGGTTTAAAATGGATATTTATAGGTTATTGGTCATTGTTAGTGGTCAAAATCATTCACGGGGCATTCGTATGGGTTCTAGACACAGACTATAGTCTAAAAAATGGATATTTATAGGTTATTTGTCATAGCTAATGGTTATAATGGTTCACGGGCCATTCGTATGGGTTATGAACACCGTTCACAGTTTAAAAAATGCATATTATAGGTTATAGCAAGTGATTATAATGGATCATGGGTCATTCGTATGGGCTATGGACGCTAATTACGGTTTAACAAGGATACTTATAGGTTATTGGTCGAAACTAGTGGTTATAATAGTTCACGGGCCATTCGTATGGGCAATGGACGCCAATTACGGTTTAACATGGATACTTATAGGTTATTGGGCGTAGCTAGTGGTTATTATGGTTCACGGGCCATTCGTATGGGTTATCGTCACCAATTAAGGTTTAAAATGGATACTTATAGGTTATTGGTCATTGTTAGTGGTCAAAATCATTCACGGGGCATTCGTATGGGTTCTAGACACAGACTACAGTCTAAAAGATGGATATTTATAGGTTATTTGTCATAGCTAACGGTTGTAATGGTTCTCGGGCCATTCATATGGGTTATGAACACCATTCACAGTTTAAAAAATGCATATTATAGGTTATAGCAAGTGATTATAATGGCTCATGGGTCATTCGTATGGGCTATGGACGCTAATTACGGTTTAACAAGGATACTTATATGTTATTGGTAGAAGCTAGTGGTTGTAATAGTTCACGGGCCATTCGTACGTGTAATGGACACCAATTAATGTTTAAAATTGATACTTATAGGTTATTGGTCATAGCTAGTGGTCAAAATCGTTCACGGGGCATTCATATGCGTTTTAGACACCAATTACAGTTTAAAAAATGGATACTCATAGGTTATTGGTCATAGCTATTGGTTATAATGGTTCACGGGCCATTCGTATGGGCTATGGACGCTAATTACGGTTTAACAAGGATACTTATAGGTTATTGGTCGAAACTAGTGGTTATAATAGTTCACGGGCCATTCGTATGGGCTATGGACGCCAATTACGGTTTAACATGGATACTTATAGGTTATTGGGCGTAGCTAGTAGTTATTATGGTTCACGGGCCATTCGTATGGGTTATCGACACCAATTAAGGTTTAAAATGGATATTTATAGGTTATTGGTCATTGTTAGTGGTCAAAATCATTCACGGGGCATTCGTATGGGTTCTAGACACAGACTATAGTCTAAAAAATGGATATTTATAGGTTATTTGTCATAGCTAATGGTTATAATGGTTCACGGGCCATTCGTATGGGTTATGAACACCATTCACAGTTTAAAAAATGCATATTATAGGTTATAGCAAGTGATTATAATGGCTCATGGGTCATTCGTATGGGCTATGGACGCTAATTACGGTTTAAAAAGAATACTTATGTGGTTATAATAGTTCACGGGCCATTCGTATGTGTAATGGACACCAATTAATGTTTAAAATAGATACTTATAGGTTATTGGTCATAGCTAGTGGTCAAAATCGTTCACGGGGCATTCATATGCGTTTTAGACACCAATTATAGTTTAAAAAATGGATACTCATAGGTTATTGGTCATAGCTATTGGTTATAATGGTTCACGGGCCATTTGTATGGGCTATGGACGCTAATTACGGTTTAACAAGGATACTTATAGGTTATTGGTCGAAACTAGTGGTTATAATAGTTCACGGGCCATTCGTATGGGCAATGGACGCCAATTACGTTTTAACATGGATACTTATAGGTTATTGGGCGTAGCTAGTGGTTATTATGGTTCACGGGCCATTCGTATGGGTTATCGTCACCAATTAAGGTTTAAAATGGATACTTATAGGTTATTGGTCATTGTTAGTGGTCAAAATCATTCACGGGGCATTTGTATAGGTTCTAGACACAGACTACAGTCTAAAAAATGGATATTTATAGGTTATTTGTCATAGCTAATGGTTATAATGGTTCACGGGCCATTCGTATGGGTTATGAACACCATTCACAGTTTAAAAAATGCATATTATAGGTTATAGCAAGTGATTATAATGGCTCATGGGTCATTCGTATGGGCTATGGACGCTAATTACGGTTTAACAAGGATACTTATATGTTATTGGTAGAAGCTAGTGGTTATAATAGTTAACGGGCCATTCGTACGTGTAATGGACACCAATTAATGTTTAAAATTGATACTTATAGGTTATTGGTCATAGCTAGTGGTCAAAATCGTTCACGGGGCATTCATATGCGTTTTAGACACCAATTACAGTTTAAAAAATGGATACTCATAGGTTATTGGTCATAGCTATTAGTTATAATGGTTCACGGGCCATTCGTATGGGCTATGGACGCTAATTACGGTTTAACAAGGATACTTATAGGTTATTGGTCGAAACTAGTGGTTATAATAGTTCACGGGCCATTCGTATGGGCAATGGACGCCAATTACGGTTTAACATGGATACTTATAGGTTATTGGGCGTAGCTAGTGGTTATTATGGTTCACGGGCCATTCGTATGGGTTATCGTCACCAATTAAGGTTTAAAATGGATACTTATAGGTTATTGGTCATTGTTAGTGGTCAAAATCATTCACGGGGCATTCGTATGGGTTCTAGACACAGACTACAGTCTAAAAAATGGATATTTATAGGTTATTTGTCATAGCTAATGGTTATAATGGTTCTCGGGCCATTCGTATGGGTTATGAACACCATTCACAGTTTAAAAAATGCATATTATAGGTTATAGCAAGTGATTATAATGGCTCATGGGTCATTCGTATGGGCTATGGACGCTAATTACGGTTTAACAAGGATACTTATATGTTATTGGTAGAAGCTAGTGGTTATAACACGGGCCATTCGTACGTGTAATGGACACCAATTAATGTTTAAAATTGATACTTATAGGTTATTGGTCATAGCTAGTGGTGAAAATCGTTCACGGGGCATTCATATGCGTTTTAGACACCAATTACAGTTTAAAAAATGGATACTCATAGGTTATTGGTCATAGCTATTGGTTATAATGGTTCACGGGCCATTCGTATGGGCTATGGACGCTAATTACGGTTTAACAAGGATACTTATAGGTTATTGGTCGAAACTAGTGGTTATAATAGTTCACGGGCCATTCGTATGGGCTATGGACGCCAATTACGGTTTAACATGGATACTTATAGGTTATTGGGCGTAGCTAGTAGTTATTATGGTTCACGGGCCATTCGTATGGGTTATCGACACCAATTAAGGTTTAAAATGGATATTTATAGGTTATTGGTCATTGTTAATGGTCAAAATCATTCACGGGGCATTCGTATGGGTTCTAGACACAGACTACAGTCTAAAAAATGGATATTTATAGGTTATTTGTCATAGCTAATGGTTATAATGGTTCACGGGCCATTCGTATGGGTTATGAACACCATTCGCAGTTTAAAAAATGCATATTATAGGTTATAGCAAGTGATTATAATGGCTCATGGGTCATTCGTATGGGCTATGGACGCTAATTACGGTTTAACAAGGATACTTATATGTAATTGGTCGAAGCTAGTGGTTATAATAGTTCACGGGCCATTCGTATGTGTAATGGACACCAATTAATGTTTAAAATGGATACTTATAGGTTATTGGTCATAGCTAGTGGTCAAAATCGTTCACGGGGCATTCGTATGGGTTCTAGACACCAATTAGAGTTTAAAAAATGGATATATGGGTTATTGGTCGTAGCTAGCTGTTAAAATCGTTCACGGGGCATTCGTATGGGTTCTAGACACCAATTACAGTTTAAAAAATGGATACTCATAGGTTATTGGTCATAGCTATTGGTTATAATGGTTCACGGGCTATTCGTATGGGCTATGGACGCTAATTACGGTTTAACAAGGAAACTTATAGGTTATTGGTCGAAACTAGTGGTTATAATAGTTCACGGGCCATTCGTATGGGTTATGGACGCCAATTACGGTTTAACATGGATACTTATAGGTTATTGGGCGTAGCTAGTGGTTTTTATGGTTCACGGGCCATTCGTATGGGTTATCGACACCAATTAAGGTTTAAAATGGGTACTTATAGGTTATTGGTCATTGTTAGTGGTCAAAATCATTCACAGGGCATTCGTATGGGTTCAAGACACAGATTACAGTCTAAAAAATGGATATTTATAGGTTATTTGTCATAGCTAATGGTTATAATGGTTCGCGGGCCATTCATATGGGTTATCAACACCATTCAAAGTTTAAAAAATGCATATTTTAGGTTATAGCAAGTGATTATAATGGCTCATGGGTCATTCGTATGGGCTATGGACACTAATTACGGTTTAACAAGGATACTTATATGTTATTGGTAGAAGCTAGTGGTTATAATAGTTCACGGGCCATTCGTATGTGTAATGGACACCAATTAATGTTTAAAATGGATACTTATAGGTTATTGGTCATAGCTAGTGGTCAAAATCGTTCACGGGGCATTCATATGCTTTTTAGACACCAATTACAGTTTAAAAAATGGATACTCATAGGTTATTGGTCATAGCTATTGGTTATAATGGTTCACGGGCCATTCGTATGGGCTATGGACGCTAATTACGGTTTAACAAGGATACTTATAGGTTATTGGTCGAAACTAGTGGTTATAATAGTTCATGGGCCATTCGTATGGGCTATGGACGCCAATTACGGTTTAACATGGATACTTATAGGTTATTGGGCGTAGCTAGTGGTTATTATGGTTCACGGGCCATTCGTATGGGTTATCGACACCAATTAAGGTTTAAAATGGATACTTATAGGTTATTGGACATTGTTAGTGGTCAAAATCATTCACGGGGCATTCGTATGGGTTCTAGACACATACTATAGTCTAAAAAATGGATATTTATAGGTTATTTGTCATAGCTAATGGTTATAATGGTTCACGGGCCATTCATATGGGTTATGAGCACCATTCACAGTTTAAAAGATGCATATTATAGGTTATAGCAAGTGATTATAATGGCTCATGGGTCATTCGTATGGGCTATGGACACTAATTACGGTTTAACAAGGATACTTATATGTAATTGGTCGAAGCTAGTGGTTATAATAGTTCACGGGCCATTCGTATGTGTAATGGACACCAATTAATGTTTAAAATGGATACTTATAGGTTATTGGTCATAGCTAGTGGTCAAAATCGTTCACGGGGCATTCGTATGGGTTCTAGACACCAATTAGAGTTTAAAAAATGGATATATGGGTTATTGGTCATAGCTAGCTATTAAAATCGTTCACGGGGCATTCGTATGGGTTCTAGACACCAATTACAGTTTAAAAAATGGATACTCATAGGTTATTGGTCATAGCTATTGGTTATAATGGTTCACGGGCTATTCGTATGGGCTATGGACGCTAATTACGGTTTAACAAGGATACTTATAGGTTATTGGTCAAAACTAGTGGTTATAATAGTTCACAGGCCATTCGTATGGGTTATGGACGCCAATTACGGTTTAACATGGATACTTATAGGTTATTGGGCGTAGCTAGTGGTTTTTATGGTTCACGGGCCATTCGTATGGGTTATCGACACCAATTAAGGTTTAAAATGGATACTTATAGGTTATTGGTCATTGTTAGTTGTCAAAATCATTCACAGGGCATTCATATGGGTTCTAGACACAGATTACAGTTTAAAAAATGGATATTTATAGGTTATTTGTCATAGCTAATGGTTATAATGGTTCACGGGCCATTCGTATGGGTTATCAACACCATTCACAGTTTAAAAAATGCATATTATAGGTTATAGCAAGTGATTATAATGGCTCATGGGTCATTCGTATGGGCTATGGACGCTAATTACGGTTTAACAAGGATACTTATATGTTATTGGTAGAAGCTAGTGGTTATAATAGTTCACGGGCCATTCGTATGTGTAATGGACACCAATTAATGTTTAAAATGGATACTTATAGGTTATTGGTCATAGCTAGTGGTCAAAATCGTTCACGGGGCATTCATATGCGTTTTAGACACCAATTACAGTTTAAAAAATGGATACTCATAGGTTATTGGTCATAGCTATTGGTTATAATGGTTCACGGGCCATTCGTATGGGCTATGGACGCTAATTACGGTTTAACAAGGATACTTATAGGTTATTGGTCGAAACTAGTGGTTATAATAGTTCATGGGCCATTCGTATGGGCTATGGACGCCAATTACGGTTTAACATGGATACTTATAGGTTATTGGGTGTAGCTAGTGGTTATTATGGTTCACGGGCCATTCGTATGGGTTATCGCCACCAATTAAGGTTTAAAATGGATACTTATAGGTTATTGGTCATTGTTAGTGGTCAAAATCATTCACGGGGCATTCGTATGGGTTCTAGTCACAGACTACAGTCTAAAAAATGGATATTTATAGGTTATTTGTCATAGCTAATGGTTATAATGGTTGACGGGCCATTCGTATGGGTTATCAACACCATTCACAGTTTAAAAAATGCATATTATATGTTATAGCAAGTGATTATAATGGCTCATGGGTCATTCGTATTGGCTATGGATGCTAATTACGGTTTAACAAGGATACTTATATGTAATTGGTCGAAGCTAGTGGTTATAATAGTTCACGGGCCATTCGTATGTGTAATGGACACCAATTAATGTTTAAAATGGATACTTATAGGTTATTGGTCATAGCTAGTGGTCAAAATCGTTCACGGGGCATTCATATGGGTTCTAGACACCAATTAGAGTTTAAAAAATGGATACTTATAGGTTATTAGTCATAGCTAGTGGTTATAATGGTTCACGGGCCATTTGTATGGATTATCAACACCAATTACAGTTTAAAAAACGGATACTTATAGGGTATCGGTCATAGCTACTGCTTATAATGGTTCACGACCTATTCGTATGGGTAATGGACACCAATTAAGGTTTAAAATGGATACTTATAGGTTATTGGTCATAGCTAGTGGTCAAAATCGTTCATGGGGAATTCGTATGGGTTCGAGACACCAATTACAGTTTAAAATATGGATACTTATAAGTTATTTGTCATAGCTAGTGGTTACAATGGTTCACGGGCCATTCGTATGGGCTATGAATGCTGTTACGGTGTAACAAGGATACTTATAGGTTATTGGTCGAAGCTAGTGGTTATAATGGTTCACGGGCCATTCGTATGGGCTATGAACGCTAATTACGGTTTAACAAGGATACTTATAGGTTATTGGTCGAAGCTAATGGTTATAATGGTTCACGGGCCATTCGTATGTGTAATGGACACCAATTAATGTTTAAAATGGATGCTTATAGGTTATTGGTCATAGCTAGAGGTCAAAATCGTTCACGGGGCGTTCGTATGGGTTCTAGACACCAATTAGAGTTTAAAAAATGGATATATGGGTTATTGGTCCTAGCTATTTGTTAAAATCGTTCACGGGGCATTCGTATGGGTTCTAGACACCAATTACAGTTTAAAAAATCGATACTCATAGGTTAATGGTCATAGCTATTGGTTATAATGGTTCACGGGCCATTCGTATGGGCTATGGACGCTAATTACGGTTTAACAAGGATACTTATAGGTTATTGGTCGAAACTAGTGGTTATAATAGTTCACGGGCCATTCGTATGGGTTATGGACGCCAATTACGGTTTAACATGGATACTTATAGGTTATTGGGCGTAGCTAGTGGTTTTTATGGTTCACGGGCCATTCGTATGGGTTATCGACACCAATTAAGGTTTAAAATGGATACTTATAGGTTACTGGTCATTGTTAGTGGTCAAAATCATTCACGGGGCATTCGTATGGGTTCTAGTCACAGACTACAGTCTAAAAAATGGATATTTATAGGTTATTTGTCATAGCTAATGGTTATAATGGTTCACGGGCCATTCGTATGGGTTATCAACACCATTCACAGTTTAAAAAATGCATATTATAGGTTATAGCAAGTGATTATAATGGCTCATGGGTCATTCGTATTGGCTATGGACGCTAATTACGGTTTAACAAGGATACTTATATGTAATTGGTCGAAGCTAGTGGTTATAATAGTTCACGGGCCATTCGTATGTGTAATGGACACCAATTAATGTTTAAAATGGATACTTATAGGTTATTGGTCATAGCTAGTGGTCAAAATCGTTCACGGGGCATTCATATGGGTTCTAGACACCAATTAGAGTTTAAAAAATGGATACTTATAGGTTATTAGTCATAGCTAGTGGTTATAATGGTTCACGGGCCATTTGTATGGATTATCAACACCAATTACAGTTTAAAAAACGGATACTTATAGGGTATCGGTCATAGCTACTGCTTATAATGGTTCACGACCTATTCGTATGGGTAATGGACACCAATTAAGGTTTAAAATGGATACTTATAGGTTATTGGTCATAGCTAGTGGTCAAAATCGTTCATGGGGAATTCGTATGGGTTCGAGACACCAATTACAGTTTAAAATATGGATACTTATAAGTTATTTGTCATAGCTAGTGGTTACAATGGTTCACGGGCCATTCGTATGGGCTATGAATGCTATTACGGTGTAACAAGGATACTTATAGGTTATTGGTCGAAGCTAGTGGTTATAATGGTTCACGGGCCATTCGTATGGGCTATGGACGCTAATTACGGTTTAACAAGGATACTTATAGGTTATTGGTCGAAGCTAATGGTTATAATGGTTCACGGGCCATTCGTATGTGTAATGGACACCAATTAATGTTTAAAATGGATACTTATAGGTTATTGGTCATAGCTAGAGGTCAAAATCGTTCACGGGGCATTCGTATGGGTTCTAGACACAAATTAGAGTTTAAAAAATGGATATATGGGTTATTGGTCCTAGCTAGTTGTTAAAATCGTTCACGGGGCATTCGTATGGGTTCTAGACACCAATTACAGTTTAAAAAATCGATACTCATAGGTTATTGGTCATAGCTATTGGTTATAATGGTTCACGGGCCATTCGTATGGGCTATGGACGCTAATTACGGTTTAACAAGGATACTTATAGGTTATTGGTCGAAACTAGTGGTTATAATAGTTCACGGGCCATTCGTATGGGTTATGGACGCCAATTACGGTTTAACATGGATACTTATAGGTTATTGGGCGTAGCTAGTGGTTTTTATGGTTCACGGGCCATTCGTATGGGTTATCGACACCAATTAAGGTTTAAAATGGATACTTATAGGTTATTGGTCATTGTTAGTGGTGAAAATCATTCACGGTGCATTCGTATGGGTTCTAGACACAGATTACAGTCTAAATAATGGATATTTATAGGTTATTTGTCATAGCTAATGGTTATAATGGTTCACGGGCCATTCGTATGGGTTATCAACACCATTCACAGTTTAAAAAATGCATATTATAGGTTATAGCAAGTGATTATAATGGCTCATGGGTCATTCGTATGGGCTATGGACGCTAATTACGGTTTAACAAGGATACTTATATGTTATTGGTCGAAGCTAGTGGTTATAATAGTTCACGGGCCATTCGTATGTGTAATGGACACCAATTAATGCTTAAAATGGATACTTAAAGGTTATTGGTCATAGCTAGTGGTCAAAATCGTTCACGGGGAATTCATATGCGTTTTAGACACCAATTAAAGTTTAAAAAATGGATACTCATAGGTTATTGGTCATAGCTATTGGTTATAATGGTTCACGGGCCTTTCGTATGGGCTATGGACGCTAATTACGGTTTAACAAGGATACTTATAGGTTATTGGTCGAAACTAGTGGTTATAATAGTTCACCGGACATTCGTATGGGCTATGGACGCCAATTACGGTTTAACATGGATACTTATAGGTTATTGGGTGTAGCTAGTGGTTATTATGGTTCACGGGCCATTCGTATGGGTTATCGACACCAATTAAGTTTAAAATGGATACTTGTAGGTTATTGGTCATTGTTAGTTGTCAAAATAATTCACGGGGCATTCGTATGGGTTCTAGACACAGATTACAGTTTAAAAAATGGATATTTATAGGTTATTTGTCATAGCTAATGGTTATAATGGTTCACGGCCATTCGTATGGGTTATCAACACCAATCACAGTTTAAAAAATGCATATTATAGGTTATAGCAAGTGATTATAATGGCTCATGGGTCATTCGTATTGGCTATGGATGCTAATTACGGTTTAACAAGGATACTTATATGTAATTGGTCGAAGCTAGTGGTTATAATAGTTCACGGGCCATTCGTATGTGTAATGGACACCAATTAATGTTTAAAATGGATACTTATAGGTTATTGGTCATAGCTAGTGGTCAAAATCGTTCACGGGGCATTCATATGGGTTCTAGACACCAATTAGAGTTTAAAAAATGGATACTTATAGGTTATTAGTCATAGCTAGTGGTTATAATGGTTCACGGGCCATTTGTATGGATTATCAACACCAATTACAGTTTAAAAAACGGATACTTATAGGGTATCGGTCATAGCTACTGCTTATAATGGTTCACGACCTATTCGTATGGGTAATGGACACCAATTAAGGTTTCAAATGGATACTTATAGGTTATTGGTCATAGCTAGTGGTCAAAATCGTTCATGGGGAATTCGTATGGGTTCGAGACACCAATTACAGTTTAAAATATGGATACTTATAAGTTAATTGTCATAGCTAGTGGTTACAATGGTTCACGGGCCATTCGTATGGGCTATGAATGCTATTACGGTGTAACAAGGATACTTATAGGTTATTGGTCGAAGCTAGTGGTTATAATGGTTCACGGGCCATTCGTATGGGCTATGGACGCTAATTACGGTTTAACAAGGATACTTATAGGTTATTGGTCGAAGCTAATGGTTATAATGGTTCACGGGCCATTCGTATGTGTAATGGACACCAATTAATGTTTAAAATGGATACTTATAGGTTATTGGTCATAGCTAGAGGTCAAAATCATTCACGGGGCATTCGTATGGGTTCTAGACACAAATTAGAGTTTAAAAAATGGATATATGGGTTATTGGTCCTAGCTAGTTGTTAAAATCGTTCACGGGGCATTCGTATGGGTTCTAGACACCAATTACAGTTTAAAAAATCGATACTCATAGGTTATTGGTCATAGCTATTGGTTATAATGGATCACGGGCCATTCGTATGGGCTATGGACGCTAATTACGGTTTAACAAGGATACTTATAGGTTATTGGTCGAAACTAGTGGTTATAATAGTTCACGGGCCATTCGTATGGGTTATGGACGCCAATTACGGTTTAACATGGATACTTATAGGTTATTGGGCGTAGCTAGTGGTTTTTATGGTTCACGGGCCATTCGTATGGGTTATCGACACCAATTAAGGTTTAAAATGGATACTTATAGGTTATTGGTCATTGTTAGTGGTGAAAATCATTCACGGTGCATTCGTATGGGTTCTAGACACAGATTACAGTCTAAATAATGGATATTTATAGGTTATTTGTCATAGCTAATGGTTATAATGGTTCACGGGCCATTCGTATGGGTTATCAACACCATTCACAGTTTAAAAAATGCATATTATAGGTTATAGCAAGTGATTATAATGGCTCATGGGTCATTCGTATGGGCTATGGACGCTAATTACGGTTTAACAAGGATACTTATATGTTATTGGTCGAAGCTAGTGGTTATAATAGTTCACGGGCCATTCGTATGTGTAATGGACACCAATTAATGTTTAAAATGGATACTTAAAGGTTATTGGTCATAGCTAGTGGTCAAAATCGTTCACGGGGCATTCATATGCGTTTTAGACACCAATTAAAGTTTAAAAAATGGATACTCATAGGTTATTGGTCATAGCTATTGGTTATAATGGTTCACGGGCCTTTCGTATGGGCTATGGACGCTAATTACGGTTTAACAAGGATACTTATAGGTTATTGGTCGAAACTAGTGGTTATAATAGTTCACCGGACATTCGTATGGGCTATGGACGCCAATTACGGTTTAACATGGATACTTATAGGTTATTGGGTGTAGCTAGTGGTTATTATGGTTCACGGGCCATTCGTATGGGTTATCGACACCAATTAAGTTTAAAATGGATACTTGTAGGTTATTGGTCATTGTTAGTTGTCAAAATAATTCACGGGGCATTCGTATGGGTTCTAGACACAGATTACAGTTTAAAAAATAGATATTTATAGGTTATTTGTCATAGCTAATGGTTATAATGGTTCACGGCCATTCGTATGGGTTATCAACACCAATTACAGTTTAAAAAATGCATATTATAGGTTATAGCAAGTGATTATAATGGCTCATGGGTCATTCGTATGGGCTATGGACGCTAATTACGATTTAACAAGGATACTTATATGTATTGGTCGTAGCTAGTGGTTATAATAAATCACAGGCCATTTTTATAGGTAATGGACACCAGTTAAGGTTTAAAATAGATACTTATAGGTTATTGGTCATAGCTAGTTGTCAAAATCGTTCACACGGCCTTCGTATGGGTTCTAGACACCAATTACAGTTTAAAAAATGGATACTTATAGGTTATTGGTCATAGCTAGTGGTTATAATGGTTCACGGGCCATTTGTATGGATTATCAACACAAATTACAGTTTAAAAAACGGATACTTATAGGGTATCAGTCATAGCTACTGCTTATAATGGTTCACGACCTATTCGTATGGGTAATGGACACTAATTAAGGTTTAAAATGGATACTTATAGGTTATTGGTCATAGCTAGTGGTCGAAATCGTTCATGGGGAATTCGTATGGGTTCGAGACACCAATTACAGTTTAAAATATGGATACTTATAAGTTATTTGTCATAGCTAGTGGTTACAATGGTTCACGGGCCATTCGTATGGGCTATGAACGCTATTACGGTTTAACAAGGATACTTATAGGTTATTGGTCGAAGCTAGTGGTTATAATGGTTCACGGGCCATTCGTATGGGCTATGGACGCTAATTACGGTTTAACAAGGATACTTATAGGTTATTGGTCGAAGCTAATGGTTATAATGGTTCACGGGCCATTCGTATGTGTAATGGACACCAATTAATGTTTAAAATGGATACTTATAGGTTATTGGTCATAGCTAGTGGTCAAAATCGTTCACGGGGCATTCATATGGGTTCTAGACACAAATTAGAGTTTAAAAAATGGATATATGGGTTATTGGTCTTAGCTAGTTGTTAAAATCGTTCACGGGGCATTCGTATGGGTTCTAGACACCAATTACAGTTTAAAAAATCGATACTCATAGGTTATTGGTCATAGCTATTGGTTATAATGGTTCACGGGCCATTCGTATGGGCTATGGACGCTAATTACGGTTTAACAAGGATACTTATAGGTTATTGGTCGAAACTAGTGGTTATAATAGTTCACGGGCCATTCGTATGTGTTATGGACGCCAATTACGGTTTAACATGGATACTTATAGGTTATTGGGCGTAGCTAGTGGTTTTTATGGTTCACGGGCCATTCGTATGGGTTATCGACACCAATTAAGGTTTAAAATGGATACTTATAGGTTATTGGTCATTGTTAGTGGTGAAAATCATTCACGGGGCATTCGTATGGGTTCTAGACACATATTACAGTCTAAAAAATGGATATTTATAGGTTATTTGTCATAGCTAATGGTTATAATGGTTCACGGGCCATTCGTATGGGTTATCAACACCATTCACAGTTTAAAAAATGCATATTATAGGTTATAGCAAGTGATTATAATGGCTCATGGGTCATTCGTATGGGCTATGGACGCTAATTACGGATTAACAAGGATACTTATATGTTATTGGTCGAAGCTAGTGGTTATAATAGTTCACGGGCCATTCGTATGTGTAATGGACACCAATTAATGTTTAAAATGGATACTTAAAGGTTATTGGTCATAGCTAGTGGTCAAAATCGTTCACGGGGCATTCATATGCGTTTTAGACACCAATTACAGTTTAAAAAATGGATACTCATAGGTTATTGGTCATAGCTATTGGTTATAATGGTTCACGGGCCTTTCGTATGGGCTATGGACGCTAATTACGGTTTAACAAGGATACTTATAGGTTATTGGTCGAAACTAGTGGTTATAATAGTTCACCGGACATTCGTATGGGCTATGGACGCCAATTACGGTTTAACATGGATACTTATAGGTTATTGGGTGTAGCTAGTGGTTATTATGGTTCACGGGCCATTCGTATGGGTTATCGACACCAATTAAGGTTTAAAATGGATACTTGTAGGTTATTGGTCATTGTTAGTTGTCAAAATAATTCACGGGGCATTCGTATGGGTTCTAGACACAGATTACAGTTTAAAAAATGGATATTTATAGGTTATTTGTCATAGCTAATGGTTATAATGGTTCACGGGCCATTCGTATGGGTTATCAACACCAATTACAGTTTAAAAAATGCATATTATAGGTTATAGCAAGTGATTATAATGGCTCATGGGTCATTCGTATGGGCTATGGACGCTAATTACGATTTAACAAGGATACTTATATGTATTGGTCGTAGCTAGTGGTTATAATAAATCACAGGCCATTTTTATAGGTAATGGACACAAGTTAAGGTTTAAAATAGATACTTATAGGTTATTGGTCATAGCTAGTTGTCAAAATCGTTCACACGGCCTTCGTATGGGTTCTAGACACCAATTACAGTTTAAAAAATGGATACTTATAGGTTATTGGTCATAGCTAGTGGTTATAATGGTTCACGGGCCATTTGTATGGATTATCAACACAAATTACAGTTTAAAAAATGGATACTTATAGGGTATCAGTCATAGCTACTGCTTATAATGGTTCACGACCTATTCGTATGGGTAATGGACACTAATTAAGGTTTAAAATGGATACATATAGGTTATTGGTCATAGCTAGTGGTCGAAATCGTTCATGGGGAATTCGTATGGGTTCGAGACACCAATTACAGTTTAAAATATGGATACTTATAAGTTATTTGTCATAGCTAGTGGTTACAATGGTTCACGGGCCATTCGTATGGGCTATGAACGCTATTACGGTTTAACAAGGATACTTATAGGTTATTGGTCGAAGCTAGTGGTTATAATGGTTCACGGGCCATTCGTGTGGGCTATGGACGCTAATTACGGTTTAACAAGGATACTTATAGGTTATTGGTCGAAGCTAATGGTTATAATGGTTCACGGGCCATTCGTATGTGTAATGGACACCAATTAATGTTTAAAATGGATACTTATAGGTTATTGGTCATAGCTAGTGGTCAAAATCGTTCACGGGGCATTCATATGGGTTCTAGACACCAATTAGAGTTTAAAAAAATGGATATATGGGTTATTGGTCTTAGCTAGTTGTTAAAATCGTTCACGGGGCATTCGTATGGGTTCTAGACACCAATTACAGTTTAAAAAATCGATACTCATAGGTTATTGGTCATAGCTATTGGTTATAATGGTTCACGGGCCATTCGTATGGGCTATGGACGCTAATTACGGTTTAACAAGGATACTTATAGGTTATTGGTCGAAACTAGTGGTTATAATAGTTCACGGGCCATTCGTATGTGTTATGGACGCCAATTACGGTTTAACATGGATACTTATAGGTTATTGGGCGTAGCTAGTGGTTTTTATGGTTCACGGGCCATTCGTATGGGTTATCGACACCAATTACAGTTTAAAAAATGCATATTATAGGTTATAGCAAGTGATTATAATGGCTCATGGGTCATTCGTATGGGCTATGGACGCTAATTACGATTTAACAAGGATACTTATATGTATTGGTCGTAGCTAGTGGTTATAATAAATCACAGGCCATTTTTATAGGTAATGGACACCAGTTAAGGTTTAAAATAGATACTTATAGGTTATTGGTCATAGCTAGTTGTCAAAATCGTTCACACGGCCTTCGTATGGGTTCTAGACACCAATTACAGTTTAAAAAATGGATACTTATAGGTTATTGGTCATAGCTAGTGGTTATAATGGTTCACGGGCCATTTGTATGGATTATCAACACAAATTACAGTTTAAAAAACGGATACTTATAGGGTATCAGTCATAGCTACTGCTTATAATGGTTCACGACCTATTCGTATGGGTAATGGACACTAATTAAGGTTTAAAATGGATACTTATAGGTTATTGGTCATAGCTAGTGGTCGAAATCGTTCATGGGGAATTCGTATGGGTTCGAGACACCAATTACAGTTTAAAATATGGATACTTATAAGTTATTTGTCATAGCTAGTGGTTACAATGGTTCACGGGCCATTCGTATGGGCTATGAACGCTATTACGGTTTAACAAGGATACTTATAGGTTATTGGTCGAAGCTAGTGGTTATAATGGTTCACGGGCCATTCGTATGGGCTATGGACGCTAATTACGGTTTAACAAGGATACTTATAGGTTATTGGTCGAAGCTAATGGTTATAATGGTTCACGGGCCATTCGTATGTGTAATGGACACCAATTAATGTTTAAAATGGATACTTATAGGTTATTGGTCATAGCTAGTGGTCAAAATCGTTCACGGTGCATTCATATGGGTTCTAGACACAAATTAGAGTTTAAAAAATGGATATATGGGTTATTGGTCTTAGCTAGTTGTTAAAATCGTTCACGGGGCATTCGTATGGGTTCTAGACACCAATTACAGTTTAAAAAATCGATACTCATAGGTTATTGGTCATAGCTATTGGTTATAATGGTTCACGGGCCATTCGTATGGGCTATGGACGCTAATTACGGTTTAACAAGGATACTTATAGGTTATTGGTCGAAACTAGTGGTTATAATAGTTCACGGGCCATTCGTATGTGTTATGGACGCCAATTACGGTTTAACATGGATACTTATAGGTTATTGGGCGTAGCTAGTGGTTTTTATGGTTCACGGGCCATTCGTATGGGTTATCGACACCAATTAAGGTTTAAAATGGATACTTATAGGTTATTGGTCATTGTTAGTGGTGAAAATCATTCACGGGGCATTCGTATGGGTTCTAGACACATATTACAGTCTAAAAAATGGATATTTATAGGTTATTTGTCATAGCTAATGGTTATAATGGTTCACGGGCCATTCGTATGGGTTATCAACACCATTCACAGTTTAAAAAATGCATATTATAGGTTATAGCAAGTGATTATAATGGCTCATGGGTCATTCGTATGGGCTATGGACGCTAATTACGGATTAACAAGGATACTTATATGTTATTGGTCGAAGCTAGTGGTTATAATAGTTCACGGGCCATTCGTATGTGTAATGGACACCAATTAATGTTTAAAATGGATACTTAAAGGTTATTGGTCATAGCTAGTGGTCAAAATCGTTCACGGGGCATTCATATGCGTTTTAGACACCAATTACAGTTTAAAAAATGGATACTCATAGGTTATTGGTCATAGCTATTGGTTATAATGGTTCACGGGCCTTTCGTATGGGCTATGGACGCTAATTACGGTTTAACAAGGATACTTACAGGTTATTGGTCGAAACTAGTGGTTATAATAGTTCACCGGACATTCGTATGGGCTATGGACGCCAATTACGGTTTAACATGGATACTTATAGGTTATTGGGTGTAGCTAGTGGTTATTATGGTTCACGGGCCATTCGTATGGGTTATCGACACCAATTAAGGTTTAAAATGGATACTTGTAGGTTATTGGTCATTGTTAGTTGTCAAAATAATTCACGGGGCATTCGTATGGGTTCTAGACACATATTACAGTTTAAAAAATGGATATTTATAGGTTATTTGTCATAGCTAATGGTTATAATGGTTCACGGGCCATTCGTATGGGTTATCAACACCAATTACAGTTTAAAAAATGCATATTATAGGTTATAGCAAGTGATTATAATGGCTCATGGGTCATTCGTATGGGCTATGGACGCTAATTACGATTTAACAAGGATACTTATATGTATTGGTCGTAGCTAGTGGTTATAATAAATCACAGGCCATTTTTATAGGTAATGGACACCAGTTAAGGTTTAAAATAGATACTTATAGGTTATTGGTCATAGCTAGTTGTCAAAATCGTTCACACGGCCTTCGTATGGGTTCTAGACACCAATTACAGTTTAAAAAATGGATACTTATAGGTTATTGGTCATAGCTAGTGGTTATAATGGTTCACGGGCCATTTGTATGGATTATCAACACAAATTACAGTTTAAAAAATGGATACTTATAGGGTATCAGTCATAGCTACTGCTTATAATGGTTCACGACGTATTCGTATGGGTAATGGACACTAATTAAGGTTTAAAATGGATACTTATAGATTATTGGTCATAGCTAGTGGTCGAAATCGTTCCTGGGGAATTCGTATGGGTTCGAGACACCAATTACAGTTTAAAATATGGATACTTATAAGTTATTTGTCATAGCTAGTGGTTACAATGGTTCACGGGCCATTCGTATGGGCTATGAACGCTATTACGGTTTAACAAGGATACTTATAGGTTATTGGTCGAAGCTAGTGGTTATAATGGTTCACGGGCCATTCGTGTGGGCTATGGACGCTAATTACGGTTTAACAAGGATACTTATAGGTTATTGGTCGAAGCTAATGGTTATAATGGTTCACGGGCCATTCGTATGTGTAATGGACACCAATTAATGTTTAAAATGGATACTTATAGGTTATTGGTCATAGCTAGTGGTCAAAATCGTTCACGGGGCATTCATATGGGTTCTAGACACCAATTAGAGTTTAAAAAAATGGATATATGGGTTATTGGTCTTAGCTAGTTGTTAAAATCGTTCACGGGGCATTCGTATGGGTTCTAGACACCAATTACAGTTTAAAAAATCGATACTCATAGGTTATTGGTCATAGCTATTGGTTATAATGGTTCACGGGCCATTCGTATGGGCTATGGACGCTAATTACGGTTTAACAAGGATACTTATAGGTTATTGGTCGAAACTAGTGGTTATAATAGTTCACGGGCCATTCGTATGTGTTATGGACGCCAATTACGGTTTAACATGGATACTTATAGGTTATTGGGCGTAGCTAGTGGTTTTTATGGTTCACGGGCCATTCGTATGGGTTATCGACACCAATTAAGGTTTAAAATGGATACTTATAGGTTATTGGTCATTGTTAGTGGTGAAAATCATTCACGGGGCATTCGTATGGGTTCTAGACACATATTACAGTCTAAAAAATGGATATTTATAGGTTATTTGTCATAGCTAATGGTTATAATGGTTCACGGGCCATTCGTATGGGTTATCAACACCATTCACAGTTTAAAAATGCATATTATAGGTTATAGCAAGTGATTATAATGGCTCATGGGTCATTCGTATGGGCTATGGACGCTAATTACGGTTTAACAAGGATACTTATATGTTATTGGTCGAAGCTAGTGGTTATAATAGTTCACGGGCTATTCGTATGTGTAATGGACACCAATTAATGTTTAAAATGGATACTTAAAGGTTATTGGTCATAGCTAGTGGTCAAAATAGTTCACGGGGCATTCATATGCGTTTTAGACACCAATTACAGTTTAAAAAATGGATACTGATAGGTTATTGGTCATAGCTATTGGTTATAATGGTTCACGGGCCTTTCGTATGGGCTATGGACGCTAATTACGGTTTAACAAGGATACTTATAGGTTATTGGTCGAAACTAGTGGTTATAATAGTTCACGGGCCATTCGTATGGGCTATGGACGCCAATTACGGTTTAACATGGATACTTATAGGTTATTGGGCGTAGCTAGTGGTTATTATGGTTCACGGGCCATTCGTATGGGTTATCGACACCAATTAAGGATTAAAATGGATACTTGTAGGTTATTGGTCATTGTTAGTTGTCAAAATAATTCACGGGGCATTCGTATGGGTTCTAGACACATATTACAGTTTAAAAAATGGATATTTATAGGTTATTTGTCATAGCTAATGGTTATAATGGTTCACGGGCCATTCGTATGGGTTATCAACACCAATTACAGTTTAAAAAATGCATATTATAGGTTATAGCAAGTGATTATAATGGCTCATGGGTCATTCGTATGGGCTATGGACGCTAATTACGATTTAACAAGGATACTTATATGTATTGGTCGTAGCTAGTGGTTATAATAAATCACAGGCCATTTTTATAGGTAATGGACACCAGTTAAGGTTTAAAATAGATACTTATAGGTTATTGGTCATAGCTAGTTGTCAAAATCGTTCACACGGCCTTCGTATGGGTTCTAGACACCAATTACAGTTTAAAAAATGGATACTTATAGGTTATTGGTCATAGCTAGTGGTTATAATGGTTCACGGGCCATTTGTATGGATTATCAACACAAATTACAGTTTAAAAAATGGATACTTATAGGGTATCAGTCATAGCTACTGCTTATAATGGTTCACGACGTATTCGTATGGGTAATGGACACTAATTAAGGTTTAAAATGGATACTTATAGATTATTGGTCATAGCTAGTGGTCGAAATCGTTCCTGGGGAATTCGTATGGGTTCGAGACACCAATTACAGTTTAAAATATGGATACTTATAAGTTATTTGTCATAGCTAGTGGTTACAATGGTTCACGGGCCATTCGTATGGGCTATGAACGCTATTACGGTTTAACAAGGATACTTATAGGTTATTGGTCGAAGCTAGTGGTTATAATGGTTCACGGGCCATTCGTGTGGGCTATGGACGCTAATTACGGTTTAACAAGGATACTTATAGGTTATTGGTCGAAGCTAATGGTTATAATGGTTCACGGGCCATTCGTATGTGTAATGGACACCAATTAATGTTTAAAATGGATACTTATAGGTTATTGGTCATAGCTAGTGGTCAAAATCGTTCACGGGGCATTCATATGGGTTCTAGACACCAATTAGAGTTTAAAAAAATGGATATATGGGTTATTGGTCTTAGCTAGTTGTTAAAATCGTTCACGGGGCATTCGTATGGGTTCTAGACACCAATTACAGTTTAAAAAATCGATACTCATAGGTTATTGGTCATAGCTATTGGTTATAATGGTTCACGGGCCATTCGTATGGGCTATGGACGCTAATTACGGTTTAACAAGGATACTTATAGGTTATTGGTCGAAACTAGTGGTTATAATAGTTCACGGGCCATTCGTATGTGTTATGGACGCCAATTACGGTTTAACATGGATACTTATAGGTTATTGGGCGTAGCTAGTGGTTTTTATGGTTCACGGGCCATTCGTATGGGTTATCGACACCAATTAAGGTTTAAAATGGATACTTATAGGTTATTGGTCATTGTTAGTGGTGAAAATCATTCACGGGGCATTCGTATGGGTTCTAGACACATATTACAGTCTAAAAAATGGATATTTATAGGTTATTTGTCATAGCTAATGGTTATAATGGTTCACGGGCCATTCGTATGGGTTATCAACACCATTCACAGTTTAAAAATGCATATTATAGGTTATAGCAAGTGATTATAATGGCTCATGGGTCATTCGTATGGGCTATGGACGCTAATTACGGTTTAACAAGGATACTTATATGTTATTGGTCGAAGCTAGTGGTTATAATAGTTCACGGGCTATTCGTATGTGTAATGGACACCAATTAATGTTTAAAATGGATACTTAAAGGTTATTGGTCATAGCTAGTGGTCAAAATAGTTCACGGGGCATTCATATGCGTTTTAGACACCAATTACAGTTTAAAAAATGGATACTGATAGGTTATTGGTCATAGCTATTGGTTATAATGGTTCACGGGCCTTTCGTATGGGCTATGGACGCTAATTACGGTTTAACAAGGATACTTATAGGTTATTGGTCGAAACTAGTGGTTATAATAGTTCACGGGCCATTCGTATGGGCTATGGACGCCAATTACGGTTTAACATGGATACTTATAGGTTATTGGGCGTAGCTAGTGGTTATTATGGTTCACGGGCCATTCGTATGGGTTATCGACACCAATTAAGGTTTAAAATGGATACTTGTAGGTTATTGGTCATTGTTAGTGGTCAATATAATTCACGGGGCATTCGTATGGGTTCTAGACACAGATTACAGTTTAAAAAATGGATATTTATAGGTTATTTGTCATAGCTAATGGTTATAATGGTTCACGGGCCATTCGTATGGGTTATCAACACCAATCACAGTTAAAAAAATGCATATTATAGGTTATAGCGAGTGATTATAATGGCTCATGGGTCATTCGTATGGGCTATGGACGCTCATTACGATTTAACAAGGATACTTATATGTATTGGTCGTAGCTAGTGGTTATAATAAATCACAGGCCATTTTTATAGGTAATGGACACCAGTTAAGGTTTAAAATAGATACTTATAGGTTATTGGTCATAGCTAGTTGTCAAAATCGTTCACACGGCCTTCGTATGGGTTCTAGACACCAATTACAGTTTAAAAAATGGATACTTATAAGTTATTGGTCATAGCTAGTGGTTATAATGGTTCACAGACCATTTGTATGGATTATCAACACCAATTACAGTTTAAAAAACGGATACTTATAGGGTATCAGTCATAGCCACTGCTTATAATGGTTCACGACTTATTCGTATGGGTAATGGACACCAATTAAGGTTTAAAATGGATACTTATAGGTTATTGGTCATAGCTAGTGGTCAAAATCGTTCATGGGGAATTCGTATGGGTTTGAGACACCAATTACAGTTTAAAATATGGATACTTATAAGTTATTTGTCATAGCTAGTGGTTACAATGGTTCACGGGCCATTCGTATGGGCTATGAACGCTATTACGGTTTAACAAGGATACTTATAGGTTATTGGTCGAAGCTAGTGGTTATAATGGTTCACGGGCCATTCGTATGGGCTATGGACGCTAATTACGGTTTAACAAGGATACTTATAGGTTATTGGTCGAAGCTAATGGGTATAATGGTTCACGGGCCATTCGTATGTGTAAAGGACACCAATTAATGTTTAAAATGGATACTTATAGGTTATTGGTCATAGCTAGTGGTCAAAATCGTTCACGGGGCATTCGTATGGGTTCTAGACACCAATTAGTGTTTAAAAAATGGATATATGGGTTATTGGTCATAGCTAGTTGTTAAAATCATTCACGGGGCATTCGTATGGGTTCTAGACACCAATTACAGTTTAAAAAATCGATACTCATAGGTTATTGGTCATAGCTATTGGTTATAATGGTTCACGGGCCATTCGTATGGGCTATGGACGCTAATTACGGTTTAACAAGGATACTTATAGGTTATTGGTCGAAACTAGTGGTTATAATAGTTCACGGGCCATTCGTATGGGTTATGGACGCCAATTACGGTTTAACATGGATACTTATAGGTTATTGGGCGTAGCTAGTGGTTTTTATGGTTCACGGGCCATTCGTATGGGTTATCGACACCAATTAAGGTTTAAAATGGATACTTATAGGTTATTGGTCATTGTTAGTGGTGAAAATCATTCACGGGGCATTCGTATGGGTTCTAAACACAGATTGCAGTCTAAAAAATGGATATTTATAGATTATTTGTCATAGCTAATGGTTATAATGGTTCACGGGCCATTCGTATGGGTTATCAACACCATTCCCAGTTTAAAAAATGCATATTATAGGTTATAGCAAGTGATTATAATGGCTCATGGGTCATTCGTATGGGCTATGGACGCTAATTACGGTTTAACAAGGATACTTATATGTTATTGGTCGAAGCTAGTGGTTATAATAGTTCACGGGCCATTCGTATGTGTAATGGACACCAATTAATGTTTAAAATGGATACTTAAAGGTTATTGGTCATAGCTAGTGGTCAAAATCGTTCACGGGGCATTCATATGCGTTTTAGACACCAATTACAGTTTAAAAAATGGATACTCATAGGTTATTGGTCATAGCTATTGGTTATAATGGTTCACGGGCCTTTCGTATGGGCTATGGATGCTAATTACGGTTTAACAAGGATACTTATAGGTTATTGGTCGAAACTAGTGGTTATAATAGTTCACGGGCCATTCGTATGGGCTATGGACGCCAATTACGGTTTAACATGGATACTTATAGGTTATTGGGCGTAGCTAGTGGTTATTATGGTTCACGGGCCATTCGTATGGGTTATCGACACCAATTAAGGTTTAAAATGGATACTTGTAGGTTATTGGTCATTGTTAGTGGTCAAAATAATTCACGGGGCATTCGTATGGGTTCTAGACGCAGATTACAGTTTAAAAAATGGATATTTATAGGTTATTTGTCATAGCTAATAGTTATAATGGTTCACGGGCCATTCGTATGGGTTATCAACACCAATCACAGTTTAAAAAATGAATATTATAGGTTATAGCAAGTGATTATAATGGCTCATGGGTCATTCGTATGGGCTATGGACGCTAATTACGATTTAACAAGGATACTTATATGTTATTGGTCGTAGCTAGTGGTTATAATAAATCACAGGCCATTTTTATAGGTAATGGACACCAGTTAAGGTTTAAAATAGATACTTATAGGTTATTGGTCATAACTAGTTGTCAAAATCGTTCGCACGACCTTCGTATGGGTTCTAGACACCAATTACAGTTTAAAAAATGGATACTTATAGGTTATTGGTCATAGCTAGTGGTTATAATGGTTCACGGGCCATTTGTATGGATTATCAACACCAATTACAGTTTAAAAATGGATACTTATAGGGTATCGATCATAGCTACTGGTTATAATGGTTCACGACCTATTCGTATGGGTAATGGACACCAATTAAGGTTTAAAATGGATACTTATAGGTTATTGGTCATATCTAGTGGTCAAAATCGTTCATGGGGAATTCGTATGGGTTCGAGACACCAATTATAGTTTAAAATATGGATACTTATAAGTTATTTGTCGTAGCTAGTGGTTACAATGGTTCACGGGCCATTCGTATGGGCTATGAACGCTATTACGGTTTAACAAGGATACTTATAGGTTATTGGTCGAAGCTAGTGGTTATAATGGTTCACGGGCCATTCGTATGGGCTATGGACGCTAATTACGGTTTAACAAGGATACTTATAGCTTATTGGTCGAAGCTAATGGTTATAATGGTTCACGGGCCATTCGTATGTGTAATGGACACCAATTAAAGTTTAAAATGGATACTTATAGGTTATTGGTCATAGCTAGTGGTCAAAATCGTTCACGGGGCATTCATATGGGTTCTAGACACCAATTAGAGTTTAAAAAATGGATACTTATAGGTTATTAGTCATAGCTAGTGGTTATAATGGTTCACGGGCCATTTGTATGGATTATCAACACCAATTACAGTTTAAAAAACGGATACTTATAGGGTATCGGTCATAGCTACTGCTTATAATGGTTCACGACCTATTCGTATGGGTAATGGACACCAATTAAGGTTTAAAATGGATACTTATAGGTTATTGGTCATAGCTAGTGGTCAAAATCGTTCATGGGGAATTCGTATGAGTTCGAGACACCAATTACAGTTTAAAATATGGATACTTATAAGTTATTTGTCATAGCTAGTGGTTACAATGGTTCACGGGCCATTCGTATGGGCTATGAATGCTATTACGGTTTAACAAGGATACTTATAGGTTATTGGTCGAAGCTAGTGGTTATAATGGTTCACGGGCCATTCGTATGGGCTATGGACGCTAATTACGGTTTAACAAGGATACTTATAGGTTATTGGTCGAAGCTAATGGTTATAATGGTTCACGGGCCATTCGTATGTGTAATGCACACCAATTAATGTTTAAAATGGATACTTATAGGTTATTGGTCATAGCTAGTGGTCAAAATCGTTCACGGGGCATTCGTATGGGTTCTAGACACCAATTAGAGTTTAAAAAATGGATATATGGGTTATTGGTCTTAGCTAGTTGTTAAAATCGTTCACGGGGCATTCGTATGGGTTCTAGACACCAATTACAGTTTAAAAAATCGATACTCATAGGTTATTGGTGATAGCTATTGGTTATAATGGTTCACGGGCCATTCCTATGGGCTATGGACGCTAATTACGGTTTAACAAGGATACTTATAGGTTATTGGTCGAAACTAGTGGTTATAATAGTTCACGGGCCATTCGTATGGGTTATGGACGCCAATTACGGTTTAACATGGATACTTATAGGTTATTGGGCGTAGCTAGTGGTTTTTATGGTTCACGGGCCATTCGTATGGGTTATCGTCACCAATTAAGGTTTAAAATGGATACTTATAGGTTATTGGTCATTGTTAGTGGTGAAAATCATTCACGGGGCATTCGTATGGGTTCTAGACACAGATTACAGTCTAAAAAATGGATATTTATAGGTTATTTGTCATTGCTAATGGTTATAATGGTTCACGGGCCATTCGTATGGGTTATCAACACCATTCACAGTTTAAAAAATGCATATTATAGGTTATAGCAAGTGATTATAATGGCTCATGGGTCATTCGTATGGGCTATGGACGCTAATTACGGTTTAACAAGGATACTTATATGTTATTGGTCGAAGCTAGTGGTTATAATAGTTCACGGGCCATTCGTATGTGTAATGGACACCAATTAATGTTTAAAATGGATACTTAAAGGTTATTGGTCATAGCTAGTGGTCAAAATCGTTCACGGGGCATTCATATGCGTTTTAGACACCAATTACAGTTTAAAAAATGGCACTGATAGGTTATTGGTCATAGCTATTGGTTATAATGGTTCACGGGCCTTTCGTATGGGCTATGGACGCTAATTACGGTTTAACAAGGATACTTATAGGTTATTGGTCGAAACTAGTGGTTATAATAGTTCACGGGCCATTCGTATGGGCTATGGACGCCAATTACGGTTTAACATGGATACTTATAGGTTATTGGGCGTAGCTAGTGGTTATTATGGTTCACGGGCCATTCGTATGGGTTATCGACACCAATTAAGGTTTAAAATGGATACTTGTAGGTTATTGGTCATTGTTAGTGGTCAATATAATTCACGGGGCATTCGTATGGGTTCTAGACACAGATTACAGTTTAAAAAATGGATATTTATAGGTTATTTGTCATAGCTAATGGTTATAATGGTTCACGGGCCATTCGTATGGGTTATCAACACCAATCACAGTTAAAAAAATGCATATTATAGGTTATAGAGAGTGATTATAATGGCTCATGGGTCATTCGTATGGGCTATGGACGCTCATTACGATTTAACAAGGATACTTATATGTATTGGTCGTAGCTAGTGGTTATAATAAATCACAGGCCATTTTTATAGGTAATGGACACCAGTTAAGGTTTAAAATAGATACTTATAGGTTATTGGTCATAGCTAGTTGTCAAAATCGTTCACACGGCCTTCGTATGGGTTCTAGACACCAATTACAGTTTAAAAAAAGGATACTTATAGGTTATTGGTCATAGCTAGTGGTTATAATGGTTCACAGACCATTTGTATGGATTATCAACACCAATTACAGTTTAAAAAACGGATACTTATAGGGTATCAGTCATAGCCACTGCTTATAATGGTTCACGACCTATTCGTATGGGTAATGGACACCAATTAAGGTTTAAAATGGATACTTATAGGTTATTGGTCATAGCTAGTGGTCAAAATCGTTCATGGGGAATTCGTATGGGTTCGAGACACCATTTACAGTTTAAAATATGGATACTTATAAGTTATTTGTCATAGCTAGTGGTTACAATGGTTCACGGGCCATTCGTATGGGCTATGAACGCTATTACGGTTTAACAAGGATACTTATAGGTTATTGGTCGAAGCTAGTGGTTATAATGGTTCACGGGCCATTCGTATGGGCTATGGACGCTAATTACGGTTTAACAAGGATACTTATAGGTTATTGGTCGAAGCTAATGGTTATAATGGTTCACGGGCCATTCGTATGTGTAATGGACACCAATTAATGTTTAAAATGGATACTTATAGGTTATTGGTCATAGCTAGTGGTCAAAATCGTTCACGGGGCATTCGTATGGGTTCTAGACACCAATTAGAGTTTAAAAAATGGATATATGGGTTATTGGTCATAGCTAGTTATAAAATCGTTCACGGGGCATTCGTATGGGTTCTAGACACCAATTACAGTTTAAAAAATCGATACTCATAGGTTATTGGTCATAGCTATTGGTTATAATGGTTCACGGGCCATTCGTATGGGCTATGGACGCTAATTACGGTTTAACAAGGATACTTATAGGTTATTGGTCGAAACTAGTGGTTATAATAGTTCACGGGCCATTCGTATGGGCTATGGACGCCAATTACGGTTTAACATGGATACTTATAGGTTATTGGGCGTAGCTAGTGGTTATTATGGTTCACGGGCCATTTGTATGGGTTATCGACACCAATTAAGGTTTAAAATGGATACTTATAGGTTATTGGTCATCGTTAGTGGTCAAAATCATTCACGGGGCATTCGTATGGGTTCTAGACACAGACTATAGTCTAAAAAATGGATATTTATAGGTTATTTTTCATACCTAATGGTTATATTGGTTCATGGGCCATTCGTATGGGTTATGAACACCATTCACAGTTTAAAAAATGCATATTATAGGTTATAGCAAGTGATTATAATGGCTCATGGGTCATTCGTATGGGCTATGGACGCTAATTACGGTTTAACAAGGATACTTATATGTAATTGGTCGAAGCTAGTGGTTATAATAGTTCACGGGCCATTCGTATGTGTAATGGACACCAATTAATGTTTAAAATGGATACTTATACGTTATTGGTCATAGCTAGTGGTCAAAATCGTTCACGGGGCATTCGTATGGGTTCTAGACACCAATTAGAGTTTAAAAAATTGATATATGGGTTATTGGTCATAGCTAGCTGTTAAAATCGTTCACGGGCCATTCGTATGGGTTCTAGACACCAATTACAGTTTAAAAAATGGATACTCATAGGTTATTGGTCATAGCTATTGGTTATAATGGTTCACGGGCTATTCGTATGGGCTATGGACGCTAATTACGGTTTAACAAGGATACTTATAGGTTATTGGTCGAAACTAGTGGTTATAATAGTTCACGGGCCATTCGTATGGGTTATGGACGCCAATTACGGTTTAACATGGATACTTATAGGTTATTGGGCGTAGCTAGTGGTTTTTATGGTTCACGGGCCATTCGTATGGGTTATCGACACCAATTAAGGTTTAAAATGGATACTTATAGGTTATTTGTAACACCCTAAAATTTACAAGATTTTTAAAATTTTTGAAAACAAAATTATAATCAAAAGGTCCCATAAATAACTCTCAGATATGAATATTTAACATTTAAAACGTATTTAATGCGGAAATAGTTAAAATAAAATAAAGTGTTTTAAAATATTAATTGCTGTCCACATCAGTATTGATAAGATACAGCAGTCAACCGTCCACCTTCTCCTTTCCTTTACTGGTATCTGAAACAATGTGGGGGAAAGTTTGGGTCAGCTGGGAAGCTGAGTGAGTAATCTCAAAATGCATACAATCGTAACATACAACACATGAGGGCACATCGGTGTACTCATACTCAGATTCTACTCAATTAATTACTCAGATTTATTTCTCAGATTTTATTACTCAGAATTTTAATTTATATAGCGCGCTAGTGTGACTTGGGCCGAGAGATCAACCTCGACCCGCCTCACACCACCTCAACACCTGTACTCTTCGGTGTTGAGTCAAAAGGCCTGGCACCAGTACTCTTCGGTGCCAAGTCAAAACGTCTGACACCAGTGCTCTTCGGTGTCAAGTCAAATATATTATGTTTAATGTTTAACTCAAAACTCAGAAACTCAGAACTCAGAAACTCAGAACACAAGATGCTAGATCACAGATAACTCAGATAACAGATAACTCAGATAGCAAATATGGTGCAAGTAATGTAACACATAAGTCATGCATGTATAACGTTAAAACTGAATACACGGTGAGAATACTCACCTCGAGAAACTTAAGCTCCGAAGGATTCCCGACAGTCAAAGGTACATCACGTTGTCTCCTAGACGATCCTAAAACCAAAAACGAAACCCTGAATAAAATTCTACCCGAGGGCTTATTTCAGAAAGCTGGCAGCATCCGTCAGTCTCACGGAAACTACCATAACTCCTAAACGGCTCATTAGATTTTTCTCATCTTTTTACCAAATACACTAGACTCAGAATACTACAAAACACTCTCAAGTGGCGTCTTCCCAAAATCGGACTCTAAGGGCCTCAAAACCGGCTCACAAAACAGCATAGCTGCACAGGTCATTTTCCTAACAGCAGCATATTAGAATGGTTATAACTTTTAAACCGCAAATCGGATTAACGAGAGGGTTGCGGCGTTGGAAAGCTAACTCAGAAACAAGTGACCAACACGGGCCAAAAATCCAAAAACGTATTTTAAGTGTGGTAAAAACAGACCCGAACTCGACCCACAAAATCTGTCCAAGAATTCAACACGTAGCTTAAAACCCGTTTTAAATCCCGACATTAACCCGTCTATTCTCGAGACACCCGGAAGCCCTGAAAAATCATTTTCAAATCAGAATCACGTTTACAATTAATCTAGTCCTTTATTTAAAACTCTTTATCGGTTTAGGAACCCAAGAACCATAAGGTTCGGTTTCCGGTTTTCTCTCGGTTATTTACACGACTAATTTAATTAACAAAGTCTTAACCCCAACCTTGACCCAACATTATAAATTCAGTAGTCAAATGACAACAACCGGGATAATCAGAACGGAAGTAAAACAGAAATGATCAAAACGACAACAACCAATTAAACGGTTAAGACGAGACAACAAAACTAGCTTCACAACTAAACCGAGCCCACTCGAGTTCGGTATCAAATCCTCAAAAACCCGCAGCCCCGGAAGCTCTATTCACGAAATTGGTTAGATTATAAAACAGAAGCAAACCAATAACCAACTATCGAATGGAAAAACAACAATAAAAACTAGCACAAGGAATTACCGGTGCGCTTCCCGGTTCAATCACTAAAACCCGATAGACTTGTTAAGACCCACCAACACTGATATGTACTACCCCTGCTCAGTCAAGAGTAGCACACTCCACCTTCAAACGGGAAAATTCTGCTCGGTTTGCTCCGGCTGCTCCAATCCGCGACCAATCACCACCGAATATGCAATTTGGCCAGACAACACCAAAAATCTTGGGCGCTGATTGTAACCTTCGATCAATCACCAAGCTTAAATAAAACCAACATATGCAATACTCACCCATGTGACCAGCTTCAAACAAATCACAAATGTGTCATCGTCACCTGCTTGCTTCCACCATATTTGGGTGCTTCCTCTCTTTTCTTGATTGAATCATGCGTATGAAAAATGGGAAAGAACACGGCTGCCGATGATTTTGATTGGCTGGGGTTGCTCCCATTGGAAATAAAAGAAATATATAAGAGGATGGTGGTGGTGTTTTGCCAGGTCTTCAATCGGAAATCAAAAAGAAGGATAGCTAAAGGAGATGGCGGCTAGGGATTGGCAGAGGACAAAAACGTTAAGTATTTTCCGTGCTTGGGTCTTAGCCCTTTCTCGCAACACACCTGATAATAAAGTATTCGGCCCAATGAAGGAATAAGGTCTGCGGGTCTCGGCCTTGGCCTTTGGCCGGCCCGACTAATAATTATTGACTAACTTAAAACCCAAGACACAATAACTTACGTGCTAACTAATTAACGTCTAAAACTTGTGAGACATATAATAATTTAATTATAACGTCTAATAATAACGAACCGTCTAACTACAGGTCGACTAAATAATTTAAGACGACTGACTATTAACGTCTACTGATATGAACCATGTAACTTCATTATAATTAGTTTACCAATTAATCCATTTAAAATTAAAATGTCAATTAAATTAATATTATTTAATTATTTAAATTTAAGGGCGTTACAACTCAACTCAACTTGAAATAGACTTCGTCCCCGAAGTCATTGCTCGAAAGAAACTCAGGGTAGTAATCTCGCGTCTCCACTCCTACTCGCCAACGACACACGTCCTCAAATGGGGAAAGAAAACAAAATGATAAGGTTAAGAATGAAAAGGAAATTCATCAGGGTGACCTACGACATGCATACTCAAATGGAAAAGAAGAATAAAAACGATAAAGTTATGAATAGAAAGAAGCTCTTCATGGTGAATTTACTTAATAGGAAATGAACTCCAGATCACGTAAGTGCTCATACAATTATCCGCCTCTAGTGGCGCAAAATGATACGGCTAAAAGAAAAAAAAAGTCAGGATGCTCACTATGGATCTCAGTATGCAAATAAAATGTTGATAATGAGCATAAAATACACCACGATACCCTACTGAAGGCGTCTTCTTGCTCTCGCATTCGAATACAGTTGTTGCACTCAGCGATTAACGTCGCGTTGAATCACCGATTCAACTCCACTTGGAAATTTACTATTGATTTGTTGACGATACCAGATGCTCAGCGTAGTACCAGGTCATCCAAACCATTTGCACAATCACACTCGGATCTCTCATGACGATAACAAGTTTTTATGGAAAATTTTCTTCCCGCACAACTCCATCAAATGACTACTTACACATTTTAGCAACAGGTAGAAATTTCATTATCGAAAATTTTCCACCAAAATGACTCGGAAGGTCCTCTACTCTATGGGTCAACAGTTTGTTAACAGCATAATAAATAATTTAGCGGTTTACACCATTATCAATTAATATAAAAACCATGCAAATAAATCACAAGGGATATACATATCACACAGAATTCTCATATACTCAGGTATATAACTCCAAAATATGATCTGGAAATATAACTCAGAAGTCCCACTCAGAAATAAACTCAAAGCATATCTCAGGAGTATAACTCGAAAATGTATAACTCAGGAGCAAACTTATAAATCTTAACTCAGAAGCAAATCCAAAACTCTAACTCAGTAACAACTCATAAGGTAATAATATTTACAAGTAATAGCATTAGGTATGAATCACATTTTTACTCATTCTTATTACTACTCACGTGTTCCAATTTACCAGCTTATAATACTTGGAATGATATACTCTCTCTCAACCGTGTTATTGATTCTCAAAGTAACTCTTCTTTAACATTATATTGTTACCTTACTCTATTAGGTTTGCATATTACCAATGTTGATAACCCTTTAAATAGCTCAAATTAACGATCTTGTCATTTAATTCCCTTGACTAGGTTCTCATTCTATTACATTTAGTGGTTTCTCGATAATATTTTAATATATGTTTTCTCATTCATCAAGCTTAACGATCCTTTAATAGGCCGTTTCACTGATTTTACACAATTTAAAATGTCTCTTAATTATTTTGACCATATCTACTCATTCGTATGGGCTATGAACACTATTACGGTTTAACAAGGATACTTACAGGTTATTGGTCGAAGCTAGTGGTTATAATGGTTCACGGGCCATTCGTATGGGCTATGGACGCTAATTACGGTTTAACAAGGATACTTATAGGTTATTGGTCGAAGCTAATGGGTATAATGGTTCACGGGCCATTCGTATGTGTAAAGGACACCAATTAATGTTTAAAATGGATACTTATAGGTTATTGGTCATAGCTAGTGGTTAAAATCATTCACGGGGCATTCGTATGGGTTCTAGACACCAATTAGAGTTTAAAAAATGGATATATGGGTTATTGGTCATAGCTAGTTGTTAAAATCATTCACGGGGCATTTGTATGGGTTCTAGACACCAATTACAGTTTAAAAAATCGATACTCATAGGTTATTGGTCATAGCTATTGGTTATAATGGTTCACGGGCCATTCGTATGGGCTATGGACGCTAATTACGGTTTAACAAGGATACTTATAGGTTATTGGTCGAAACTAGTGGTTATAATAGTTCACGGGCCATTCGTATGGGTTATGGACGCCAATTACGGTTTAACATGGATACTTATAGGTTATTGGGCGTAGCTAGTGGTTTTTATGGTTCACGGGCCATTCGTATGGGTTATCGACACCAATTAAGGTTTAAAATGGATACTTATAGGTTATTGGTCATTGTTAGTGGTGAAAATCATTCACGGGGCATTCGTATGGGTTCTAGACACAGATTGCAGTCTAAAAAATGGATATTTATAGGTTATTTGTCATAGCTAATGGTTATAATGGTTCACGGGCCATTCGTATGGGTTATCAACACCATTCACAGTTTAAAAAATGCATATTATAGGTTATAGCAAGTGATTATAATGGCTCATGGGTCATTCGTATGGGCTATGGACGCTAATTACGGTTTAACAAGGATACTTATATGTTATTGGTCGAAGCTAGTGGTTATAATAGTTCACGGGCCATTCGTATGTGTAATGGACACCAATTAATGTTTAAAATGGATACTTAAAGGTTATTGGTCATAGCTAGTGGTCAAAACCGTTCACGGGGCATTCATATGCGTTTTAGACACCAATTACAGTTTAAAAAATGGATACTCATAGGTTATTGGTCATAGCTATTGGTTATAATGGTTCACGGGCCTTTCGTATGGGCTATGGACGCTAATTACGGTTTAACAAGGATACTTATAGGTTATTGGTCGAAACTAGTGGTTATAATAGTTCACGGGCCATTCGTATGGGCTATGGACGCCAATTACGGTTTAACATGGATACTTATAGGTTATTGGGCGTAGCTAGTGGTTATTATGGTTCACGGGCCATTCGTATGGGTTATCGACACCAATTAAGGTTTAAAATGGATACTTGTAGGTTATTGGTCATTGTTAGTGGTCAAAATAATTCACGGGGCATTCGTATGGGTTCTAGACGCAGATTACAGTTTAAAAAATGGATATTTATAGGTTATTTGTCATAGCTAATGGTTATAATGGTTCACGGGCCATTCGTATGGGTTATCAACACCAATCACAGTTTAAAAAATGAATATTATAGGTTATAGCAAGTGATTATAATGGCTCATGGGTCATTCGTATGGGCTATGGACGCTAATTACGATTTAACAAGGATACTTATATGTTATTGGTCGTAGCTAGTGGTTATAATAAATCACAGGCCATTTTTATAGGTAATGGACACCAGTTAAGGTTTAAAATAGATACTTATAGGTTATTGGTCATAACTAGTTGTCAAAATCGTTCGCACGACCTTCGTATGGGTTCTAGACACCAATTACAGTTTAAAAAATGGATACTTATAGGTTATTGGTCATAGCTAGTGGTTATAATGGTTCACGGGCCATTTGTATGGATTATCAACACCAATTACAGTTTAAAAAACGGATACTTATAGGGTATCGATCATAGCTACTGCTTATAATGGTTCACGACCTATTCGTATGGGTAATGGACACCAATTAAGGTTTAAAATGGATACTTATAGGTTATTGGTCATATCTAGTGGTCAAAATCATTCATGGGGAATTCGTATGGGTTCGAGACACCAATTATAGTTTAAAATATGGATACTTATAAGTTATTTGTCATAGCTAGTGGTTACAATGGTTCACGGGCCATTCGTATGGGCTATGAACGCTATTACGGTTTAACAAGGATACTTATAGGTTATTGGTCGAAGCTAGTGGTTATAATGGTTCACGGGCCATTCGTATGGGCTATGGACGCTAATTACGGTTTAACAAGGATACTTATAGGTTATTGGTCGAAGCTAATGGTTATAATGGTTCACGGGCCATTCGTATGTGTAATGGACACCAATTAAAGTTTAAAATGGATACTTATAGGTTATTGGTCATAGCTAGTGGTCAAAATCGTTCACGGGGCATTCATATGGGTTCTAGACACCAATTAGAGTTTAAAAAATGGATACTTATAGGTTATTAGACATAGCTAGTGGTTATAATGGTTCACGGGCCATTTGTATGGATTATCAACAACAATTACAGTTTAAAAAACGGATACTTATAGGGTATCGGTCATAGCTACTGTTTATAATGGTTCACGACCTATTCGTATGGGTAATGGACACCAATTAAGGTTTAAAATGGATACTTATAGGTTATTGGTCATAGCTAGTGGTCAAAATCGTTCATGGGGAATTCGTATGGGTTCGAGACACCAATTACAGTTTAAAATATGGATACTTATAAGTTATTTGTCATAGCTAGTGGTTACAATGGTTCACGGGCCATTCGTATGGGCTATGAATGCTATTACGGTTTAACAAGGATATTTATAGGTTATTGGTCGAAGCTATTGGTTATAATGGTTCACGGGCCATTCGTATGGGCTATGGACGCTAATTATGGTTTAACAAGGATACTTATAGGTTATTGGTCGAAGCTAATGGTTATAATGGTTCATGGGCCATTCGTATGTGTAATGGACACCAATTAATGTTTAAAATGGATACTTATAGGTTATTGGTCATAGCTAGTGGTCAAAATCGTTCACGGGGCATTCGTATGGGTTCTAGACACCAATTAGAGTTTAAAAAATGGATATATGGGTTATTGGTCATAGCTAGTTGTTAAAATCGTTCACGGGTCATTCGTATGGGTTCTAGACACCAATTACAGTTTAAAAAATCGATACTCATAGGTTATTGGTCATAGCTATTGGTTATAATGGTTCACGGGCCATTCCTATGGGCTATGGACGCTAATTACGGTTTAACAAGGATACTTATAGGTTATTGGTCAAAACTAGTGGTTATAATAGTTCACGGGCCATTCGTATGGGTTATGGACGCCAATTACGGTTTAACATGGATACTTATAGGTTATTGGGCGTAGCTAGTGGTTTTTATGGTTCACGGGCCATTCGTATGGGTTATCGACACCAATTAAGGTTTAAAATGGATACTTATAGGTTATTGGTCATTGTTAGTGGTGAAAATCATTGACGGGGCATTCGTATGGGTTCTAGACACAGATTACAGTCTAAAAAATGGATATTTATAGGTTATTTGTCATAGCTAATGGTTATAATGGTTCACGGGCCATTCGTATGGGTTATCAACACCATTCACAGTTTAAAAAATGCATATTATAGGTTATAGCAAGTGATTATAATGGCTCATGGGTCATTCGTATGGGCTATGGACGCTAATTACGGTTTAACAAGGATACTTATATGTTATTGGTCGAAGCTAGTGGTTATAATAGTTCACGGGCCATTCGTATGTGTAATGGACACCAATTAATGTTTAAAATGGATACTTAAAGGTTATTGGTCATAGCTAGTGGTCAAAATCGTTCACGGGGCATTCATATGCGTTTTAGACACCAATTACAGTTTAAAAAATGGATACTGATAGGTTATTGGTCATAGCTATTGGTTATAATGGTTCACGGGCCTTTCGTATGGGCTATGGACGCTAATTACGGTTTAACAAGGATACTTATAGGTTATTGGTCGAAACTAGTGGTTATAATAGTTCACGGGCCATTCGTATGGGCTATGGACGCCAATTACGGTTTAACATGGATACTTATAGGTTATTGGGCGTAGCTAGTGGTTATTATGGTTCACGGGCCATTCGTATGGGTTATCGACACCAATTAAGGTTTAAAATGGATACTTGTAGGTTATTGGTCATTGTTAGTGGTCAATATAATTCACGGGGCATTCGTATGGGTAATGGTTCACGACCTATTCGTATGGGTAATGGACACCAATTAAGGTTTAAAATGGATACTTATAGGTTATTGGTCATAGCTAGTGGTCAAAATCGTTCATGGGGAATTCGTATGGGTTCGAGACACCAATTACAATTTAAAATATGGATACTTATAAGTTATTTGTCATAGCTAGTGGTTACAATGGTTCACGGGCCATTCGTATGGGCTATGAACGCTATTACGGTTTAACAAGGATACTTATAGGTTATTGGTCGAAGCTAGTGGTTATAATGGTTCACGGGCCATTCGTATGGGCTATGGACGCTAATTACGGTTTAACAAGGATACTTATAGGTTATTGGTCGAAGCTAATGGTTATAATGGTTCACGGGCCATTCGTATGTGTAATGGACACCAATTAATGTTTAAAATGGATACTTATAGGTTATTGGTCATAGCTAGTGGTCAAAATCGTTCACGGGGCATTCGTATGGGTTCTAGACACCAATTAGAGTTTAAAAAATGGATATATGGGTTATTGGTCATAGCTAGTTGTTAAAATCGTTTACGGGGCATTCGTATGGGTTCTAGACACCAATTACAGTTTAAAAAATCGATACACATAGGTTATTGGTCATAGCTATTGGTTATAATGGTTCACGGGCCATTCGTATGGGCTATGGACACTAATTACGGTTTAACAAGGATATTTATAGGTTATTGGTCGAAACTAGTGGTTATAATAGTTCACGGGCCATTCGTATGGGTTATGGACGCCAATTACGGTTTAACATGGATACTTATAGGTTATTGGTCGTAGCTAGTGGTTTTTATGGTTCACGGGCCATTCGTATGGGTTATCGACACCAATTAAGGTTTAAAATGGATACTTATAGGTTATTGGTCATTGTTAGTGGTGAAAATCATTCACGGGGCATTCGTATGGGTTCTAGACACAGATTACAGTCTAAAAAATGGATATTTATAGGTTATTTGTCATAGCTAATGGTTATAATGGTTCACGGGCCATTCGTATGGGTTATCAACACCATTCACAGTTTAAAAAATGCATATTACAGGTTATAGCAAGTGATTATAATGGCTCATGGGTCATTCGTATGGGCTATGGACGCTAATTACGGTTTAACAAGGATACTTATATGTTATTGGTCGAAGCTAGTGGTTATAATAGTTCACGGGCCATTCGTATGTGTAATGGACACCAATTAATGTTTAAAATGGATACTTAAAGGTTATTGGTCATAGCTAGTGGTCAAAATCGTTCACGGGGCATTCATTTGCGTTTTAGACACCAATTACAGTTTAAAAAATGGATACTCATAGGTTATTGGTCATAGCTATTGGTTATAATGGTTCACGGGCCTTTCGTATGGGCTATGGACGCAAATTACGGTTTAACAAGGATACTTATAGGTTATTGGTCGAAACTAGTGGTTATAATAGTTCACGGGCCATTCGTATGGGCTATGGACGCCAATTACGGTTTAACATGGATACTTATAGGTTATTGGGCGTAGTTAGTGGTCAAAATAATTCACGGGGCATTCGTATGGGTTCTAGACACAGATTACAGTTTAAAAAATGGATATTTATAGGTTATTTGTCATAGCTAATGGTTATAATGGTTCACGGGCCATTCGTATGGGTTATCAACACCAATCACAGTTAAAAAAATGCATATTATAGGTTATAGCGAGTGATTATAATGGCTCATGGGTCATTCGTATGGGCTATGGACGCTCATTATGATTTAACAAGGATACTTATATGTATTGGCCGTAGCTAGTGGTTATAATAAATCACAGGCCATTTTTATAGGTAATGGACACCAGTTAAGGTTTAAAATAGATACTTATAGGTTATTGGTCATAGCTAGTTGTCAAAATCGTTCACACGGCCTTCGTATGGGTTCTAGACACCAATTACAGTTTAAAAAATGGATACTTATAGGTTATTGGTCATAGCTAGTGGTTATAATGGTTCACGGGCCATTTGTATGGATTATCAACACCAATTACAGTTTAAAAAACGGATACTTATAGGGTATCAGTCATAGCCACTGCTTATAATGGTTCACGACCTATTCGTATGGGTAATGGACACCAATTAAGGTTTAAAATGGATACTTATAGGTTATTGGTCATAGCTAGTGGTCAAAATCGTTCATGGGGAATTCGTATGGGTTCGAGACACCAATTACAGTTTAAAATATGGATACTTATAAGTTATTTGTCATAGCTAGTGGTTACAATGGTTCACGGGCCATTCGTATGGGCTATGAACGCTATTACGGTTTAACAAGGATACTTATAGGTTATTGGTCGAAGCTAGTGGTTATAATGGTTCACGGGCCATTCGTATGGGCTATGGACGCTAATTACGCTTTAACAAGGATACTTATAGGTTATTGGGCGTAGCTAGTGGTTTTTATGGTTCACGGGCCATTCGTGTGGGTTATCGACACCAATTAAGGTTTAAAATGGATACTTATAGGTTATTGGTCATTGTTAGTGGTCAAAATAATTCACGGGGCATTCGTATGGGTTCTAGACACAGATTACAGTTTAAAAAATGGGTATTTATAGGTTATTTGTCATAGCTAATGGTTATAATGGTTCACGGGCCATTCGTATGGGTTATCAACACCAATCACAGTTTAAAAAATGCATATTATAGGTTATAGCAAGTGATTATAATGGCTCATGGGTCATTCGTATGGGCTATGGACGCTAATTACGATTTAACAAGGATACTTATATGTTATTGTTCGTAGCTAGTGGTTATAATAAATCACAGGCCATTTTTATAGGTATTGGACACCAATTAAGGTTTAAAATAGATACTTATAGGTTATTGGTCATAGCTAGTTGTCAAAATCGTTCACGGGGCATTCATTTGCGTTTTAGACACCAATTACAGTTTAAAAAATGGATACTCATAGGTTATTGGTCATAGCTATTGGTTATAATGGTTCACGGGCCTTTCGTATGGGCTATGGACGCTAATTACGGTTTAACAAGGATACTTATAGGTTATTGGTCGAAACTAGTGGTTATAATAGTTCACGGGCCATTCGTATGGGCTATGGACGCCAATTACGGTTTAACATGGATACTTATAGGTTATTGGGCGTAGTTAGTGGTCAAAATAATTCACGGGGCATTCGTATGGGTTCTAGACACAGATTACAGTTTAAAAAATGGATATTTATAGGTTATTTGTCATAGCTAATGGTTATAATGGTTCACGGGCCATTCGTATGGGTTATCAACACCAATCACAGTTTAAAAAATGCATATTATAGGTTATAGCAAGTGATTATAATGGCTCATGGGTCATTCGTATGGACTATGGACGCTAATTACGATTTAACAAGGATACTTATATGTTATTGGTCGTAGCTAGTGGTTATAATAAATCACAGGCCATTTTTATAGGTAATGGACACCAGTTAAGGTTTAAAATAGATACTTATAGGTTATTGGTCATAACTAGTTGTCAAAATCGTTCGCACGACCTTCGTATGGGTTCTAGACACCAATTACAGTTTAAAAAATGGATACTTATAGGTTTTGGTCATAGCTAGTGGTTATAATGGTTCACGGGCCATTTGTATGGATTATCAACACCAATTACAGTTTAAAAAACGGATACTTATAGGGTATCGATCATAGCTACTGCTTATAATGGTTCGCGACCTATTCATATGGGTAATGGACACCAATTAAGGTTTAAAATGGATACTTATAGGTTATTGGTCATAGCTAGTGGTCAAAATCGTTCATGGGGAATTCGTATGGGTTCGAGACACCAATTACAGTTTAAAATATGGATACTTATAAGTTATTTGTCATAGCTAGTGGTTACAATGGTTCACGGGCCATTCGTATGGGCTATGAACGCTATTACGGTTTAACAAGGATACTTATAGGTTATTGGTCGAAGCTAGTGGTTATAATGGTTCACGGGCCATTCGTATGGGCTATGGACGCTAATTACGCTTTAACAGGGATACTTATAGGTTATTGGGCGTAGCTAGTGGTTTTTATGGTTCACGGGCCATTCGTGTGGGTTATCGACACCAATTAAGGTTTAAAATGGATACTTATAGGTTATTGGTCATTGTTAGTGGTCAAAATAATTCACGGGGCATTCGTATGGGTTCTAGACACAGATTACAGTTTAAAAAATGGGTATTTATAGGTTATTTGTCATAGCTAATGGTTATAATGGTTCACGGGCCATTCGTATGGGTTATCAACACCAATCACAGTTTAAAAAATGCATATTATAGGTTATAGCAAGTGATTATAATGGCTCATGGGTCATTCGTATGGGCTATGGACGCTAATTACGACTTAACAAGGATACTTATATGTTATTGTTCGTAGCTAGTGGTTATAATAAATCACAGGCCATTTTTATAGGTATTGGACACCAATTAAGGTTTAAAATAGATACTTATAGGTTATTGGTCATAGCTAGTTGTCAAAATCGTTCACACGGCCTTCGTATGGGTTCTAGACACCAATTACAGTTTAAAAAATGGATACTTATAGGTTATTGGTCATAGCTAGTGGTTATAATGGTTCACGGGCCATTTGTATGGATTATCAACACCAATTACAGTTTAAAAAATGGATACTTATAGGGTATCGGTCATAGCTACTGGTTATAATGGTTCACGACCTATTCGTATGGGTAATGGACACCAATTAAGGTTTAAAATGGATACATATAGGTTATTGGTCATAGCTAGTGGTCAAAATCGTTCATGGGGAATTCGTATGGGTTCGAGAAACCAATTACAGTTTAAAATATGGATACTTATAAGTTATTTGTCATAGCTAGTGGTTACAATGGTTCACGGGCCATTCGTATGGGCTATGAACGCTATTACGGTTTAACAAGGATACTTATAGGTTATTGGTTGAAGCTAGTGGTTATAATGGTTCACGGGCCATTCGTATGCGCTATGGACGCTAATTACGGTTTAACAAGGATACTTATAGGTTATTGGTCGAAGCTAATAGTTATAATGGTTCACGAGCCATTCGTATGTGTAATGGACACCAATTAATGTTTAAAATGGATACTTATAGGTTATTGGTCATAGCTAGTGGTCAAAATCGTTCACGGGGCATTCGTATGGGTTCTATACACCAATTACAGTTTAAAAAATGGATATATGGGTTATTGGTCATAGCTAGTGGTCAAAATCATTCATGGGGCATTCGTATGGGTTCTAGACACCAATTACAGTTTAAAAAATGGATACTCATAGGTTATTGGTCATAGCTATTGGTTATAATGGTTCACGGGCCATTCGTATGGGCTATGGACGCTAATTATGGTTTAACAAGGATACTTATATGTTATTGGTCGAAACTAGTGGTTATAATAGTTCACGGGCCATTCGTATGGGCTATGGACGCCAATTACGGTTTAACATGGATACTTATAGGTTATTGGGCGTAGCTAGTGGTTATTATGGTTCACGGGCCATTCGTATGGGTTATCGACACCAATTAAGGTTTAAAATGGATACTTATAGGTTATTGGTCATTGTTAGTGGTCAAAATCATTCACGGGGCATTCGTATGGGTTCTAGACACAGATTACAGTCTAAAAAATGGATATTCATAGGTTATTTGTCATAGCTAATGGTTATAATGGTTCACGGGCCATTCGTATGGGTTATCAACACCATTCACAGTTTAAAAAATGCATATTATAGGTTATAGCAAGTGATTATAATGGCTCATGGGTCATTCGTATGGGCTATGGACGCTAATTACGGTTTAACAAGGATACTTATATGTTATTGGTCGAAGCTAGTGGTTATAATAGTTCACGGGCCATTCGTATGTGTAATGGACACCAATTAATGTTTAAAATGGATACTTAAAGGTTATTGGTAATAGCTAGTGGTCAAAATCATTCACGGGGCATTCATATGCGTTTTAGACACCAATTATAGTTTAAAAAATGGATACTCATAGGTTATTGGTCATAGCTATTGGTTATAATGGTTCAGGGGCCTTTCGTATGGGCTATGGACGCTAATTACGGTTTAACAAGGATACTTATAGGTTATTGGTCGAAACTAGTGGTTATAATAGTTCACGGGCCATTCGTATGGGCTATGGACGCCAATTACGGTTTAACATGGATACTTATAGGTTATTGGGTGTAGCTAGTGGTTATTATGGTTCACGGGCCATTCGTATGGGTTATCGACACCAATTAAGGTTTAAAATGGATACTTGTAGGTTATTGGTCATTGTTAGTGGTCAAAATAATTCACGGGGAATTCGTATGGGTTCTAGACACAGATTACAGTTTAAAAAATGGATATTTATAGGTTATTTGTCATAGCTAATGGTTATAATGGTTCACGGGCCATTCGTATGGGTTATCAACACCAATCACAGTTTAAAAAATGCATATTATAGGTTATAGCAAGTGATTATAATGGCTCATGGGTCATTCGTATGGGCTATGGACGCTAATTACGATTTAACAAGGATACTTATATGTTATTGGTCGTAGCTAGTGGTTATAATAAATCACAGGCCATTTTTATAGGTAATGGACACCAGTTAAGGTTTAAAATAGATACTTATAGGTTATTGGTCATAACTAGTTGTCAAAATCGTTCGCACGACCTTCGTATGGGTTCTAGACACCAATTACCGTTTAAAAAATGGATACTTATAGGTTATTGGTCATAGCTAGTGGTTATAATGGTTCACAGGCCATTTGTATGGATTATTAACACCAATTACAGTTTAAAAAACGGATACTTATAGGGTATCGATCATAGCTACTGCTTATAATGGTTCACGACCTATTCGTATGGGTAATGGACACCAATTAAGGTTTAAAATGGATACTTATAGGTTATTGGTCATAGCTAGTGGTCAAAATCGTTCATGGGGAATTCGTATGGGTTCGAGACACCAATTACAGTTTAAAATATGGATACTTATAAGTTATTGGTCATAGCTAGTGGTTACAATGGTTCACGGGCCATTCGTATGGGCTATGAACGCTATTACGGTTTAACAAGGATACTCATAGGTTATTGGTCGAAGCTAGTGGTTATAATGGTTCACGGGCCATTCGTATGGGCTATGGACGCTAATTACGGTTTAACAAGGATACTTATAGGTTATTGGTCGAAGCTAATGGTTATAATGGTTCACGGGCCATTCGTATGTGTAATGGACACCAATTAATGTTTAAAATGGATACTTATAGGTTATTGGTCATAGCTAGTGGTCAAAATCGTTCACGGGGCATTCATATGGGTTCTAGACACCAATTGTTAAGGCAAAAAGCCTTGCCCCTTTGGATCTTAAGATAACAAAACAACCTAGACTAGCTTTGATTAATATGTAGAATAATATAGCTAAGTTTAGGTCTGATACTGAGTGATCAGTATTGGAACTCAGTATCAGTACTCAGTATCAGATAGTGATACTGAGTACAAGGACTGAGTAGAAGGACTGAGTGATACTCAGTATAGTAACGGACTAAGATCAAATTCCTTGATCTTAGTCATTTTCCTTACTTAGTCCTTCGGTTACTCCTTTGCTCATCATGTAAGATCTCTATAACATTATAAATAGAGATCATCTTGCAAAGGAGTACTCACCAATTCACTTTACACTTTCATACCTTTTGTAATTGATCAGTGGTCTTGTTATTCCGCAACAAGCCACGCTTAGGGGAATTATACATTTGACTTATATCTTGTTCTTATACAATATTTGTCTTAGAGTTATAATTAACCAATCAATTAACCAACTAAACCAGGGTGTTGTGACCTAACAACTGGTATCAGAGCAGGCTAAATAAACTCTTATTTAGTCGATCTATAACCCTGGCAGCCATTTCCTACATCTATCCCTCCAACACTCAAAAATCCAAAATGTCTACAATTGTTGCACCAATTATGTCTGGAAAGGGAGTACCCATCTTTGATGGAAAAGACTTCCATCAATGGAAGCTTAAAGCTCAGTGGTATCTTGAATCTATTCACCATGAGATGCTCACTGTGCTATATGATGGTCCCATCATTCCACAAACTGTGGAACCGGTTGCTGCTACTGATGATGCTCCTGAGGGCATAAGAACTGTACCTAAACTAAAGCACAACTGGACTGATACTGACCGTCAGTTGTATGCTTTAGACTCCAGAGCTAAAGGGGTGATTGGTAATGCTGTTACCAAAGAGATACTAAATGCAATTATGAAATTGCCAACAGCAAAGGCTATGTGGGATAGTCTATCAGTCACCTATGAAGGCACAGCAAAGGTGAAGTTGCAAAGAAAAAGCAACATGAGAAGGAAATATGAAAATTTCTTCTCAACTCCTAATGAAGACATCACCACTCTCTATAACAGGTTCAATACTGTTATCCATGATTTAATCAGTGTAGGCATTGTGAAAGAGGAAGGAGAGCTTGTTCAAAAGTTCCTGGATAGTCTTCCTCAACAATTTCTTGACATGACAAACTCTGTCAATGCTGCTAACAACATTGAGTCATACACTCTTCAAACTTTGTATGGTCTAATGTTGAATCATGAGGAGAATAATGCTGCAAGACTGATCAACTGGAAGAAAACTGACAAGTCTTCCACTGGCATGGCTCTAGTTGTGCAACAGGCCTATACTGTGACTGAGCCAGATGAACCAGAAGTTGATCTTGCTGATGCGGAGGCAGAAGAGCTTGAAACTCAAATGGCTCTTATGTCTATGAAGCTGGATCAGTTGAAGAAGAAGAGGCTTGGTGTTAGCTCTTCTAATACTGACCCAAGATCAGGTCTTTGCTATAGGTGTGGAAAGCCTGGACATATTGCTGCAAATTGTCATACCAAGTCTTCTGAGACTGACAAAAATGACAAAATTGCATACCGAGCAAATGAGATATAGAGACAAATATGTCAAACTGAAGAATTGGAGCAAGGGCAAGAAGGCAGAAGGGAATGGAGCACCTCATCAAGCACTTTACTCAGAAGCCTGGATGGATGAAGACTTAAGTGATGATGAGGAAGAGATTGAAAATAAAGCCTTTATGGCTTTCACTGAAGATGATTTGAAGAGCTCCTTTGAAAAGGATATCAAAGAGGCTGAGAGGATGAGTGTTCATACTGATTGGGATTCCACTCAGTTGTACAAGGTAAGTTCCTTTCAAACTTATTCAGTGAATGAAAAAACCAAGATTTTTGAGTATATGATTGTTGATCTTAAAACTTCTGTACAAAAAGAAAAAGCTTTAAAATTAACAATTCAAGAACTTGAAAGGGTAAATAATGAAAACTTGGATAAATTAGCAAAATATAAAGATTTAGAACTAAACTTTTCAGATTTAAAAGACATTAACCAAAGATTAGCTGATAAAGCTCATTTACACAAACTTGAAAAAGAGAAATTTGAAAAACAGTGTAAATCTTGGGGAAATGCTTCAATAAAATTAAATAAATGTTTAAATCAACAATTCCCAGAAAATGTGAGGGCTGCACTTGGTGTTGATCCTCAATTTAAAAATAGGAACAATTTTGCTGATTTATTTGAAGAGTTTTCTACTATGAACCCTATTAATTTTGTAAAAGCTAAAACTTTATGTGAAGTTGGATGTCAAACTGAGTCAGATGATGAGGAAAATGAAATTTTAGAAAAACCTATTGGTCCCTCCATCTGCTCAAAGTGCTATACTGAGCTACAAGAACTCAGTATTGAATTTCATATTACGGAAATTTTTGATACCGAGCTACCAATAGTTCAGTATGACACTTCTGCTGTTCCACCTTTTGAATTATTATTTAATACAACAAATTTTGAATTATATAATGATAATAAGACAACTTCTATCTCAAATGCTTCATCTAATACAGAAGTTGCAGGAACAGAAACATCATATACTGAGACATCTAAAGAACCTGTTAAAGTTGTTTCTTCAAAACATGATAAACAAAAAACAACTTCAACTAGGTCTTTAGTTGGCAAAGACAAGAAGTCTACCACAAATAATATTAGAAAGACTTCTCTACCAAATAAAAAGAAGCAACCAGATCCTCCATCTCCTAAACCAGTTAAAAACAATGTTAATATACCTATCAAAAATGACAAAATTAACATTTTAAAAACACTTGGTGATCAGGTCAAATCATTAAGTAAACAATTTGCAAAACTCGTTCATACTGACCTACCAAAAGTGAAACATTTTTCTAAAATACCGTATGAAAATATGTTTAGAAATAGACCTAGAAAATGTTATAGATGTCATCATACTGGTCATAAGGGAGATGAATGCTGGACTGATCTCTCAAGTCCTAGGTACTCAGTACCAAAGAAAAGGAGAGAAACTAAGTCAGTATCACCAAAGAAAACCTCAAAAGGTTTCACTGAAGTGATACTGACCTCTCCACATAAGGAGATCAACCCAAAATATGTTTATCCCACCAAAGGTCCCATTCAAAAATGGGTTCCTAAAAAGAACTAACTCTTATTTTGTGTCTTGTGCAGGGTGACAGAAAATGGTATTTAGATAGTGGCTGCTCAAGACACATGACAGGCAGTATGGAGTATCTTCTCAATTATACTCCAGAGAAGGGTCCTTCTGTTAAGTTTGGAGATGACTCGGTGGGAAAGACAAGAGGTTATGGTGTGATCAAGGCAGGCAACATAACTTTTAAAAGAGTTGCCTATGTAGAGGGTCTTAAACACAATCTGCTCAGTATAAGCCAGATGTGTGATGATGACAATGAAGCTCGATTCAGGAAGGTTGCAGGAATCATCTACAATGATAAAGGGCAGCCTGTACTCATTGCTAGAAGAGAAAAGGATGTATATGTGGTCAACCTATCTGAAATAGACCCAACTATTCGAGTATGCCTGCTTTCTAAAGTCAAGCCAGAATTGCATTGGCTATGGCACAAGAAACTCTCTCATATCAACTTTAGAAATATCAACGAGCTCAGTATGAAGAAACTGGTGAGAGGATTGCCCACTATTACTTATTCAAAAGATAAGTTATGCTCAGCATGTGAAATGGGCAAGCAGAAGAAGAGTTCATTCAAGTCCAAAGTCAATCATTCCATCAATGAACCTCTTACTATGATACATATGGATCTTTTTGGCCCCATTAGCACACCATCTTTGGCCAAAAAGATCTATACTCTAGTCTTAGTTGATGAATTTTCAAGATATACTTGGGTCATCTTCCTCAAGACTAAGTCAGATGCAACAACAGAAATCATTGCCTTTATAAAAAGAGAGGAACTTCAAAAAGGCAACAAGGTCAAGCAACTTAGAAGTGACCATGGTACTGAGTTTAAGAACTCAGTATTAGCAGATTCTGTGAAGAAAAAGGAATCATTCAAAACTTCTCTGCAGCCTACACACCACAACAAAATGGTGTTGTAGAAAGAAAGAATAGAACACTGATTGAAGCTGCAAGAACTTTATTATGCCATGCTGGACTGGCACTGAGTTTCTGGGCTGAAGCTGTAAACTGTGCAAACTTCACTCAGAATAGAGCTACTATAGTCCAAAGACATCTGAAGACTCCATATGAGTTATATAATGGCAAGATTCCTAATGTGGAATACTTCCACATCTTTGGGAGTAAATGCTTTGTACTCAGTACAAAACAAAATCTCAACAAATTTGCTCCCAAAGCAAATGAAGGTGTGTTCATGGGCTACTCTCCACACTCTAAAGCTTTCAGAGTGTATATCATCTCAACCAAGATGATTGTAGAATCCATTCATGTCACATTCGATGAAGATCAGAATGAGCATTCTACCTCAGCAAGTGAAGACATAAGTGGCATAGATATTCTATGCAATCCAGAACACTCCATTGCTGAACAGCCTAAGTTTCATCCACACTTTATTCCTAATAAGTTTAATGAAACTGATCAAGTTCAAACTCAGTATCACTCAAATGAGACTAATACTGAGGTTCCCATAACAGAGGACCTCCATACCGAGTTTCCAACTAATGATCTGAACCATTCTATCTATGAAGAAGGTGAAACATCCAACACTTCACAAGAATCCACATCAACTCTGCAAAATGAAGATGAACAGCAACCTGCACTGTCTAATACTGATCAGAATTCCACTCAGTATCAGACAGACAACACACCAAATCAACAAGATATTGTTGATCCTATTTCAAATGCTCCCTTAAGAAACAATTTAAGGGAACACAGAGACCATCCACACTCAAACATTATTGGTCCTATTGAAGAAGGTGTCCAAACAAGAAGAAAATTAGAATTTCCAACCCAAGCAACTGCAAATTTTTGTTTCTTCTCAAGTTTCTTATCTACCATTGAACCAAAGAAAGCTGATGAAGCTTTATTAGATGAAGATTGGGTAGAGGCTATGCAAGAAGAGCTCACAGAGTTTGAGAGAAACAAAGTTTGGAACTTAGTGCCACCTCCTTCTGGCAAAACTATTATTGGTACTAAGTGGGTGTTCAGAAACAAGATGGACAAGGATGGTGTTGTCATCAGAAACAAAGCAAGGTTAGTTGCTCAAGGTTACCGGCAAGAAGAAGGCATTGACTATGATGAAACTTTTGCACCAGTTGCAAGAATTGAAGCGATTAGGTTGTATCTTGCATATGCAGCTTTTAAGAATTTCAAAGTTTATCAGATGGATGTCAAAAGTGCTTTTCTAAATGGAAAACTACAAGAAGAAGTTTATGTTAAACAACCTCCAGGTTTTGTTGATCCCAAATTTTCTAATTATGTTTTCAAGCTTGATAAAGCTCTATATGGGCTCAAACAAGCTCCAAGAGCCTGGTATGACACCCTGTCTGAGTACCTTATTGAAAATAAATTTACAAGAGGTAAAATTGATAAAACATTATTTTCAAAAAGGAAAGGTTCTGACATCTTACTCATTCAGATATATGTAGATGATATTATCTTTGGTTCCACTGACAAGTCAATGTGTGACTGGTTTGCTAAGATAATGTCAACTCAGTATCAGATGAGTATGATGGGAGAACTTACTTACTTTCTTGGTTTACAAGTTGAACAAAAGCCTGATGGCACTTTTATAAATCAAAGTAAGTATGTGCATGACATGTTAAAGAAATACAAATTTGAAAATTTATCTTCCATGCACACTCCTATGGGTACTCAGGATAAGATAAGTAAGGATGAAACTGGTAAACCAGTATGTCAATCCACATACCGAGGTATGATTGGTTCCTTATTTTACTTAACTGCTAGTAGGCCTGATATCATGTTTGCCACATGTTTGTGTGCTCGGTATCAGGCTGATCCTAAAGAATCACACATGAAAGCAGTTAAGCGCATCTTTAGATATCTTACAGGTACTCCTAACCTGGGTCTTTGGTATCCCAAAGACTCAAACTTTGACCTTGAAGGGTACACAGATGCAGATTTTGCAGGTTGTAGATTGGACAGAAAAAGCACAAGTGGAGGATGTCAATTCCTAGGTGGAAGACTAGTTGGCTGGTCATCCAAGAAACAGAATTCGGTAGCAACTTCCACAGCAGAAGCAGAATATGTTGCTGCAGGAAGTTGTTGTGCTCAATTATTATGGATGCAATATCAACTCTTAGACTATGGGTTCAACTTTCATAAGACTCCCATTCATTGTGATAACAAGAGTGCTATTGCTATCACAGAGAACCCAGTCTATCACTCCAAAACCAAGCACATTGATATCAGACACCACTTTATTCGAGATAATGTGGAAAAAGGTAAGGTTGAAGTAGATTATGTACCAACAGATGAACAATTGGCCGATGTGTTTACTAAACCTCTTCCTGAGGAAAGGTTTATGTATTTACTAGGGCAATTAGGTATGTTGAATCCTTAATCTTTCTTAAATTTTCTTTAAAACTGAGCGCTCAGTATCACTCCTGTTGATACTGACCACTCAGTCACTAGTCTGTTATCATCAAAATTTAAATTTTTTATCTTTTTTATTAATTTCAAGAGTAAATTAATTGTTTTTATATTTTTAAAATTTTTTAAAATTAATTTTTTTTTTCACTCAGTATTGGGGTATTACGGCGCTCAAACCGAGCTTAATCCTTATACTGCTCAAACGGTAACCTTTCTTAATAAGAAAGTTACCGTTGGCAGAGGATAAGGCAGTCAAATCAGCCGTTTTTACTTCCCAATACCTTAATTATCTTTCAAATCTCCTATAAATAACCGTTTTTTTTACTTCAAATTTTTTAACTGTTATTTCTTTCTTTCATTTTCAATTCTCTCTGCGATTAACGATTTCACTTTCTATTTGCAAGCAAAATTTTTTCAAATCCAAATCACAGATGGCGAATTACACTTTTGTTGCTCCAGAAGATGAATCAGAAATCAAATTCCGAAACGATGTACTGCCCAGGTTTGCAAGGAACAACATCACAGCAAACTTCAATATTCCTCAAGCCTGGGCATGCCAAGAGTTCACAAACATTGTGATTTTTCTGAAAAATTTCCCAATTGCTCGTGCACTGACCTTGTCTCCTCGAGCAATTTACCCAGAAATGCTATGCGAGTTTTGGTACTCTGCTACACTCGATTCTCCAGATATGATTGCTGGGTGGGTAATTAGAGATCAAAGAAGGGCATTTGTTTCTACTGCCATCATTCGTGAAGCACTGAGACTTCCCGCCCAAGCTCAGTATGACCCATTTATTGATAGATCAGAGGCACGCTCAGTACTGCCATTTTTAGGTCGAAGAGGAACAACGGGCACAATCAAAAGAAATGAATTTGGTCCTATGTGGGGTATTCTCATTACTACAATAATTCGGTGCATGACTCACAAGACGGGTGCTTTGGACCAAATAAATGAATTTGGGATGCAAATAGTACATGCTTTGTACTATGGAAGAAATATTGATTATGCTCGGCTAATTTTCAATGAATTAGTTACTTTGGTTCGGACTAACACACGGGAATGCAATGTCCCTTTCTGCAGATTTTTATCACTCATCTTTCAACATTCAATGCCCACACATACTTATGATGAATTTCACAGTCCAAGGGTTGATCTTCCTCCACTCAGTGAGAAGATTTTCTTTTACAGGCCAAGAGAAGGAGAGCCTCTTCTAAGTCCTCCTATGTGGGCCATTGTTCAAGAACACATCGATGATGAAGAAGACATGTCTGATACTGAGTCAGACAATGATGATGATGATGATAATAATGATAATAGTGGTAATGGAGCACAGGCCGGTCCAGATATTGAGATGCAGGATGTTCCACAAGTTCAAGAACCGACTCAACAACATATCTCTCCACCTGCACAGGATCTTGATGCTCCTCATATTGAAACAGCTTTTGATACTGAGTCCTCAGAAGACACACCACTTGTCCTCCAAAGAAGAAGAAGACATCTTTCCCCTGTTATTATGGGAAACTTATCATCTGAGGAGGTGCAGCCTGCAAATGTTCCATCATTAACTGCCTCTCTTCAAGCCCAAAGCTTAGTTGCAGCCACCGCTGACCTTCCAGGTCCAGAACTAGCTCCAACTGCTCAACCAATTGAGGAACCTCATGTTCCTCTTGATGTGGAGATACAATATGCACAAACTACACTGGAAGGTGCTCAACATGACAGAGAGGTCGGTATTGAAGATGTTGGTGCTGCACATCAACAAACACATGATCCTACACCGACCTCTGCAGATGCTAGAAGGGAATCTGACAGAGTCTCAGGTATGAATTTCTAAAAAGCCCTTAAACTTATATATATATATATATATATATATATATATATATATATATATATATATATATGTATATATATATATATATATATATATTTCATTCCCAAATAGAGACTAAGTATTGGCCAGTACCAACTCAATACTGACCAAAGTCTCAAACGATCTTTCAAATATATATCCTTTTATGGCCAACATAGCTAGCCCACTGCTGCTATGCAAAATTCATATACTGAGCACACAAAATTGATCATTGTCAGTCTACAGTTGTCTCAACATTTAAAGAGACAATGGTGGTTGATGTCATACTGACACCCACTGGTGCTGCTTGAATAATGTCCAACTTATTTTTGAGTTGGATAGCATCATTCAAGAAATGATCACAAACCCTTAAGCCACAAAATCCAAAAACTTTCCATGGGGTTTAGCCACATTTCTGTTATCACTCTAATACCGAGTGATAAACATTGAAAATAACTAGAAGCACATCCCAGGCTTCAAATTCCCAAACCCAAACCTTTTAGTAAATGTGACTTATCCTATACTGAGCTACTTAAATTTACACACTCACTTTTACTAAAACCTTCTTACACATGCTATGCACAAGTCCACAATATTTCATCAAAAACTAGATGAAATACAGACTTCACAAACTCTGTTTATATGATTATAGAATTAAACAACACCACAATTCTATTTGATAAACCTTTCGTTCTAACCAGTTTTATATTTTTGTTTCTTTAGCACCATCTGTGCAGGGCATTCAGGCATCACAGGCTGCAGGAGATCAAGTGACTCTGCAAGCAATCATGCAGCACATTCTGGCCATACAACAAACTCAAAATATAATACTAGCCAGAATGGACAAGATGAGTGGTGATATTGACTCAATAAAACAGTCAGTCTCACTACTTCAACAACCACATCAGCCTCCACAAACTCCACCATGTTCACATGGTGACCACAATGAAGAAGGAGAAGGAGAAGGAGGTGCTGGTGATACTGATGCTGCAACTGAGCCCATGCCCTCCCCTACTCTTGAACAACCTGAGGGGGACATGGGTGGTGATACTGATCCTCTTCCCTCCCCATCAAATGATAACAAAAAGGGGGAGAAGAGACAAAGAGATACTGAGGTTGATCAAACTGAGCCATCTGCTCAGGGGGAGAAAAGAAGACGATTGAATGAAGATCAACCTCCACAACAAGAACAACAACATCAGCAAAGCCCTCATACTGAGCCAATTCAGATTCAGTATGAGAGAAGAAGACAAAGAACTAGATCAGCATTACAAGTTCAAGACCCACTTGAGCCATCTGCTCAGGGGGAGACTCATACTGACCAACCACAGCAAACTTATTCTGAGCCACCTGCTCTTGAAGAGAATAATTTGCAAATTGTGGTCTATAGGCCTTCTCATCTGGCCTATTGCTGATGATGAAGATGAAGAACCAGATTTAGTAAACTATGCACTAAATCTGGTAGAACAAGAAAGTTCTTCATCATCATCCTCGGATGATGAAGAACCAGAAAATCTGGTAATTAGAAGAAGGAGCTCCTTATCAAGAAGACCTATCAATGCTGTTCTCACTTCTTCTGAATCAAGTGAGGAATCTGCTCCTTTGGTAACAAGACAAAGAAGACCTGTTCATACAAGGGACAGTGATACCGAGCAGGCTCCAAGACTGACTCCTCAACAACTCTGGGCAGAACAAGAAAGATTTTTATATGAGCAAGAGTTGGGAGTCAAAACTGAACTAGAATCTGACCCAAATACTGATACTCCTGGTCCTTCCCATAGAATCTCAAGAAAGGGTCCAGACCATATTCAACATTACTGGAATATGGTTGCTGCCAGGACTCAGTATAAGGAGCAAAGAAAGGAATTCTTGAGGACCAAAACATTTCCAAATGTAAGGGGGATACATTGGTTAAATCTGGATGTCAATAAAGTAAAAGTGAAGCTCAAAGAAGGAAGAATAACTATCACTTGTACTGGTTTAACCAGTCCTCCCATGAAGATATTTATTCATGATATTCAAAGAATTGGTCTTCAAGACTGGGTGAAGATCACAAGACTGATCAAAGAGCTTCCAAAGAAATCAACCTATGATCAAATAGTCTTGGATGAGATCTGTGCAGTAGCTGCAGTATGTTATGAGAAGGACTTACTTCATGAAATAGAGTACAGAACACTCAGTGTGATGACTGAGGCTTACTCAAACAACAGACCAGAATGCCTTCATACATACAAGTATCTTAGAAAGTACCCTCTTCCTCCTAACCTTGTCTTTCAGGATCAAAAGAGTGTCATATATCCAACTTCTGGATATATGTATACTGACTCAGAGGATAGAGAGTGCTTCATTTCTGAAGAAGATCTACCAAGAGCTCAAATCAGTCACCTTGTTGGACTGAAATGGATGATCACCAAGAAAGAAGACTCTTGGTTCAGAAAGAAGATTGTTGCAGTTCTGAATTGTAGAAGGGATGAACTCAAAAGCAGAGAAGAGTTTGTCCACATCAAACAAGAAGTCTTCTATGAGAATGAAGCCATCAACAGCAAATGAAGAAGAAGATTTTGTCAACTATGCTGTTGTAATTTTTTTTTACCTCTTTGTAATTGTTTTGTTATCATTAGATATGGGGAGATTGTTAAGGCAAAAAGCCTTGCCCCTTTGGATCTTAAGATAACAAAACAACCTAGACTAGCTTTGATTAATATGTAGAATAATATAGCTAAGTTTAGGTCTGATACTAAGTGATCAATATTGGAACTCAGTATCAGTACTCAGTATCAGATAGTGATATTGAGTACAAGGACTGAGTAGAAGGACTGAGTGATACTCAGTATAGTAACGGACTAAGATCAAATTCCTTGATCTTAGTCATTTTCCTTACTTAGTCCTTCGGTTACTCCTTTGCTCATCATGTAAGATCTCTATAACATTATAAATAGAGATCATCTTGCAAAGGAGTACTCACCAATTCACTTTACACTTTCATACCTATTGTAATTGATCAGTGGTCTTATTATTCCGCAACAAGCCACACTTAGTGGAATTATACATTTGACTCATATCTTGTTCTTATACAATATTTGTCTTAGAGTTATAATTAACCAATCAATTAACCAACTAAACCAGGGTGTTGTGACCTAACACCAATTAGAGTTTAAAAAAATGGATACTTATAGGTTATTAGTCATAGCTAGTGGTTATAATGGTTCACGGGCCATTTGTATGGATTATCAACACCAATTACAGTTTAAAAAACGGATACTTATAGGGTATCGGTCATAGCTACTGCTTATAATGGTTCACGACCTATTCGTATGGGTAATGGACATCAATTAAGGTTTAAAATGGATACTTATAGGTTATTGGTCATAGCTAGTGGTCAAAATCGTTCATGGGGAATTCGTATGGGTTCGAGTCACCAATTACAGTTTAAAATATGGATACTTATAAGTTATTTGTCATAGCTAGTGGTTACAATGGTTCACGGGCCATTCGTATGGGCTATGAACGCTATTACGGTTTAACAAGGATCCTTATAGGTTATTGGTCGAAGCTAGTGGTTATAATGGTTCACGGGCCATTCGTATGGGCTATGGACGCTAATTACGGTTTAACAAGGATACTTATAGGTTATTGGTCGAAGCTAATGGTTATAATGGTTCACGGGCCATTCGTATGTGTAATGGACACTAATTAATGTTTAAAATGGTTACTTATAGGTTATTGGTCATAGCTAGTGGTCAAAATTGTTCACGGGGCATTCGTATGGGTTCTAGACACCAATTAGAGTTTAAAAAATGGATATATGGGTTATTGGTCATAGCTAGTTATTAAAATCGTTCACGGGGCATTCGTATGGGTTCTAGACACCAATTACAGTTTAAAAAATCGATACTCATAGGTTATTGGTCATAGCTATTGGTTATAATGGTTCACGGGCCATTCGTATGGGCTATGGACGCTAATTACGGTTTAACAAGGATACTTATAGGTTATTGGTCGAAACTAGTGGTTATAATAGTTCACGGGCCATTCGTATGGGTTATGGACGCCAATTACGGTTTAACATGGATACTTATAGGTTATTGGGCGTAGCTAGTGGTTATTATGGTTCACGGGCCATTCGTATGGGTTATCGACACCAATTAAGGTTTAAAATGGATACTTGTAGGTTATTGGTCATTGTTAGTGGTCAAAATAATTCACGGGGCATTCGTATGGGTTCTAGACACAGATTACAGTTTAAAAAATGGATATTTATAGGTTATTTGTCATAGCTAATGGTTATAATGGTTCACGGGCCATTCGTATGGGTTATCAACACCAATCACAGTTTAAAAAATGCATATTATAGGTTATAGCAAGTGATTATAATGGCTCATGGGTCATTCGTATGGGCTATGGACGCTAATTACGATTTAACAAGGATACTTATATGTTATTGGTCGTAGCTAGTGGTTATAATAAATCACAGGCCATTTTTATAGGTAATGGACACCAGTTAAGGTTTAAAATAGATACTTATAGGTTATTGGTCATAACTAGTTGTCAAAATCGTTCGCACGACCTTCATATGGGTTCTAGACACCAATTACAGTTTAAAAAATGGATACTTATAGGTTATTGGTCATAGCTAGTGGTTATAATGGTTGACGGGCCATTTGTATGGATTATCAACACCAATTACAGTTTAAAAAACGGATACTTATAGGGTATCGATCATAGCTACTGCTTATAATGGTTCACGACCTATTCGTATGGGTAATGGACACCAATTAAGGTTTAAAATGGATACTTATAGGTTATTGGTCATAGCTAGTGGTCAAAATCGTTCATGGGGAATTCGTATGGGTTCGAGACACCAATTACAGTTTAAAATATGGATACTTATAAGTTATTTGTCATAGCTAGTGGTTACAATGGTTCACGGGCCATTCGTATGGGCTATGAACGCTATTACGGTTTAACAAGGATACTTATAGGTTATTGGTTGAAGCTAGTGGTTATAATGGTTCACGGGCCATTCGTATGCGCTATGGACGCTAATTACGGTTTAACAAGGATACTTATAGGTTATTGGTCGAAGCTAATAGTTATAATGGTTCACGGGCCATTCTTATGTGTAATGGACACCAATTAATGTTTAAAATGGATACTTATAGGTTATTGGTCATAGCTAGTGGTCAAAATCATTCACGGGGCATTCGTATGGGTTCTATACACCAATTACAGTTTAAAAAATGGATATATGGGTTATTGGTCATAGCTAGTGGTCAAAATCATTCACGGGGCATTCGTATGGGTTCTAGACACCAATTACAGTTTAAAAAATGGATACTCATAGGTTATTGGTCATAGCTATTGGTTATAATGGTTCACGGGCCATTCGTATGGGCTATGGACGCTAATTATGGTTTAACAAGGATACTTATAGGTTATTGGTCGAAACTAGTGGTTATAATAGTTCACGGGCCATTCGTATGGGCTATGGACGCCAATTACGGTTTAACATGGATACTTATAGGTTATTGGGCGTAGCTAGTGGTTATTATGGTTCACGGGCCATTCGTATGGGTTATCGACACCAATTAAGGTTTAAAATGGATACTTATAGGTTATTGGTCATTGTTAGTGGTCAGAATCATTCACGGGGCATTCGTATGGGTTCTAGACACAGATTATAGTCTAAAAAATGGATATTTATAGGTTATTGTCATAGCTAATGGTTATAATGTTTCACGGGCCATTCGTATGGGTTATCAACACCATTCACATTTTAAAAAAATGCATATTATAGGTTATAACAAGTGATTATAATGGCTCATGGGTCATTCGTATGGGCTATGGACGCTAATTACTGTTTAACAAGGATACTTATATGTTATTGGTCGAAGCTAGTGGTTATAATAGTTCACGGGCCATTCGTATGTGTAATGGACACCAATTAATGTTTAAAATGGATACTTATAGGTTATTGGTCATAGCTAGTGGTCAAAATCGTTCACGGGGCATTCATATGGGTTATAGAAACCAATTACAGTTTAAAAAATGGATATATGGGTTATTGGTCTTAGCTAGTGGTCAAAATCATTCACGGGGCATTCCTATGGGTTCTAGACACCTATTACAGTTTAAAAAATGGATACTCATAGGTTATTGGTTATAGCTATTGGTTATAATGGTTCACGGGCGATTCGTATGGGCTATGGACGCTAATTACGGTTTAACAAGGATACTTATAGGTTATTGGTCGAAACTAATGGTTATAATAGTTCACGGGCCATTCGTATGGGCTATGGACGCCAATTACGGTTTAACATGGATACTTATAGGTTATTGGGCGTAGCTAGTGGTTATTATGGTTCACGGGCCATTCGTATGGGTTATCGACACCAATTAAGGTTTAAAATGGATACTTATAGGTTATTGGTCATTGTTAGTGGTCAAAATAATTCACGGGGCATTCGTATGGGTTCTAGACACAGATTACAGTTTAAAAAATGGATATTTATAGGTTATTTGTCATAGCTAATGGTTATAATGGTTCACGGGCCATTCGTATGGGTTATCAACACCAATCACAGTTTAAAAAATGCATATTATAGGTTATAACAAGTGATTATAATGGCTCATGGGTCATTCGTATGGGCTACGGACGCTAATTACGGTTTAACACGGATACTTATAGGTTATTGGTCGTAGCTAGTGGTTATAATGGATCACAAGCCTTTTTTTATAGGTAATGGACACCAATTAAGGTTTAAAATAGATACTTATAGGTTATTGGTCATAGCTAGTTGTCAAAATCATTCACCGGGCCTTCGTAAGGGTTCTAGACACCAATTACAGTTTAAAAAATGGATACTTATAGGTTATTGGTCATAGCTAGTGGTTATAATGGTTCACGGGCCATTTGTATGGGTTATCAACACCAATTACAGTTTAAAAAATGGATACTTATAGGTTATCAGTCATAGCTACTGGTTATAATGGTTCACGCGCTATTCGTATGGGTAATGGACACCAATTAAGGTTTAAAATGGATACTTATAGGTTATTGGTCATATCTAGTGGTCAAAATCGTTCATGGGGAATTCGTATGGGTTCGAGACACCAATTACAGTTTAAAATATGGATACTTATAAGTTATTTGTCATAGCTAATGGATACAATGGTTCACGGGGCATTCGTATGGGCTATGAACGCTATTACGGTTTAACAAGTATGCTTATAGGTTATTGGTTGAAGCTAGTGGTTATAATGGTTCACGGGCCATTCGTATGCGCTATGGACGCTAATTACGGTTTAACAAGGATACTTATAGGTTATTGGTCGAAGCTAATAGTTATAATGGTTCACGACCCATTCGTATGTGTAATGGACACCAAGTAATGTTTAAAATGGATACTTATAGGTTATTGGTCATAGCTAGTGGTCAAAATCGTTCACGGGGCATTCCTATGGGTTCTATACACCATTTACAGTTTAAAAAATGGATATATGGGTTATTGGTCATAGCTAGTGGTCAAAATCATTCACGGGGCATTCGTATGGGTTCTAGACACCAATTACAGTTTAAAAAATGGATACTCATAGGTTATTGGTCATAGCTATTGGTTATAATGGTTCACGGGCCATTCGTATGGGCTATGGACGCTAATTATGGTTTAACAAGGATACTTATAGGTTATTGGTAGAAACTAGTGGTTATAATAGTTCACGGGCCATTCGTATGGGCTATGGACGCCAATTACGGTTTAACATGGATACTTATAGGTTATTGGGCGTAGCTAGTGGTTATTATGGTTCACGGGCCATTCGTATGGGTTATCGACACCAATTAAGGTTTAAAATGGATACTTATAGGTTATTGGTCATTGTTAGTGGTCAAAATCATTCACGGGGCATTCGTATGGGTTCTAGACACACATTACAGTCTAAAAAATGGATATTTATAGGTTATTTGTCATAGCTAATGGTTATAATGGTTCACGGGCCATTCGTATGGGTTATCAACACCATTCACAGTTTAAAAAATGCATATTATAGGTTATAGCAAGTGATTATAATGGCTCATGGGTCATTCGTATGGGCTATGGACGCTAATTACGGTTTAACAAGGATACTTATATGTTATTGGTCGAAGCTAGTGGTTATAATAGTTCACGGGCCATTCGTATGTGTAATGGACACCAATTAATGTTTAAAATGGATACTTAAAGGTTATTGGTCATAGCTAGTGGTCAAAATCATTCACGGGGCATTCATATGCGTTTTAGACACCAATTACAGTTTAAAAAATGGATACTCATAGGTTATTGGTCATAGCTATTGGTTATAATGGTTCACGGGCCTTTCGTATGGGCTATGGACGCTAATTACGGTTTAACAAGGATACTTATAGGTTATTGGTCGTAACTAGTGGTTATAATAGTTCACGGGCCATTCGTATGGGCTATGGACGCCAATTACGGTTTAACATGGATACTTATAGGTTATTGGGCGTAGCTAGTGGTTATTATGGTTCACGGGCCATTCGTATGGGTTATCGACACCAATTAAGGTTTAAAATGGATACTTGTAGGTTATTGGTCATTGTTAGTGGTCAAAATAATTCACGGGGCATTCGTATGGGTTCTAGACACAGATTACAGTTTAAAAAATGGATATTTATAGGTTATTTGTCATAGCTAATGGTTATAGTGGTTCACAGGCCATTCGTATGGGTTATCAACACCAATCACAGTTTAAAAAATGCATATTATAGGTTATAGCAAGTGATTATAATGTTCATGGGTCATTCGTATGGGCTATGGACGCTAATTACGATTTAACAAGGATACTTATATGTTATTGGTCGTAGCTAGTGGTTATAATAAATCACAGGCCATTTTTATAGGTAATGGACACCAGTTAAGGTTTAAAATAGATACTTATAGGTTATTGGTCTTAACTAGTTGTCAAAATCGTTCGCACGACCTTCGTATGGGTTCTAGACACCAATTACAGTTTAAAAAATGGATACTTATAGGTTATTGGTCATAGCTAGTGGTTATAATGGTTCACGGGCCATTTGTATGGATTATCAACACCAATTACAGTTTAAAAAACGGATACTTATAGGGTATCGATCATAGCTACTGCTTATAATGGTTCACGACCTATTCGTATGGGTAATGGACACCAATTAAGGTTTAAAATGGATACTTATACGTTATTGGTCATAGCTAGTGGTCAAAATCGTTCATGGGAATTCGTATGGGTTCGAGACACCAATTACAGTTTAAAATATGGATACTTATAAGTTATTTGTCATAGCTAGTGGTTACAATGGTTCACGGGCCATTCGTATGGGCTATGAACGCTATTACGGTTTAACAAGGATACTTATAGGTTATTGGTCGAAGCTAGTGGTTATAATGGTTCACGGGCCATTCGTATGGGCTATGGACGCAAATTACGGTTTAACAAGGATACTTATAGGTTATTGGTCGAAGCTAATGGTTATAATGGTTCACGGGCCATTCGTATGTGTAATGGACACCAATTAATGTTTAAAATGGATACTTATAGGTTATTGTTCATAGCTAGTGGTCAAAATCGTTCACGGGGCATTCGTATGGGTTCTAGACACCAATTAGAGTTTAAAAAATGGATATATGGGTTATTGGTCATAGCTAGTTGTTAAAATGTTTCACGGGCCATTCGTATGGGTTATCAACACCATTCACATTTTAAAAAAATGCATATTATAGGTTATAGCAAGTGATTATAATGGCTCATGGGTCATTCGTATGGGCTATGGACACTAATTACGATTTAACAAGGATACTTATATGTTATTGTTCGTAGCTAGTGGTTATAATAAATCACATGCCATTTTTATAGGTATTGGACACCAATTAAGGTTTAAAATAGATACTTATAGGTTATTGGTCATAGCTAGTTGTCAAAATCGTTCACACGGCCTTCGTATGGGTTCTAGACACCAATTACAGTTTAAAAAATGGATACTTATAGGTTATTGGTCATAGCTAGTGGTTATAATGGTTCACGGGCCATTTGTATGGATTACAGTTTAAAAAACGGATACTTATAGGGTATCGGTCATATCTACTGGTTATAATGGTTCACGACCTATTCGTATGGGTAATGGACACCAATTAAGGTTTAAAATGGATACATATAGGTTATTGGTCATAGCTAGTGGTCAAAATCGTTCATGGGGAATTCGTATGGGTTCGAGACACCAATTACAGTTTAAAATATGGATACTTATAAGTTATTTGTCATAGCTAGTGGTTACAATGGTTCACGGGCCATTCGTATGGGCTATGAACGCTATTACGGTTTAACAAGGATACTTATAGGTTATTGGTTGAAGCTAGTGGTTATAATGGTTCACGGGCCATTCGTATGCGCTATGAACGCTAATTACGGTTTAACAAGGATACTTATAGGTTATTGGTCGAAGCTAATAGTTATAATGGTTCACGGGCCATTCGTACGTGTAATGGACACCAATTAATGTTTAAAATGGATACTTATAGGTTATTGGTCATAGCTAGTGGTCAAAATCATTCACGGGGCATTCGTATGGGTTCTATACACCCATTACAGTTTAAAAAATGGATATATGGGTTATTGGTCATAGCTAGTGGTCAAAATCATTCACGGGGCATTCGTATGGGTTCTAGACACCAATTACAGTTTAAAAAATGGATACTCATAGGTTATTGGTCATAGCTATTGGTTATAATGGTTCACGGGCCATTCGTATGGGCTATGGACGCTAATTATGGTTTAACAAGGATACTTATAGGTTATTGGTAGAAACTAGTGGTTATAATAGTTCACGGGCCATTCGTATGGGCTATGGACGCCAATTACGGTTTAACATGGATACTTATAGGTTATTGGGCGTAGCTAGTGGTTATTATGGTTCACGGGCCATTCGTATGGGTTATCAACACCAATTAAGGTTTAAAATGGATACTTATAGGTTATTGGTCATTGTTAGTGGTCAAAATCATTCACGGGGCATTCGTATGGGTTCTAGACACAGATTACAGTCTAAAAAATGGATATTTATAGGTTATTTGTCATAGCTAATGGTTATAATGGTTCACGGGCCATTCGTATGGGTTATCAACACCATTCACATTTTAAAAAAATGCATATTATAGGTTATAGCAAGTGATTATAATGGCTCATGGGTCATTCGTATGGGCTATGGACGCTAATTACGGTTTAACAAGGATACTTATATGTTATTGGTCGAAGCTAGTGGTTATAATAGTTCACGGGCCATTCGTATGTGTAATGGACACCAATTAATGTTTAAAATGGATACTTATAGGTTATTGGTCATAGCTAGTGGTCAAAATCGTTCACGGGGCATTCGTATGGGTTATAGAAACCAATTACAGTTTAAAAAATGGATATATGGGTTATTGGTCTTAGCTAGTGGTCAAAATCATTCACGGGGCATTCCTATGGGTTCTAGACACCAATTACAGTTTAAAAATTGGATACTCATAGGTTATTGGTCATAGCTATTGGTTATAATGGTTCACGGGCGATTCGTATGGGCTATGGACGCTAATTACGGTTTAACAAGGATACTTATAGGTTATTGGTCGAAACTAATGGTTATAATAGTTCACGGGCCATTCGTATGGGCTATGGACGCCAATTACGGTTTAACATGGATACTTATAGGTTATTGGGCGTAGCTAGTGGTTATTATGGTTCACGGGCCATTCGTATGGGTTATCGACACCAATTAAGGTTTAAAATGGATACTTATAGGTTATTGGTCATTGTTAGTGGTCAAAATCAATCACGGGGCATTCGTATGGGTTCTAGACGCAGATTACAGTCTAAAAAATGGATATTTATAGGTTATTTGTCATAGCTAATGGTTATAATGGTTCACGGGCCATTCGTATGGGTTATCAACACCATTCACATTTTAAAAAAATGCATATTATAGGTTATAGCAAGTGATTATAATGGCTCATGGGTCATTCGTATGGGCTATGGACGCTAATTACGGTTTAACAAGGATACTTATATGTTATTGGTCGAAGCTAGTGGTTATAATAGTTCACGGGCCATTCGTATGTGTAATGGACACCAATTAATATTTAAAATGGATACTTATAGGTTATTGGTCATAGCTAGTGGTCAAAATCGTTCACGGGGCATTCGTATGGGTTATAGAAACCAATTACAGTTTAAAAAATGGATATATGGGTTATTGGTCTTAGCTAGTGGTCAAAATCGTTCACGGGGCATTCCTATGGGTTCTAGACACCAATTACAGTTTAAAAAATGGATACTCATAGGTTATTGGTCATAGCTATTGGTTATAATGGTTCACGGGCGATTCGTATGGGCTATGGACGCTAATTACGGTTTAACAAGGATACTTATAGGTTATTGGTTGAAACTAATGGTTATAATAGTTCACGGGCCATTCGTATGGGCTATGGACGCCAATTACGGTTTAACATGGATACTTATAGGTTATTGGGCGTAGCTAGTGGTTATTATGGTTCACGGGCCATTCGTATGGGTTATCGACACCAATTAAGGTTTAAAATGGATACTTATATGTTATTGGTCATTGTTAGTGGTCAAAATCATTCACGGGGCATTCGTATGGGTCCTAGACACAGATTACAGTTTAAAAAATTGGATATTTATAGGTTATTTGTAATAGCTAATGGTTATAATGGTTCACGGGCCATTCGTATGGGTTATCAACACCAATCACAGTCTAAAAAATGCATATTATAGGTTATAACAAGTGATTATAATGGCTCATGGGTCATTCGTATGGGCTACGGACACTAATTACGGTTTAACACGGATACTTATAGGTTATTGGTCGTAGCTAGTGGTTATAATGGATCACAAGCCTTTTTTATAGGTAATGGACACCAATTAAGGTTTAAAATAGATACTTATAGGTTATTGGTCATAGCTAGTTGTCAAAATCATTCACCGGGCCTTCGTAAGGGTTCTAGACACCAATTACAGTTTAAAAAATGGATACTTATAGGTTATTGGTCATAGCTAGTGGTTATAATGGTTCACGGGCCATTTGTATGGGTTATCAACACCAATTACAGTTTAAAAAATGGATACTTATAGGTTATCAGTCATAGCTACTGGTTATAATGGTTCACGCGCTATTTGTATGGGTAATGGACACCAATTAAGGTTTAAAATGGATACTTATAGGTTATTGGTCATATCTAGTGGTCAAAATCATTCATGGGGAATTCGTATGGGTTCGAGACACCAATTACAGTTTAAAATATGGATACTTATAAGTTATTTGTCATAGCTAATGGATACAATGGTTCACGGGGCATTCGTATGGGCTATGAACGCTATTACGGTTTAACAAGTATGCTTATAGGTTATTGGTCAAAGCTAGTGGTTATAATGGTTCACGGGCCATTCATATGGGCTATGGAGGCTAATTACGGTTTAACAAGGATACTTATAGGTTATTGGTCGAAGCTAGTGGTTATAATGGTTCACGGGCCATTCGTATGTGTAATGGACACCAATTAATGTTAAAAAATGGATACTCAAAGGTTATTGGTCATAGCTAGTGGTCAAAATCGTTCACGGGGAATTCGTATGGGTTCTAGACACCAATTACAGTTTAAAAAATGGATATATTGGTTATTGGTCTTAGCTAGTGGTCAAAAGCGTTCACGGGGCATTCATATGGGTTCTAGAGACCAATTACAGTTTAGAAAAAATGGATACTTATAGGTTATTGGTCATAGCTATTGGTTATAATGGTTCACGGGCCATTCATATGGGCTATGGACGCTAATTACGGTGTAGCAAGGATACTTATAGGTTATTGTTCGAAACTAGTGGTTATAATGGTTCACGGGCCATTCGTATGGGCTATGGACGCCAATTCCGGTTTAACATGGATACTTATAGGTTATTGGGCGTAGCTAGTCGTTATTATGGTTCACGGTCCATTCGTATGGGTTATCGACACCAATTAAGGTTTAAAATGGATACTTATAGGTTATTTGTCATAGCTAGTGGTCAAAATTATTAACTGGGCATTCGTATGGGTTCTAGACACCAATTACAGTTTAAAAAATGGATACTTATAGGTTATTGGTCATAGCTAGTGGTTATAGTGGTTCACAGGCCATTCGTATAGGCTATCGACGCTTATTACGGTTTAACAAGGATACTTATAGGTTATTGGTATAATGGTTCACACCCATTCGTATGTGTAATCGACACCAATTAATGTTTAAAATGGATACTTATAGGTTATTGGTCATTGTTAGTGGTCAAAATCATTCACGGGGCATTCGTATGGGTTCTAGACACAGATTACAGTCTAAAAAATGGATATTTATAGGTTATTTGTCATAGCTAATGGTTATAATGGTTCACGGGCCATTCGTATGGGTTATCAACACCATTCACATTTTAAAAAAAATGCATATTATAGGTTATAGCAAGTGATTATAATGGCTCATGGGTCATTCGTATGGGCTATGGACGCTAATTACGGTTTAACAAGGATACTTATATGTTATTGGTCGAAGCTAGTGGTTATAATAGTTCACGGGCCATTCGTATGTGTAATGGACACCAATTAATGTTTAAAATGGATACTTATAGGTTATTGGTCATAGCTAGTGGTCAAAATCGTTCACGGGGCATTCGTATGGGTTATAGAAACCAATTACAGTTTAAAAAATGGATATATGGGTTATTGGTCTTAGCTAGTGGTCAAAATCGTTCACGGGGCATTCCTATGGGTTCTAGACACCAATTACAGTTTAAAAAATGGATACTCATAGGTTATTGGTCATAGCTATTGGTTATAATGGTTCACGGGCGATTCGTATGGGCTATGGATGCTAATTACGGTTTAACAAGGATACTTATAGGTTATTGGTCGAAACTAATGGTTATAATAGTTCACGGGCCATTCGTATGGGCTATGGACGCCAATTACGGTATAACATGGATACTTATAGGTTATTGGGCGTAGCTAGTGGTTATTATGGTTCACGGGCCATTCGTATGGGTTATCGACACCAATTAAGGTTTAAAATGGATACTTATATGTTATTGGTCATTGTTAGTGGTCAAAATCATTCACGGGGCATTCGTATGGGTCCTAGACACAGATTACAGTTTAAAAAATGGATATTTATAGGTTATTTGTAATAGCTAATGGTTATAATGGTTCACGGGCCATTCGTATGTGTTATCAACACCAATCACAGTCTAAAAAATGCATATTATAGGTTATAACAAGTGATTATAATGGCTCATGGGTCATTCGTATGGGCTACGGACACTAATTACGGTTTAACACGGATACTTATAGGTTATTGGTCGTAGCTAGTGGTTATAATGGATCACAAGCCTTTTTTATAGGTAATGGACACCAATTAAGGTTTAAAATAGATACTTATAGGTTATTGGTCATAGCTAGTTGTCAAAATCATTCACCGGGCCTTCGTAAGGGTTCTAGACACCAATTACAGTTTAAAAAATGGATACTTATAGGTTATTGGTCATAGCTAGTGGTTATAATGGTTCACGGGCCATTTGTATGGGTTATCAACACCAATTACAGTTTAAAAAATGGATACTTATAGGTTATCAGTCATAGCTACTGGTTATAATGGTTCACGCGCTATTCGTATGGGTAATGGACACCAATTAAGGTTTAAAATGGATACTTATAGGTTATTGGTCATATCTAGTGGTCAAAATCGTTCATGGGGAATTCGTATGGGTTCGAGACACCAATTACAGTTTAAAATATGGATACTTATAAGTTATTTGTCATAGCTAATGGATACAATGGTTCACGGGGCATTCGTATGGGTATGAACGCTATTACGGTTTAACAAGTATGCTTATAGGTTATTGGTCGAAGCTAGTGGTTATAATGGTTCACGGGCCATTCGTATGGGCTATGGACGCTAATTACGGTTTAACAAGGATACTTATAGGTTATTGGTCGAAGCTAGTGGTTATAATGGTTCACGGGCCATTCGTATGTGTAATGGACACCAATTAATGTTAAAAATGGATACTCAAAGGTTATTGGTCATAGCTAGTGGTCAAAATCGTTCACGGGGAATTCGTATGGGTTCTAGACACCAATTACAGTTTAAAAAATAGATATATTGGTTATTGGTCTTAGCTAGTGGTCAAAAGCGTTCACGGGGCATTCATATGGGTTCTAGAGACCAATTACAGTTTATAAAAAATGGATACTTATAGGTTATTGGTCATAGCTATTGGTTATAATGGTTCACGGGCCATTTGTATGGGTTATGGACGCTAATTACGGTGTAGCAAGGATACTTATAGGTTATTGTTCGAAACTAGTGGTTATAATGGTTCACGGGCCATTCGTATGGGCTATGGACGCCAATTCCGGTTTAACATGGATACTTATAGGTTATTGGGCGTAGCTAGTCGTTATTATGGTTCACGGTCCATTCGTATGGGTTATCGACACCAATTAAGGTTTAAAATGGATACTTATAGGTTATTGGTCATAGCTAGTGGTCAAAATTATTAACTGGGCATTCGTATGGGTTCTAGACACCAATTACAGTTTAAAAAATGGATACTTATAGGTTATTGGTCATAGCTAGTGGTTATAATGGTTCACAGGCCATTCGTATAGGCTATCGACGCTTATTACGGTTTAACAAGGATACTTATAGGTTATTGGTCGAAGCTAGTTGTATAATGGTTCACACCCATTCGTATGTGTAATCGACACCAATTAATGTTTAAAATGGATACTTATAGGTTATTGGTCTTAGCTAGTAGTCAAAATCGTTCACGGGGCATTCTTATGGGTTCTAGACACCAATTACAGTTAAAAAATGGATACTCATAGGTTATTGGTCATAGCTATTGGTTATAATGGTTCACGGGCCATTCGTATGGGCTATGGTCGCTAATTATGGTTTAACAAGGATACTTATAGGTTATTGGTCGAAACTAGTGGTTATAATAGTTCACGGGCCATTCGTATGGGCTATGGACGCCAATTACGGTTTAACATGGATACTTATAGGTTATTGGTCGAAGCTAGTGGTTATAATGGTTCACGGGCCATTCGTATGTGTAATGGACACCAATTAATGTTTAAAATGGATACTTATAGGTTATTGGTCATAGCTAGTGGTCAAAATCATTCACGGGGCATTCGTATGGGTTATAGAAACCAATTACAGTTTAAAAAATTGATATATGGGTTATTGGTCTTAGCTAGTGGTCAAAATCGGTCACGGGGCATTCGTATGGGTTCTAGACACCAATTACAGTTTAAAAAATGGATACTCATAGGTTATTGGTCATAGCTATTGGTAATAATGGTTCACGGGCCATTCGTATGGGCTATGGACGCTAATTACGGTTTAACAAGGATACTTATAGGTTATTGGTCGAAACTAATGGTTATAATAGTTCACGGGCCATTCGTATGGGCTATGGACGCCAATTACGGTTTAACATGGATACTTATAGGTTATTGGGCGTAGCTAGTGGTTATTATGGTTCACGGGCCATTCGTATGGGTTATCGACACCAATTAAGGTTTAAAATGGATACTTATAGGTTATTGGTCATTGTTAGTGGACAAAATCATTCACGGGGCATTCGTATGGGTCATAGACACAGATTACAGTTTAAAAAATGGATATTTATAGGTTATTTGTCATAGCTAATGGTTATAATGGTTCACGGGCCATTCGTATGGGTTATCAACACCAATCACAGTTTAAAAAATGCATATTATAGGTTATAACAAGTGATTATAATGGCTCATGTGTCATTCGTATGGGCTACGGACACTAATTACGGTTTAACAAGGATACTTATAGGTTATTGGTCGTAGCTAGTGGTTATAATGGATTACAGGCCTTTTTTATAGGTAATGGACACCAATTAAGGTTTAAAATAGATACTTATAGGTTATTGGTCGTAGATAGTTGTCAAAATCGTTCACGGGGCCTTCGTAAGGGTTCTAGACACCAATTACAGTTTAAAAAATGGATACTTATAGTGTATTGTTCTTAGCTAGTGGTTATAATGGTTCACGGGCCATTTGTATGGGTTATCAACACCAATTACAGTTTAAAAAATGGATAGGTATAGGTTATCAGTCATAGCTACTGGTTATAATGGTTCACGCGCTATTTGTATGGGTAATGGACACAAATTAAGGTTTAAAATTGATACTTATAGGTTATTGGTCGAAGCTAGTGGTTATAATGGTTCACGGGCCATTCGTATGTGTAATGGACACCAATTAATGTTAAAAATGGATACTCAAAGGTTATTGGTCATAGCTAGTGGTCAAAATCGTTCACGGGGAATTCGTATGGGTTCTAGACACCAATTACAGTTTAAAAAATGGATATATTGGTTATTGGTCTTAGCTAGTGGTCAAAAGCGTTCACGGGGCATTCATATGGGTTCTAGAGACCAATTACAGTTTAGAAAAAATGGATACTTATAGGTTATTGGTCATAGCTATTGGTTATAATGGTTCACGGGCCATTCGTATGGGCTATGGACGCTAATTACGGTGTAACAAGGATACTTATAGGTTATTGTTCGAAACTAGTGGTTATAATGGTTCACGGGCCATTCGTATGGGCTATGGACGCCAATTCCGGTTTAACATGGATACTTATAGGTTATTGGGTGTAGCTAGTCGTTATTATGGTTCACGGTCCATTCGTATGGGTTATCGACACCAATTAAGGTTTAAAATGGATACTTATAGGTTATTGGTCATAGCTAGTGGTCAAAATTATTAACTGGGCATTCGTATGGGTTCTAGACACCAATTACAGTTTAAAAAATGGATACTTATAGGTTATTGGTCATAGCTAGTGGTTATAGTGGTTCACAGGCCATTCGTATAGGCTATCGACGCTTATTACGGTTTAACAAGGATACTTATAGGTTATTGGTATAATGGTTCACACCCATTCGTATGTGTAATCGACACCAATTAATGTTTAAAATGGATACTTATAGGTTATTGGTCATTGTTAGTGGTCAAAATCATTCACGGGGCATTCGTATGGGTTCTAGACACAGATTACAGTCTAAAAAATGGATATTTATAGGTTATTTGTCATAGCTAATGGTTATAATGGTTCACGGGCCATTCGTATGGGTTATCAACACCATTCACATTTTAAAAAAATGCATATTATAGGTTATAGCAAGTGATTATAATGGCTCATGGGTCATTCGTATGGGCTATGGACGCTAATTACGGTTTAACAAGGATACTTATATGTTATTGGTCGAAGCTAGTGGTTATAATAGTTCACGGGCCATTCGTATGTGTAATGGACACCAATTAATGTTTAAAATGGATACTTATAGGTTATTGGTCATAGCTAGTGGTCAAAATCGTTCACGGGGCATTCGTATGGGTTATAGAAACCAATTACAGTTTAAAAAATGGATATATGGGTTATTGGTCTTAGCTAGTGGTCAAAATCGTTCACGGGGCATTCCTATGGGTTCTAGACACCAATTACAGTTTAAAAAATGGATACTCATAGGTTATTGGTCATAGCTATTGGTTATAATGGTTCACGGGCGATTCGTATGGGCTATGGATGCTAATTACGGTTTAACAAGGATACTTATAGGTTATTGGTCGAAACTAATGGTTATAATAGTTCACGGGCCATTCGTATGGGCTATGGACGCCAATTACGGTTTAACATGGATACTTATAGGTTATTGGGCGTAGCTAGTGGTTATTATGGTTCACGGGCCATTCGTATGGGTTATCGACACCAATTAAGGTTTAAAATGGATACTTATATGTTATTGGTCATTGTTAGTGGTCAAAATCATTCACGGGGCATTCGTATGGGTCCTAGACACAGATTACAGTTTAAAAAATGGATATTTATAGGTTATTTGTAATAGCTAATGGTTATAATGGTTCACGGGCCATTCGTATGTGTTATCAACACCAATCACAGTCTAAAAAATGCATATTATAGGTTATAACAAGTGATTATAATGGCTCATGGGTCATTCGTATGGGCTACGGACACTAATTACGGTTTAACACGGATACTTATAGGTTATTGGTCGTAGCTAGTGGTTATAATGGATCACAAGCCTTTTTTATAGGTAATGGACACCAATTAAGGTTTAAAATAGATACTTATAGGTTATTGGTCATAGCTAGTTGTCAAAATCATTCACCGGGCCTTCGTAAGGGTTCAAGACACCAATTAGAGTTTAAAAAATGGATACTTATAGGTTATTGGTCATAGCTAGTGGTTATAATGGTTCACGGGCCATTTGTATGGGTTATCAACACCAATTACAGTTTAAAAAATGGATACTTATAGGTTATCAGTCATAGCTACTGGTTATAATGGTTCACGCGCTATTCGTATGGGTAATGGACACCAATTAAGGTTTAAAATGGATACTTATAGGTTATTGGTCATATCTAGTGGTCAAAATCGTTCATGGGGAATTCGTATGGGTTCGAGACACCAATTACAGTTTAAAATATGGATACTTATAAGTTATTTGTCATAGCTAATGGATACAATGGTTCACGGGGCATTCGTATGGGCTATGAACGCTATTACGGTTTAACAAGTATGCTTACAGGTTATTGGTCGAAGCTAGTGGTTATAATGGTTCACGGGCCATTCGTATGGGCTATGGACGCTAATTACGGTTTAACAAGGATACTTATAGGTTATTGGTCGAAGCTAGTGGTTATAATGGTTCACGGGCCATTCGTATGTGTAATGGACACCAATTAATGTTAAAAATGGATACTCAAAGGTTATTGGTCATAGCTAGTGGTCAAAATCGTTCACGGGGAATTCGTACGGGTTCTAGACACCAATTACAGTTTAAAAAATGGATATATTGGTTATTGGTCTTAGCTAGTGGTCAAAAGCGTTCACGGGGCATTCATATGGGTTCTAGAGACCAATTACAGTTTATAAAAAATGGATACTTATAGGTTATTGGTCATAGCTATTGGTTATAATGGTTCACGGGCCATTTGTATGGGCTATGGACGCTAATTACGGTGTAGCAAGGATACTTATAGGTTATTGTTCGAAACTAGTGGTTATAATGGTTCACGGGCCATTCGTATGGGCTATGGACGCCAATTCCGGTTTAACATGGATACTTATAGGTTATTGGGCGTAGCTAGTCGTTATTATGGTTCACGGTCCATTCGTATGGGTTATCGACACCAATTAAGGTTTAAAATGGATACTTATAGGTTATTGGTCATAGCTAGTGGTCAAAATTATTAACTGGGCATTCGTATGGGTTCTAGACACCAATTACAGTTTAAAAAATGGATACTTATAGGTTATTGGTCATAGCTAGTGGTTATAATGGTTCACAGGCCATTCGTATAGGCTATCGACGCTTATTACGGTTTAACAAGGATACTTATAGGTTATTGGTCGAAGCTAGTTGTTATAATGGTTCACACCCATTCGTATGTGTAATCGACACCAATTAATGTTTAAAATGGATACTTATAGGTTATTGGTCTTAGCTAGTAGTCAAAATCGTTCACGGGGCATTCTTATGGGTTCTAGACACCAATTACAGTTAAAAAATGGATACTCATAGGTTATTGGTCATAGCTATTGGTTATAATGGTTCACGGGCCATTCGTATGGGCTATGGTCGCTAATTATGGTTTAACAAGGATACTTATAGGTTATTGGTCGAAACTAGTGGTTATAATAGTTCACGGGCCATTCGTATGGGCTATGGACGCCAATTACGGTTTAACATGGATACTTATAGGTTATTGGTCGAAGCTAGTGGTTATAATGGTTCACGGGCCATTCGTATGTGTAATGGACACCAATTAATGTTTAAAAAGGATACTTATAGGTTATTGGTCATAGCTAGTGGTCAAAATCATTCACGGGGCATTCGTATGGGTTATAGAAACCAATTACAGTTTAAAAAATTGATATATGGGTTATTGGTCTTAGCTAGTGGTCAAAATCGGTCACGGGGCATTCGTATGGGTTCTAGACACCAATTACAGTTTAAAAAATGGATACTCATAGGTTATTGGTCATAGCTGTTGGTAATAATGGTTCACGGGCCATTCGTATGGGCTATGGACGCTAATTACGGTTTAACAAGGATACTTATAGGTTATTGGTCGAAACTAATGGTTATAATAGTTCACGGGCCATTCGTATGGGCTATGGACGCCAATTACGGTTTAACATGGATACTTATAGGTTATTGGGCGAAGCTAGTGGTTATTATGGTTCACGGGCCATTCGTATGGGTTATCGACACCAATTAAGGTTTAAAATGGATACTTATAGGTTATTGGTCATTGTTAGTGGACAAAATCATTCACGGGGCATTCGTATGGGTCATAGACACAGATTACAGTTTAAAAAATGGATATTTATAGGTTATTTGTCATAGCTAATGGTTATAATGGTTCACGGGCCATTCGTATGGGTTATCAACACCAATCACAGTTTAAAAAATGCATATTATAGGTTATAACAAGTGATTATAATGGCTCATGTGACATTCGTATGGGCTACGGACACTAATTACGGTTTAACAAGGATACTTATAGGTTATTGGTCGTAGCTAGTGGTTATAATGGATTACAGGCCTTTTTTATAGGTAATGGACACCAATTAAGGTTTAAAATAGATACTTATAGGTTATTGGTCGTAGATAGTTGTCAAAATCGTTCACGGGGCCTTCGTAAGGGTTCTAGACACCAATTACAGTTTAAAAAATGGATACTTATAGTGTATTGTTCTTAGCTAGTGGTTATAATGGTTCACGGGCCATTTGTATGGGTTATCAACACCAATTACAGTTTAAAAAATGGATAGGTATAGGTTATCAGTCATAGCTACTGGTTATAATGGTTCACGCGCTATTTGTATGGGTAATGGACACCAATTAAGGTTTAAAATTGATACTTATAGGTTATTGGTCATAGCTAGTGGTCAAAATCATTCATGGGGAATTCGTATGGGTTCTAGACACAGATTACAGTTTAAAAATGGATAATTATAGGTTATTTGTCATAGCTAATGGTTATAATGGTTCACGGGCCATTCGTATGGGTTATCAACGCCAATCACAGTTTAAAAAATGCATATTATAGGTTATAACAAGTGATTATAATGGCTCATGGGTCATTCGTATGGGCTACGGACGCTAATTACGGTTTAACAAGGATACTTATATATGTCACTGGTCGAAGCTAGTGTTATAATAGTTCACGGGCCATTCGTATGTGTAATGGACGCCAATTAATGTTTAAAATGGATACTTATAGGGTACTGGTCATAGCTAGTGGTCAAAATCGTTCACGGGGAATTCATATGCGTTCTAGACACCAATTACAGTTTAAAATATGGATACTTATAGGTTATTGGTCATAGCTAGTGGTTATAATGTTTCACGTGGCATTCGTATGGGCTATGGACGCTAATTAGGGTTTAACAAGGATACTTATAGGTTATTGTTCGAAACTAGTGGTTATAATAGTTCACGGGCCATTCGTATGTGTAATGGACACCAATTAATGTTTAAAATGGATACTTATAGGTTATTGGTCATTGTTAGTGGACAAAATCATTCACGGGGCATTCGTATGGGTCCTAGACACAGATTACAGTTTAAAAAATGGATATTTATAGGTTATTTGTCATAGCTAATGGTTATAATGGTTCACGGGCCATTCGTATGGGTTATCAACACCAATCACAGTTTAAAAAATGCATATTATAGGTTATAACAAGTGATTATAATGGCTCATGTGTCATTCGTATGGGCTACGGACACTAATTACGGTTTAACAAGGATACTTATAGGTTATTGGTCGTAGCTAGTGGTTATAATGGATTACAGGCCTTTTTTATAGGTAATGGACACCAATTAAGGTTTAAAATAGATACTTATAGGTTATTGGTCATAGATAGTTGTCAAAATCGTTCACGGGGCCTTCGTAAGGGTTCTAGACACCAATTACAGTTTAAAAAATGGATACTTATAGTGTATTGTTCATAGCTAGTGGTTATAATGGTTCACGGGCCATTTGTATGGGTTATCAACACCAATTACAGTTTAAAAAATGGATAGGTATAGGTTATCAGTCATAGCTACTGGTTATAATGGTTCACGCGCTATTTGTATGGGTAATGGACACCAATTAAGGTTTAAAATTGATACTTATAGGTTATTGGTCATAGCTAGTGGTCAAAATCATTCATGGGGAATTCGTATGGGTTCTAGACACAGATTACAGTTTAAAAATGGATATTTATAGGTTATTTGTCATAGCTAATGGTTATAATGGTTCACAGGCCATTCGTATGGGTTATCAACACCAATCACAGTTTAAAAAATGCATATTATAGGTTATAACAAGTGATTATAATGGCTCATGGGTCATTCGTATGGGCTACGGACGCTAATTACGGTTTAACAAGGATACTTATATATGTCACTGGTCGAAGCTAGTGTTATAATAGTTCACGGGCCATTCGTATGTGCAATGGACACCAATTAATGTTTAAAATGGATACTTATAGGCTACTGGTCATAGCTAGTGGTCAAAATCGTTCACGGGGAATTCATATGCGTTCTAGACACCAATTACAGTTTAAAATATGGATACTTATAGGTTATTGGTCATAGCTAGTGGTTATAATGTTTCACGTGGCATTCGTATGGGCTATGGACGCAAATTAGGGTTTAACAAGGATACTTATAGGTTATTGTTCGAAACTAGTGGTTATAATAGTTCACGGGCCATTCGTATGTGTAATGGACACCAATTAATGTTTAAAATGGATACTTATAGGTTATTGGTCATTGTTAGTGGACAAAATCATTCACGGGGCATTCGTATGGGTCCTAGACACAGATTACAGTTTAAAAAATGGATATTTATAGGTTATTTGTCATAGCTAATGGTTATAATGGTTCACGGGCCATTCGTATGGGTTATCAACACCAATCACAGTTTAAAAAATGCATATTATAGGTTATAACAAGTGATTATAATGGCTCATGTGTCATTCGTATGGGCTACGGACACTAATTACGGTTTAACAAGGATACTTATAGGTTATTGGTCGTAGCTAGTGGTTATAATGGATTACAGGCCTTTTTTATAGGTAATGGACACCAATTAAGGTTTAAAATAGATACTTATAGGTTATTGGTCATAGATAGTTGTCAAAATCATTCACGGGGCCTTCGTAAGGGTTCTAGACACCAATTACAGTTTAAAAAATGGATACTTATAGTGTATTGTTCATAGCTAGTGGTTATAATGGTTCACGGGCCATTTGTATGGGTTATCAACACCAATTACAGTTTAAAAAATGGATAGGTATAGGTTATCAGTCATAGCTACTGGTTATAATGGTTCACGCGCTATTTGTATGGGTAATGGACACCAATTAAGGTTTAAAATTGATACTTATATGTTATTGGTCATAGCTATTGGTCAAAATCATTCATGGGGAATTCGTATGGGTTCTAGACACAGATTACAGTTTAAAAATGGATATTTATAGGTTATTTGTCATAGCTAATGGTTATAATGGTTCACGGGCCATTCGTATGGGTTATCAACACCAATCACAGTTTAAAAAATGCATATTATAGGTTATAACAAGTGATTATAATGGCTCATGGGTCATTCGTATGGGCTACGGACGCTAATTACGGTTTAACAATGATACTTATATATGTCACTGGTCGAAGCTAGTGTTATAATAGTTCACGGGCCATTCGTATGTGTAATGGACGCCAATTAATGTTTAAAATGGATACTTATAGGGTACTGGTCATAGCTAGTGGTCAAAATCGTTCACGGGGAATTCATATGCGTTCTAGACACCAATTACAGTTTAAAATATGGATACTTATAGGTTATTGGTCATAGCTAGTGGTTATAATGTTTCACGTGGCATTCGTATGGGCTATGGACGCTAATTAGGGTTTAACAAGGATACTTATAGGTTATTGTTCGAAACTAGTGGTTATAATAGTTCACGGGCCATTCGTATGTGTAATGGACACCAATTAATGTTTAAAATGGATACTTATAGGTTATTGGTCATTGTTAGTGGACAAAATCATTCACGGGGCATTCGTATGGGTCCTAGACACAGATTACAGTTTAAAAAATGGATATTTATAGGTTATTTGTCATAGCTAATGGTTATAATGGTTCACGGGCCATTCGTATGGGTTATCAACACCAATCACAGTTTAAAAAATGCATATTATAGGTTATAACAAGTGATTATAATGGCTCATGTGTCATTCGTATGGGCTACGGACACTAATTACGGTTTAACAAGGATACTTATAGGTTATTGGTCGTAGCTAGTGGTTATAATGGATTACAGGCCTTTTTTATAGGTAATGGACACCAATTAAGGTTTAAAATAGATACTTATAGGTTATTGGTCATAGATAGTTGTCAAAATCGTTCACGGGGCCTTCGTAAGGGTTCTAGACACCAATTACAGTTTAAAAAATGGATACTTATAGTGTATTGTTCATAGCTAGTGGTTATAATGGTTCACGGGCCATTTGTATGGGTTATCAACACCAATTACAGTTTAAAAAATGGATAGGTATAGGTTATCAGTCATAGCTACTGGTTATAATGGTTCACGCGCTATTTGTATGGGTAATGGACACCAATTAAGGTTTAAAATTGATACTTATAGGTTATTGGTCATAGCTAGTGGTCAAAATCATTCATGGGGAATTCGTATGGGTTCTAGACACAGATTACAGTTTAAAAATGGATATTTATAGGTTATTTGTCATAGCTAATGGTTATAATGGTTCACGGGCCATTCGTATGGGTTATCAACACCAATCACAGTTTAAAAAATGCATATTATAGGTTATAACAAGTGATTATAATGGCTCATGGGTCATTCGTATGGGCTACGGACGCTAATTACGGTTTAACAAGGATACTTTTATATGTCACTGGTCGAAGCTAGTGTTATAATAGTTCACGGGCCATTCGTATGTGTAATGGACACCAATTAATGTTTAAAATGGATACTTATAGGCTACTGGTCATAGCTAGTGGTCAAAATCGTTCACGGGGAATTCATATGCGTTCTAGACACCAATTACAGTTTAAAATATGGATACTTATAGGTTATTGGTCATAGCTAGTGGTTATAATGTTTCACGTGGCATTCGTATGGGCTATGGACGCTAATTAGGGTTTAACAAGGATACTTATAGGTTATTGTTCGAAACTAGTGGTTATAATAGTTCACGGGCCATTCGTATGTGTAATGGACACCAATTAATGTTTAAAATGGATACTGATAGGTTATTGGTCATTGTTAGTGGACAAAATCATTCACGGGGCATTCGTATGGGTCCTAGACACAGATTACAGTTTAAAAAATGGATATTTATAGGTTATTTGTCATAGCTAATGGTTATAATGGTTCACGGGCCATTCGTATGGGTTATCAACACCAATCACAGTTTAAAAAATGCATATTATAGGTTATAACAAGTGATTATAATGGCTCATGTGTCATTCGTATGGGCTACGGACACTAATTACGGTTTAACAAGGATACTTATAGGTTACTGGTCGTAGCTAGTGGTTATAATGGATTACAGGCCTTTTTTATAGGTAATGGACACCAATTAAGGTTTAAAATAGATACTTATAGGTTATTGGTCATAGATAGTTGTCAAAATCATTCACGGGGCCTTCGTAAGGGTTCTAGACACCAATTACAGTTTAAAAAATGGATACTTATAGTGTATTGTTCATAGCTAGTGGTTATAATGGTTCACGGGCCATTTGTATGGGTTATCAACACCAATTACAGTTTAAAAAATGGATAGGTATAGGTTATCAGTCATAGCTACTGGTTATAATGGTTCACGCGCTATTTGTATGGGTAATGGACACCAATTAAGGTTTAAAATTGATACTTATATGTTATTGGTCATAGCTAGTGGTCAAAATCATTCATGGGGAATTCGTATGGGTTCTAGACACAGATTACAGTTTAAAAATGGATATTTATAGGTTATTTGTCATAGCTAATGGTTATAATGGTTCACGGGCCATTCGTATGGGTTATCAACACCAATCACAGTTTAAAAAATGCATATTATAGGTTATAACAAGTGATTATAATGGCTCATGGGTCATTCGTATGGGCTACGGACGCTAATTACGGTTTAACAAGGATACTTATATATGTCACTGGTCGAAGCTAGTGTTATAATAGTTCACGGGCCATTCGTATGTGTAATGGACGCCAATTAATGTTTAAAATGGATACTTATAGGCTACTGGTCATAGCTAGTGGTCAAAATCGTTCACGGGGAATTCATATGCGTTCTAGACACCAATTACAGTTTAAAATATGGATACTTATAGGTTATTGGTCATAGCTAGTGGTTATAATGTTTCACGTGGCATTCGTATGGGCTATGGACGCTAATTAGGGTTTAACAAGGATACTTATAGGTTATTGTTCGAAACTAGTGGTTATAATAGTTCACGGGCCATTCGTATGTGTAATGGACACCAATTAATGTTTAAAATGGATACTTATAGGTTATTGGTCATTGTTAGTGGACAAAATGATTCACGGGGCATTCGTATGGGTACTAGACACAGATTACAGTTTAAAAAATAGATATTTATAGGTTATTTGTCATAGCTAATGGTTATAATGGTTCACGGGCCATTCGTATGGGTTATCAACACCAATCACAGTTTAAAAAATGCATATTATAGGTTATAACAAGTGATTATAATGGCTCATGTGTCATTCGTATGGGCTACGGACACTAATTACGGTTTAACAAGGATACTTATAGGTTATTGGTCGTAGCTAGTGGTTATAATGGATTACAGGCCTTTTTTATAGGTAATTGACACCAATTAAGGTTTAAAATAGATACTTATAGGTTATTGGTCATAGATAGTTGTCAAAATCGTTCACGGGGCCTTCGTAAGGGTTCTAGACACCAATTACAGTTTAAAAAATGGATACTTATAGTGTAGTGTTCATAGCTAGTGGTTTTAATGGTTCACGGGCCATTTGTATGGGTTATCAACACCAATTACAGTTTAAAAAATGGATAGGTATAGGTTATCAGTCATACCTACTGGTTATAATGGTTCACGCGCTATTCGTATGGGTAATGGACACCAATTAAGGTTTAAAATTGATACTTATAGGTTATTGGTCATAGCTAGTGGTCAAAATCATTCATGGGGAATTCGTATGGGTTCTAGACACAGATTACAGTTTAAAAATGGATATTTATAGGTTATTTGTCATAGCTAATGGTTATAATGGTTCACGGGCCATTCGTATGGGTTATCAACACCAATCACAGTTTAAAAAATGCATATTATAGGTTATAACAAGTGATTATAATGGCTCATGGGTCATTCGTATGGGCTACGGACGCTAATTACGGTTTAACAAGGATACTTATATATGTCACTGGTCGAAGCTAGTGTTATAATAGTTCACGGGCCATTCGTATGTGTAATGGACACCAATTAATGTTTAAAATGGATACTTATAGGCTACTGGTCATAGCTAGTGGTCAAAATCGTTCACGGGGAATTCATATGCGTTCTAGACACCAATTACAGTTTAAAATATGGATACTTATAGGTTATTGGTCATAGCTAGTGGTTATAATGTTTCACGTGGCATTCGTATGGGCTATGGACGCTAATTAGGGTTTAACAAGGATACTTATAGGTTATTGTTCGAAACTAGTGGTTATAATAGTTCACGGGCCATTCGTATGTGTAATGGACACCAATTAATGTTTAAAATGGATACTTATAGGTTATTGGTCATTGTTAGTGGACAAAATCAATCACGGGGCATTCGTATGGGTCCTAGACACAGATTACAGTTTAAAAAATGGATATTTATAGGTTATTTGTCATAGCTAATGGTTATAATGGTTCACGGGCCATTCGTATGGGTTATCAACACCAATCACAGTTTAAAAAATGCATATTATAGGTTATAACAAGTGATTATAATGGCTCATGTGTCATTCGTATGGGCTACGGACACTAATTACGGTTTAACAAGGATACTTATAGGTTATTGGTCGTAGCTAGTGGTTATAATGGATTACAGGCCTTTTTTATAGGTAATGGACACCAATTAAGGTTTAAAATAGATACTTATAGGTTATTGGTCATAGATAGTTGTCAAAATCGTTCACGGGGCCTTCGTAAGGGTTCTAGACACCAATTACAGTTTAAAAAATGGATACTTATAGTGTAGTGTTCATAGCTAGTGGTTATAATGGTTCACGGGCCATTTGTATGGGTTATCAACACCAATTACAGTTTAAAAAATGGATAGGTATAGGTTATCAGTCATAGCTACTGGTTATAATGGTTCACGCGCTATTTGTATGGGTAATGGACACCAATTAAGGTTTAAAATTGATACTTATAGGTTATTGGTCATAGCTAGTGGTCAAAATCATTCATGGGGAATTCGTATGGGTTCTAGACACAGATTACAGTTTAAAAATGGATATTTATAGGTTATTTGTCATAGCTAATGGTTATAATGGTTCACGGGCCATTCGTATGGGTTATCAACACCAATCACAGTTTAAAAAATGCATATTATAGGTTATAACAAGTGATTATAATGGCTCATGGGTCATTCGTATGGGCTACGGACGCTAATTACGGTTTAACAAGGATACTTATATGTCACTGGTCGAAGCTAGTGTTATAATAGTTCACGGGCCATTCGTAAGTGTAATGGACACCAATTAATGTTTAAAATGGATACTTATAGGTTACTGGTCATAGCTAGTGGTCAAAATCGTTCACGGGGCATTCATATGCGTTCTAGACACCAATTACAGTTTAAAATATGGATACTTATAGGTTATTGGTCATAGCTAGTGGTTATAATGTTTCACGGGGCATTCGTATGGGCTATGGACGCTAATTAGGGTTTAACAAGGATACTTATAGGTTATTGTTCGAAACTAGTGGTTATAATAGTTCACGGGCCATTCGTATGTGTAATGGACACCAATTAATGTTTAAAATGGATACTTATAGGTTATTGGTCATTGTTAGTGGACAAAATCATTCACGGGGCATTCGTATGGGTCCTAGACATAGATTACAGTTTAAAAAATGGATATTTATAGGTTATTGGTCATAGCTAGTGGTTATAATGGTTCACGGGCCATTCGTATGGGCTATCGACGCTAATTACAGTTTAAGAAGGATACTTATAGGTTATTGGTCGAAGCTAGTTGTTATAATGGTTCACGGGCCATTCGTATGGGCTATGGACGCCAATTACGGTTTAACATGGATACTTATAGGTTATTGGGCGTAGCTAGTGGTTATTATGGTTCACGGGCCATTCGTATGGGTTATCGACACCAATTAAGGTTTAAAATGGATACTTATAGGTTATTGGTCATTGTTAGTGGAAAAAATCATTCACGGGGCATTCGTATGGGTCATAGACACAGATTACAGTTTAAAAAATGGATATTTATAGGTTATTTGTCATAGCTAATGGTTATAATGGTTCACGGGCCATTCGTATGGGTTATCAACACCAATCACAGTTTAAAAAATGCATATTATAGGTTATAACAAGTGATTATAATGGCTCATGGGACATTCGTATGGGCTACGGACGCTAATTACGGTTTAACAAGGATACTTATATGTCACTGGTCGAAGCTAGTGTTATAATAGTTCACGGGCCATTCGTATGTGTAATGGACACCAATTAATGTTTAAAATGGATATTTATAGGTTACTGGTCATAGCTAGTGGTCAAAATCATTCACGGGGCATTCATATGCGTTCTAGACACCAATTACAGTTTAAAATATGGATACTTATAGGTTATTGGTCATAGCTAGTGGTTATAATGTTTCACGGGGCATTCGTATGGGCTATGGACGCCAATTACGGTTTAACATGGATACTTATAGGTTATCAGTCATAGTTACTGGTTATAGTGGTTCACGCGCTATTCGTATGGGTAATGGACACCAATTAATGTTTAAAATTGATACTTATAGGTTATTGGTCATAGCTAGTGGTCAAAATCATTCATGGGGAATTCGTATGGGTTCTAGACACAGATTACAGTTTAAAAATGGATATTTATAGGTTATTTGTCATAGCTAATGGTTATAATGGTTCACGGGCCATTCGAATGGGTTATCAACACCAATCACAGTTTAAAAAATGCATATTATAGGTTATAACAAGTGATTATAATTGCTCATGGGTCATTCGTATGGGCTACGGACGCTAATTACGGTTTAACAAGGATACTTATATGTCACTGGTCGAAGCTAGTGTTATAATAGTTCACGGGCCATTCGTATGTGTAATGGACACCAATTAATGTTTAAAATGGATACTTATAGGTTACTGGTCATAGCTAGTGGTCAAAATCGTTCACGGGGCATTCATATACGTTCTAGACGCCAATTACAGTTTAAAATATGGATACTTATAGGTTATTGGTCATAGCTAGTGGTTATAATGTTTCACGGGGCATTCGTATGGGCTATGGACGCTAATTAGGGTTTAACAAGGATACTTATAGGTTATGGTTCGAAACTAGTGGTTATAATAGTTCACGGGCCATTCGTATGTGTAATGGACACCAGTTAATGTTTAAAATGGATACTTATATGTTATTGGTCATTGTTAGTGGACAAAATCATTCACGGGGCATTCGTATGGGTCCTAGACACAGATTACAGTTTAAAAAATGGATATTTATAGGTTATTTGTCATAGCTAATGGTTATAATGGTTCACGGGCCATTCGTATGGGTTATCAACACCAATCACAGTTTAAAAAATGCATATTATAGGTTATAACAAGTGATTATAATGGCTCATGTGTCATTCGTATGGGCTACGGACACTAATTACGGTTTAACAAGGATACTTATAGGTTATTGGTCGTAGCTAGTGGTTATAATGGATTACAGGCCTTTTTTATAGGTAATGGACACCAATTAAGGTTTAAAATAGATACTTATAGGTTATTGGTCATAGATAGTTGTCAAAATCGTTCACGGGGCCTTCGTAAGGGTTCTAGACACCAATTACAGTTTAAAAAATGGATACTTATAGTGTATTGTTCATAGCTAGTGGTTATAATGGTTCACGGGCCATTTGTATGGGATATCAACACCAATTACAGTTTAAAAAATTGATAGGTATAGGTTATCAGTCATAGCTACTGGTTATAATGGTTCACGCGCTATTCATATGGGTAATGGACACCAATTAAGGTTTAAAATTGATACTTATAGGTTATTGGTCATAGCTAGTGGCCAAAATCATTCATGGGGAATTCGTATGGGTTCTAGACACAGATTACAGTTTAAAAATGGATATTTATAGGTTATTTGTCATAGCTAATGGTTATAATGGTTCACGGGCCATTCGTATGGGTTATCAACACCAATCACAGTTTAAAAAATGCATATTATAGGTTATAACAAGTGATTATAATGGCTCATGGGTCATTCGTATGGGCTACGGACGCTAATTACGGTTTAACAAGGATACTTATATGTCACTGGTCGAAGCTAGTGTTATAATAGTTCACGGGCCATTCGTAAGTGTAATGGACACCAATTAATGTTTAAAATGGATACTTATAGGTTACTGGTCATAGCTAGTGGTCAAAATCGTTCACGGGGCATTCATATGCGTTCTAGACACCAATTACAGTTTAAAATATGGATACTTATAGGTTATTGGTCATAGCTAGTGGTTATAATGTTTCACGGGGCATTCGTATGGGCTATGGACGCTAATTAGGGTTTAACAAGGATACTTATAGGTTATTGTTCGAAACTAGTGGTTATAATAGTTCACGGGCCATTCGTATGTGTAATGGACACCAATTAATGTTTAAAATGGATACTTATAGGTTATTGGTCATTGTTAGTGGACAAAATCATTCACGGGGCATTCGTATGGGTCCTAGACATAGATTACAGTTTAAAAAATGGATATTTATAGGTTATTTGTCATAGCTAATGGTTATAATGGTTCACGGTCCATTCGTATGGGTTATCAACACCAATCACAGTTTAAAAAATGCATATTATAGGTTATAACAAGTGATTATAATGGCTCATGTGTCATTCGTATGGGCTACGGACACTAATTACGGTTTAACAAGGATACTTATAGGTTATTGGTCGTAGCTAGTGGTTATAATGGATTACAGGCCTTTTTTATAGGTAATGGACACCAATTAAGGTTTAAAATAGATACTTATAGGTTATTGGTCATAGATAGTTGTCAAAATCGTTCACGGGGCCTTCGTAAGGGTTCTAGACACCAATTACAGTTTAAAAAATGGATACTTATAGTGTATTGTTCATAGCTAGTGGTTATAATGGTTCACGGGCCATTTGTATGGGTTATCAACACCAATTACAGTTTAAAAAATGGATAGGTGTAGGTTATCAGTCATAGCTACTGGTTATAATGGTTCACGCGCTATTCGTATGGGTAATGGACACCAATTAAGGTTTAAAATTGATACTTATAGGTTATTGGTCATAGCTAGTGGTCAAAATCATTCATGGGGAATTCCTATGGGTTCGAGACACCAATTACAGTTTAAAATATGGATACTTATAAGTTATTTATAATAGCTAATGGATACAATGGTTCACGGGGCATTCGTATGGGCTATGAACGCTATTACGGTTAAACAAGTATGCTTATAGGTTATTGGTCGAAGCTAGTGGTTATAATGGTTCACAGGCCATTTGTATGGGCTATGGACGCTAATTACGGTTTAACAAGGATACTTATTGGTTATTGGTCGAAGCAAGTGGTTATAATGGTTCACGGGCCATTCGTATGTGTAATGGACACCAATTAATGTTTAAAATGGATACTCAAAGGTTATTGGTCATAACTAGTGGTCACAATCATTCACAGGGCATTCGTATGAGTTCTAGACACCAATTTAATGGTGATTTTCGGTTAAAACAAGAACCAAAACGCAGCGGAAAGATTTAATCACCATGAACGGATCTAATATTAAATCATACAATTAAACTAATAAATAAATCAAAGAGATTGGATGAACATTTCATACCCTTGAAGCCTTTGATCTTGTAGGAATCAGATGGAGTTGGTGATGGATTGAAACCAAGTATTCAATAGGAATACCTCTAAAAGTAATCCACACAACACTTGCAAGAACACCAAATGAAGGATGCTAGTCCTTGTCTTGAGAGCAAAACGAAACAAAAACCTTAGAAAGGTTGTGTGTAGGGGATGGCCAAAAGAGGAGAAAAGAGGGAGAATTTATGGAGCCATTATGTGTCTTTAATGGTGCCATAAACACCCTTTAATGATTTCCAAAACAACATTTGTTTTATTTGCACTCTAGTCCCTAGCTTTTGTTTCTTCTAGTTTGCCCACAATAAAGTTTTAATATTAACAATTAATATTAAACTATATTATATACAAGCATGTAGCTTATATTAATATATAATGTAATTACCCTAATTACACTATATATCTTATGGTGTTAAGTGTTTAAGTGTGTGACCCTTTAGGCTCACAAACAACTAGCAATATAACTATATGTTATACGCGTGAAGCATATTCCAACAGCTCCCACTTGCGCACGTGATAACATCAAGTAGTTATACAAGCAAAGGTTAGAGTCTAGCAACCCGCCAATGCCCCTAGGAGTATATGAGGAGTTTCATAAAATCTTTGTTCAAAGTTTTTCAAGCAGTTATCCTTTTGTTACTGATACTATGTTGAATTTTAGACAAGGATCAATGTCAATCTAAAACTTCAATGATTCTGTTTCTCGATCTATATAATGAAATAGATTACCAAAACCAATCAAGATTCATCTTGATTACCTTTTGGGTGTGGCCACACATACATCTATTCAAAATCATCGAGGGGCCCAGTAGTATCTAATCCACATATGTGAAGGAACAAATTCTATATTGACTGCACGTGTCTGTCATATGCTTAATGATAAACCCGATAATGGTTGTTATAGCAGCCTTATTCAGGTCAGCGTTTAACCACATCAAAGTTTGCCCCTCTACATACACAAACCAACTTGCATCTCAAGTCAGAGGATAAGTGACAAAGCCTTTGTGAGATTCACTTGTGACATAAATCCAAGAAGTGATTTCTCATAGTTTGGGTCAGTCCAATCGTGCATCGTTATGAGCGACATGTGAGTTTGATTTCATCATCCTTAGTCATACTAAGATAATGTCATCAATGCCCTCAGATTTGTCTTAATAATATTCCCATATTATTAATATGACAATGGACAATTTAGAATATAAAACGCAGTAAATATTCAAGGATATAAACATGCAAATATAGAACACAGTAGATATTCATATAAAAATGATCATATCAAATATATCAATTTATTCCAATATAAACTGCTCACAGTTCCATTATCCAAATACTAAAACAGATTTACATGAAACTACTAGCTTGTCGAAGTCCAATGTTCCATTCATATTCAAGATGTTTGGTACAAGACATTGAGTTCGATAAAGCGTCAACTAGTTAGTTATCTGTTTGAACTTTAAGTGTACGAATTTCACATATCTCGATAAATCATTCGAATGTAGTGAACCTTCGTAAATAGGATCTAGCGTCATCACGCCCTATTTCAAAACCAACATAAGTATAGCAAGTATACTTAGTTTCAGTTCAGTATCTCCACCATGACCAAGAAACATATCTCCAGTACTTTAAAATACTTCAATGTGTTCTTAACAGCAATCCAGTGACCTCTCATGAATTCTGTTGGTATTTTCTAGTAAGGTCCCCTAAGGACGTTACATTTGGCCTAGTGCTCCTTACAGCGTACATGATGAATGCAATAGCCGATTCATAGGGGATTACATTCATCCGCTTCACCACATCAGGTGTGGAAGGTCCTTGAGTCTCACTCAAGTTTACATTGTGTGGCATACGATGACTTCCTCGTTTGGGAGTACCACTCTAAACCATTTAGAATTTTGTCAATGTAAGCACTTTGACTTAAACCAATTAACCGCTTTGATCTATCATTATAGATCTTTACTTCAAGTATGTATGTCGTGTCCCTACAATCCATCATGTCGAAACATTTTCCAAGCCAGGATTTTCATCTTGTAGCATGGTATATTGTTTCACATGAGTGACATGTCATCAACATGTATGACTTGAGAAACGACAACGCTCCCACTAGCTTTCATATATACACATACTCAGTTTGGGTTTTAGGTGAAACAAACATTTTGATTTCATCATCAACCAAATTTCATAGTCATAGTACACTACTTTGGCTATAAGAATCCTAATGTCTTTAGTAACAGGCGAGAAGGTTTCATCATTGTCAATCCAGTAGGATTGAGTGTAACCTTTTGCTACTATGAGAGATTTATAGGTGTGTATATTTTCATCCATGTCAACAGTCTTACTGTTTTGAGAAAGATCAACTAAGTTCAAAACTTGATTGTCTCTCATGGATTTTATTTTCGCATTCATAGCTTCAAGTCATTTTTCGAATTCAAAATTCGATAATGCAACTTGATAGTTAGGGGGTTCATAATGATCCTCGAAACTTGCTCCTCAGCATCGACATAAATCTATATCGTTCAGGTGCATGAAGTGTCCTTGCGGATCTATGAATGGGAACAACATCATCCTGTGGTCCAACATCTATATGTCCAGCCTCAGAATGATATTTGCTAGTGTTACTAGAAGGTTGTGTATCTTCACTTTGATTCTTGTCAAAGTCTATAGTGCTCCCACTTGCTTTGTGAAATGAGACTGTTCTCAAGAAACTCAGCATACCGAGTAACAACCATTTGTTCTCAGTTGGGAAGTAAAATAGTAATCGAAGATATACTTGATAGATATGGGCTCAAGTTTGTTCGGCATGTCTCGTTCCACGAGATCCTCACAACCCCAGATCCTCAAGTAAGACAAATTGGGTCTTTCCCACGCCATATCTCATATGGTGTCTTTTTAACCTTTTGGTCGGAACCATATCAAGTATTCGAGCAGCAGACTTCAGTGCATGCCCCTCAAAAGGATAGTGTAAGAGTAGTAGGACTCATCATAGATCGCACCATGTCATAAAGGGTCCGATATCTCTTTCCAGACGCACCATTATCTTGTGGAGTGTATGAAAGAGTGAATTGTGAGACAATCTCATGATGTGAGGGATGATCCAGAAACTCTTGACTCATGTACTTTCATCCTTAATCAGGACTGAAAGCCTTTGTTGTCTTGCTAAGTTGATTTTCTACTTTTACTTTAGAAAGCTTTGAACGTTTCAAAGATTTCATGTTTATGTCTAATCAAGTAAACATAACCATAGCGACTGATATCATTAAAGCTTCCATGTTGATGTTTAATCAAGTAAACATAACCACATCGAATGATATCATCAGTGAAAGTAGGTGGCACCTTCCCTAGTCTTAGTTCTAAAAGGGCCACATACATCAGTATGTATGAGTCCAAGTAGATTTTTAGCTCTTTCGCCAACATGGGAGAAAAGCTTTCTTGTTATCTTTCCATAATATACAAGTGAGGCATTTTAAATGATTCATAATCATTTGTAAAGAAGCCCGTCGAGTTGTTTATGTGGAAAAGATGACGATGCTCTAGGTAAGTAGAATCCAAACCAATTTGGATTCTTGAGTGCTACATTTGTATATAGAACTATCGTTTGAATTAGGATCATGCATATTAATTTCAAACATACTATTATAAGGAATAGTAATAAAAAATGTTATTTTTCATAAAACAAGATATCATAATCCCTTATTCAACAAACGATAAAGCTAAACAATGCATAATTGACAATTATTCAAAACAATAATTAACACATTAGGAAGGATAAGATCACAGCTTCCATTCATTTAGCTTTCTACTTCACATTCAATCTTGCACATTTGTGTAAATGTGAGTTCCACAACTAGTGTCATACACTCAAGATTTATCACGAAAAGTATGGAGTTCTATAATGAAGATACCTAATGTGCTAACTAGAACACATTTGTCCTTCATCAACTCTGCCACGTAGGCAGGACAATTCCTCCTTCAATGGCCAGTTTCATCGCAATGATGGCAAGAAATATCCTTTGCAGGGTGCTCCTTTTTAGCAGGTGGGGGAATCCTAGGTTTGGAAAAGTAAACTAGCTTACCCTTACCTAGACTCTTGCCTTGTGCTTGCGGTTTACCTTCCCTGATTGCAAGAAAAGTATTGGGTAACCCTTGCTCAACCAGTTTTACCATAGCATGTTCAACGATTGTCTTCCCCATGCTATGTACTTTTAAAACACTTTTCAAACTGGTCATAGTCCTTGGATAGTGAGGTAAGAATCAAGCTCATTCCAAGAACTTGTGGTAAGGGGTAACCAAGACGTTCCATTGGATCAAGATAGCATTGCATATTCAAGATGTAAGTGCTTTCTGATTGGCCGTCCCCCTGATTGCAAGCATGGAATGCTTTAACTGTTTTGAACAGTTCAAGTTCTGCCTTTTGTTGAAATATTATTTTCAACTCGCTTATCATGTCATATGCTGTGAGTTCCTCGAAGTACTTTCGAATCTCGGGGTTCATGCTCACAAGCATATGAGTAGCAACTTCTTGGTGTTCGTTAAACGTTTCGGTAAAGGCTTGACGAACAGCAGCAGAATCACTGACAGGAGGTGCCTCAGGTAAGGCCTCTTATAGGTATATCAACTTTCTCATCTCTAAGGACAATCCTTAGAATTCGATATCAGAAGATAAAGTTGATATTAGTCAGTTTCAGTTTTCAAGAACTGATTTTTGAGTGGAGATACTTAGGTTTTGATGTTGTTGTTATCTGTATAACAACCAAAGTTCAAAAAATAGTATTTTCAATAATAATTTCTTTTAATCAATTAACTACCCAATTAATTTTAATTAAAAGCTAAGATCCCATTGAGCTTCTATCACCGCATCAGTTGATCTGCTAGAGGTGATAGATCCAATAGGTAGGTGACGATCAACAATTGCATTACAAGTGCAACTCTTAGAGGTATGTGACTTCATGGCACCTAGTGAACAAACATCTAGGCTCAAGTGGCATGTTTGTCGCATCGTCGCCTCGAGTCAAGGTCTCACCGTTAAATCGATTAAGTCATCCAATGTGAAATCATGTCAAAATAGCTCTAGGTCTCACGCGTAGAGAATAATGACCTCGGATCTAGATTCAAACCACGTCTCACGTGAATTCAAAAATAGAAGCAAGTGATTTACAACCGATTGGACGGCGTGACTTAAATTTTAGGTATGTTAAATTTTAATTAATAAAATTTTATTAAGATATGAATGAATCATGTACTTCATTCATATCACTTTATAAGTCGTTTAATAAACGGTAAAAACATTTAACGATTATTAAGGTTTAACTTTCAAATCGTATTTAAAGTTAGTTTAATCTCAAAACAATTTTATATTAAAGGTTTAATCATCAATGATTAACTATTATTTTAAGTTTCAAATCATATTTAAACTTAGTTTAATCTCAAAACAGTTTTAGATTAAAGGTTTAATCATCAATGATTAACTAGTAATTATCGATGATTAAATGTTTGGATGTTTTAATGTTTGTGTCAAAAAACCGTTTTTAATTGTTTTATTTACTTGTATCTAATAGGAAAAGAAAACAACCACAAACATAAATAAAACATGCAACAAATTTTGTGCAAACCTCGACCGATGAAATCCTAGGTTCGGTCACGTGAGTCATCACGACGGACCGAAGGGTCAAACTAGGGGACGGGCCAACATGAACCCAAACGGGCCTACATAAACCCAATGGGCTCCCACTTGCTCCAAGACATTCTTGAGCAAGTAGAACCCAAAATTGTGAAAAAGTGTAATCTGCCAGAAAATTCCAGCAGACTTTGAAGCCCGAAAAGTCACTGAAGGAGTCGTCGTTGGTCTTCCCGGCCTTCTGTAAAGTTGTAGCCCACGACCTTTCAAGCATTTTAGGCTTTTGAATCGCCCAAAACGGAGTCCGTATGCCTCTGGAAAACCTGTTTTCGTACAGCCCTCGCTTTTGTGACGGAAATTTGTTGTTTTCTTCATTAGTCTTCAATTACAATCTATTCTATTACTTTTACATTACAAATTGCCCCAAAAATGGCACCAAAAATAAAAGAAAAAAAAATGAAACAAATTACAACAATTAAGCCAAAAAACAAGGCTTTTCCCAAAACAACCAAACAACCAAACATCAACCACATTCATTCACAAACGCTCTAGGCTTTCATCGGTTTGCACAAACAAGCAACAATTGACAAGGCTTTGGCTTGGGATATGGCAAAAATACATGTTTTGCCATATCAACAAAATGGAATTAAAAATTAAATTCCAAGCCAAATAATAAAAAAAAAAACAATAACAAGATTAATTTTTTTTGATTTGATTTTGTAACAAGTGACAATAGGGTTCCAAAAATACCATATTTTAACCCACTTATTTAATTTAAAAAATCGAGGAAAAAAAAAACAAAACCCGTGGGGTTTTTTTTCTTCTTCCGATCGGGATCAAAAAAACACCAAAAAAAGTTGGTTTTTGCCACTTGTCACAAAAATCTAGCTAATTATATGATTAATATAATGACTCGTGATACCACTAATGGTGATTTTCGGTTAAAACAAGAACCAAAACGCAGCGGAAAGATTTAATCACCATGAACGGATCTAATATTAAATCATACAATTAAACTAATAAATAAATCAAAGAGATTGGATGAACATTTCATACCCTTGAAGCCTTTGATCTTGTAGGAATCAGATGGAGTTGGTGATGGATTGAAACCAAGTATTCAATAGGAATACCTCTAAAAGTAATCCACACAACACTTGCAAGAACACCAAATGAAGGATGCTAGTCCTTGTCTTGAGAGCAAAACGAAACAAAAACCTTAGAAAGGTTGTGTGTAGGGGATGGCCAAAAGAGGAGAAAAGAGGGAGAATTTATGGAGCCATTATGTGTCTTTAATGGTGCCATAAACACCCTTTAATGATTTCCAAAACAACATTTGTTTTATTTGCACTCTAGTCCCTAGCTTTTGTTTCTTCTAGTTTGCCCACAATAAAGTTTTAATATTAACAATTAATATTAAACTATATTATATACAAGCATGTAGCTTATATTAATATATAATGTAATTACCCTAATTACACTATATATCTTATGGTGTTAAGTGTTTAAGTGTGTGACCCTTTAGGCTCACAAACAACTAGCAATATAACTATATGTTATACGCGTGAAGCATATTCCAACAGCTCCCACTTGCGCACGTGATAACATCAAGTAGTTATACAAGCAAAGGTTAGAGTCTAGCAACCCGCCAATGCCCCTAGGAGTATATGAGGAGTTTCATAAAATCTTTGTTCAAAGTTTTTCAAGCAGTTATCCTTTTGTTACTGATACTATGTTGAATTTTAGACAAGGATCAATGTCAATCTAAAACTTCAATGATTCTGTTTCTCGATCTATATAATGAAATAGATTACCAAAACCAATCAAGATTCATCTTGATTACCTTTTGGGTGTGGCCACACATACATCTATTCAAAATCATCGAGGGGCCCAGTAGTATCTAATCCACATATGTGAAGGAACAAATTCTATATTGACTGCACGTGTCTGTCATATGCTTAATGATAAACCCGATAATGGTTGTTATAGCAGCCTTATTCAGGTCAGCGTTTAACCACATCAAAGTTTGCCCCTCTACATACACAAACCAACTTGCATCTCAAGTCAGAGGATAAGTGACAAAGCCTTTGTGAGATTCACTTGTGACATAAATCCAAGAAGTGATTTCTCATAGTTTGGGTCAGTCCAATCGTGCATCGTTATGAGCGACATGTGAGTTTGATTTCATCATCCTTAGTCATACTAAGATAATGACACAATTACAGTTTAAAAAATGGATATATGGGTTATTGGTCATAGCTAGTGGTCGAAAGCGTTCACGGGGCATTCATATGGGTTCTAGAGACCAATTACAGTTTAAAAAAATGGATAGTTATAGGTTATTGGTCATAGCTATTGGTTATAATGGTTGACGGGCAATTCGTATGGGCTATGGACGCTAATTAGGGTTTAACAAGGATACTTATAGGTTATTGTTCGAAACTAGTGGTTATAATGGTTCACGGGCCATTCGTATGGGCTATGGACGCCAATTCCGGTTTAACATGGATACTTATAGGTTATTGGGCGTAGCTAGTCGTTATTATGGTTCACGGTCCATTCGTATGGGTTATCAACACCAATTAAGGTTTAAAATGGATACTTATAGGTTATTGGTCATAGCTAGTGGTCAAAATTATTCATGGGGCATTCGTATGGGTTCTAGACACCAATTACAGTTTAAAAATGGATACTTACAGGTTATTGGTCATAGCTAGTGGTTATAATGGTTCGCAGGCCATTCGTATAGGCTATCGACGCTAATTACGGTTTAACAAGGATACTTATAGGTTATTGGTCGAAGCTAGTGGTTATAATGGTTCATGCCCATTCGTATGTGTAATGGACACCAATTAATGTTTAAAATGGATACTTATAGGTTATTGGTCATAGCGTGTGGTCAAAATCGTTCACGGGGCATTCGTATGAGTTCTAGACACCAATACAGTTAAAAAAATGGATATATGGGTTATTGGTCTTAGTTAGCGGTCAAAATCATTCACGGGGCAGTCATCTGCGTTCTAGACACCAATTACAGTTTAAAAAATGGATACTTATAGGTTATTGGTCATAGCTAGTGGTTATAATGGTTCACGGGCCATTCGTATGGGCTATCGACGCTAATTACAGTTTAAGAAGGATACTTATAGGTTATTGGTCGAAGCTAGTTGTTATAATGGTTCACGGGCCATTCGTATGTGTAATGGACACCAATTAATGTTTAAAATGGATATTTATAGGTTATTGGTCATAGCTAGAAGTCTAAATCGTTCACGGGGCATTCGTATGAGTTCTAGACACCAATTACAGTTTAAAAAATGGATATATGTGTTATTGGTCTTAGCTAGTGGTCAAAATCATTCACGGGGCATTCGTATGGATTCTAGAGACCAATTACAGTTTAAAAAATGGATACTTATAGGTTATTGGTCATAGCTATTGGTTATAATGGTTCACGGGCCATTCGTATGGGCTATGGACGCTAATTACGGTTTAACAAGGATACTTATAGGTTATTGGTCGAAACTAGTGGTTATAATGGTTCACGGGCCATTTGTATGGGCTATCGACGCCAATTACGGTTTAACATGGATACTTATAGGTTATTGGGCGTAGCTAGTCGTTATTATGGTTCATGGGCCAATCATATGGGTTATCGACGCCAATTAAGGTTTAAAATGGATACTTATAGGTTATTGGTCATAGCTAGTTGTCAAAATCATTCACGGGGCATTCGTCTGGGTTGTAGACACCAACTACAGTTTAAAAAATGGATACTTATAGGTTATTGGACATAGCTAGTGGTTATAATGGTTCACGGGCCACTCGTATGGGCTATCGACGCTAATTACGGTTTAAGAAGGATACTCATAGGTTATTGGTCGAAGCTAGTGGTTATAATGGTTCACGGGCCATTCGTATGTGTAATGGACACCAATTAATGTTTAAAATGGATACTTATAGGTTATTGGTCATAGCTAGTAGTCCAAATCGTTCACGGGGCATTCGTATGAGTTCTAGACACCAATTACAGTTTAAAAAATGGACACTCATAGGTTATTGGTCATAGCTATTGGTTATAATGGTTCACGGGCCATTCGTATGGGTTCTAGAGACCAATTACAGTTTAAAAAATGGATACTTATAGATTATTGGTCATAGCTATTGGTTATAATGGTTCACGGGCCATTCTTATGGGCTATGGACGCTAATTACGGTTTAACAAGGATACTTATAGGTTATTGGTCAAAAACTATTGGTTATAATGGTTCACGGGCCATTCGTATGGGCTATGGACGCCAATTACGGTTTAACATGGATACTTATAGGTTATTGGGCGTAGCTAGTCGTTATTACGGTTCACGGGCCATTCGTATGGGTTATCGACACCAATTAAGGTTTAAAATGGATACTTATAGGTTATTGGTCATAGCTAGTGGTCAAAATCATTCACGAGTCATTCGTAAGGGTTCTAGACACCAATTACAGTTTAAAAAATGCATACTTATAGGTTATTGGTCATAGCTAGTGGTTATAATGGTTCACGGGCCATTCGTATGGGCTATCGACGCTAATTACGGTTTAACAAGGATACTTATAGGTTATTGGGCGTAGCTAGTCATTATTACGGTTCACGGGCCATTCGTATGGGTTATCGACACCAATTAAGGTTTGAAATGGATACTTATAGGTTATTGGTCTTAGCTAGTGGTCAAAATCATTCACGGGGCATTCGTATGGGTTTTAGACACCAATTACAGTTTAAAAAATGGATACTTATAGGTTATTGGTCATAGCTAGTGGTTATAATGGTTCACGGGCCATTCGTATGGGCTATCGACGCTAATTACGGTTTAACAACGATACATATAGGTTATTGGTCGAAGCTAGTGGTTATAATGATTCACGGGCTATTCGTATGTGTAATGGACACCAATTAAGGTTTAAAATGGATACTTATAGGTTATTGGTCATAGCTAGTGGTCAAAATCATTCACGGGGCATTCGTATGGGTTCTGGACACCAATTACAGTTTAAAAAAATGGATACTTATAGGTTATTGGTCATAGCTAGTGGTTATAATGGTTCACGGGCCATTCGTATGGGCTATCGACGCTAATTACGGTTTAACAACGATACATATAGGTTATTGGTCGAAGCTAGTGGTTATAATGGTTCACGGGCTATTCGTATGTGTAATGGACACCAATTAAGGTTTAAAATGGATACTTATAGGTTATTGGTCATAGCTAGTGGTCAAAATCATTCACGGGGCATTCGTATGGGTTCTAGACACCAATTACAGTTTAAAAAATGGATACTTATAGGTTATTGGTCATAGCTAGTGGTTATAATGGTTCACGGGCCATTCGTATGGGCTATCGACGCTAATTACGGTTTAACAAGGATACTTATAGGTTATTAGTCGAAGCTAGTGGTTATAATGGTTCACGGGCTATTCATATGTGTAATGGACACCAATTTATGTTGAAATGGATACTTATAGGTTATTGGTCATAGCTAGTGGTCGAAATCATTCATGGGGCATTCGTATGAGTTCTAGACACCAATTACAGTTTAAAAAATGGATATATGGGTTATTGGTCATAGCTAGTGGTCAAAATCGTTCACGGGGCATTCGTATGGGTTCTATACACCAATTACAGTTTAAAAAATGGATACTTATAGGTTATTGGTCATAGCTAGGGGTGTAATCGAGCCGAGACAACTCGTGAGCTACTCGAGATTGACTCGAAAAATAATCGGCATCGACTCGCACTGAACCGAGTTGAGCTCGAGCTCGAGCTACTCGAGTAGGGTTTCGAGTCGAGCTCGATTTCCCAAATACTCAGCTCGGAAAGCTCGCGAGCCTTATCGAGCTTTCGTTAAATTACTATATTATCCTTTTTCGTATACTTAATTATATATGTGTCTATGTATATAAGGGGCTAAAAACGCTACCCCATTTATTTACCAGTTCTTCTATTTTGAAAATCCCACACAATACGTAACTACACAGCCGCCGCATTTGAAAACCCTAATCGGTTGTCACTTTGAAATCAACCAGCAAAATCATGAATCGAGCTCGTCACTTCCGCACCTAGCCATTTCGTTGTTTGATTTTGTTCTCTTCTTCATCAATCAAGGACTATTTTCACTTCCAAACAGTGCTATGAATCGACTGTATGTCTTCTTATTTGTGAATCTAGTTTAAGTTGCTCATTATATACAGGTTGATTGTTGATGAATTTACAAGTTAATTGTTACTAGTTGATTGTGTTTTTAGGTCTATTTTGCTGATTTAAATGTTGATTTTGCTATTTTTAGTTGCTGTTTTGCTGGTTTTAGTTGTTGTTTTGCTGGTTTTAATAGTTGTTTTAATGTTTTTAGGTGCTGTTTTGATGTTTTTAGTTGCTGATTTATATGTGCAGAATCATTATAGATGTCTAGTGCAGAATTGTTGTAATAAACTGATTTATTCCTTTTTCTTCATAGATGGAATCATCACCAAATGTTTCATCCTCTCTTAATACTTCTAATAGTCCTGCTACTTCAAAGAACCCACCACAAGAGAAAGGATCAGTAAATGATGCACAAAATCCAACATATGTAGAGGAAGACGAGGAAACTTCTGAATTTGCAAGTAAGAAAAGAGCAAAAACATCTCCGGCTTGGTTAGAGTTTAAAGTAGTTACGCTTCCTGATAAAACTAAGACAACCTAGTGTATTCATTGTAAGCATAAGCTTTCTATACTTGTAAGTAAGAGTACTACTCACTTTAATAGACACTTGGAGGCTTGTTTACAATGAAAGATCTTTCTAAAACAACAATAGAGGATTACTTTACAGCCAGTTGATTCTGATAACAGCTCACAAGTTGTCACCCCCGCTCTAACTGATCGCAAGTTTGATATGATTAAGATGAGAGAATCAATTGCGCATTGTATTCTCATGCATGAGCACCCTTTAACAATTGTGGAAGAAGAGGGTTTTAACATGATGCAAAGACGTGGAATGCCTGAATGGGAAAAAATCTCACGTACCACAATAAAAAAAGATTGTGTAAAAGTTTATGAGGTAGAGAAAAAGAAGTTAAAGAATATGTTAAAATCCATTTCAAAGGTTAGCGTGACCACAGATATGTGGAAGTCTACTAATCAAAAAATCGAGTATATGGTACTCACATGCCATTTTGTTGATTCAAAATGGAAATTGCAGAAGCGTATTGTCACACCCCGCCAAAAATGAGTTGTACTTCATTTAAAATGTTTTGCGGAAGAACGAGGGTGTAATGTTCATGTTTACATAGCAAAAATTAAGCAAACAAACAACCACGCAATAACGAAAAATAAAAGGTGTTTCACTTTCCAAAAGTAGAAAGTTTCCAAAAATAGTAAGTTTCCTAAATTAGAAATTGTTTTGTAATGAAATGATTGTTCGTAAACTTAATGTTTTAATCATGGCTCATGACAATCCCACTGCTCATATCCTCCAGTTCCACTGCACCTAATCACCTGGAAAAACATAAATAATAAAAGGGTCAACAATAATGTTGAGTGAATCCACAGGGTTATAGTAAAAGTTAAAGTAAAGTGTTTTGCTACCCAAAATGTTTGTTATGAAAATGTTTTATGATTGAAAAAATATAAGGTTCAACACTCATAAGATATGAGGAGTAAATACAAAAAGTAAAGTGTAATTGTAGAAGATCTACAATTACTAGTTTAGTTTATGAAAATGTGTTGAACAAGTTGTTATGTTTGACATCGCATGACCGTTATCCCCAATAGTAGGTAGTCTATTGAGTTAATATACCAACCCCTAAGTTCACAATCAACACTTCAACTCCAGTATGTTATGTTCTTTTATGGATATACACTCCCGGAAATGTCTTGGAAAAACCAAGTAATGATCAATCATTAATTGGGAGGATGAGTGTCAGCCAATAGTACTATCTGCATATCCATGGTCTAGATCCACTAGCTAATGATTGCTGGCAAACCTTAGTCCAGTATAATAATCGTTAGTCATGCCAACTCGATAATGAAAATGTATAGATGTTGTACAGTCATAGTAAAATAGTAGCAATTGTGTTTATGTTTTCCACCCCAAGGTTTATAAAACAGTAAAAGTAGTAAAGGGGTCTGTGGACTCACCTGGCAAAGCTTAGCGACAATAATAGGACAGAGGAATCCTTCAGAGACTCCTAGCTTCCTAATTGATATAACTTACTAATTAGACTAAGCTAAAACAGGCGATTCTAGATACGATATAAGTTAAATGATATGCAAATTATGTTATGTTTTATGTTTTGTGACATCGAATGAATTTGGATCATTGGTCCTTAATGGGCCGAAATGAAATGAAATGAAATGAAATAGGCTTCGAAATGAAATGAAATGAAATGGGCTTAGGTCAGGCTTATTGGGCCTAGATTGGGCCTAATGAGCTTAATGGGCCTAGATGGGCTTAATGGGCCACTAGGTTGGGCCACTTAGGCCTCTTATTGGGCTTAGGTCCAATTAGATTGGGCCATGGATTGGGCTTGGGCCCAATTGGGTTCGGTTTGGGTATAAATGGGCCAAAGGTTTGGGCTTTGGTCCAAATGAGCTTCGATACTAATGGGCCAACTAAAGTTTGGGCCCGATGGACTAAGGTAGATCGATATGGGCCAAGTACGGGCCTTGGCCCGATTGGGTATTCGGGTTTGGGTCAAGATCCGACCTTGACCCGGTTTGACTTATAGGTCAAAATTAGTCAACAAAGTCAACATATGTCCACTAGATTTCAACTAGGGTTTAGCCTAGGATGCTATTCGGTCAACCAAGGTCAAACATGGTCAATCTATGTCAACTAGGTTCGGTTTTGATGGTACTTCGGTTAGGGTTGGCCGGCTAGACCGAAACCCTAAGGGTTTGGTTCTAGTTTGGTCTAGATCAAGTCTAAGGTTCGAGTTTAGGTACTAGATTTGTTAGAATTCGTGACTTAATCACCGATGATTAAATTGTCAGAATCGTAACCTTAATCATTGGTGATTAAAGTGTTAGATTTGTAATAGCTTAATCATCGATGATTAAACTGTCAGAATCGTAACCTTAATCATTAGTGATTAAAGTGTTAGATTTGTAATAGCTTAATCATTGATGATTGAACTGTCAGATTCATGGCAACTTAATCATTGGTGATTAAACTGCCGGACTCGTGACAGCTTAATCATAAGTGATTAAATTGTCAGAATTTAGTGCCCACCGACACACATGTACGGGTATCATGGCCGATGATGCACGAGCCTATCGGGTCACACGCCGGGGGAATTCCTTTCCGATAATACTTAAATTAAGAGAGATAAATAAAGATGTTGGGAGAAATAAAAGTGGCTTTTATTTCATTGGACCATTTAATGGTCCAATGCATGTGAAGGAAAGCCACTACTTTTCTCCACATGCCTGCTTTAATTCTATTGGACCACTCTTTGGTCCAATGCATGTAGAGCTTTTCCACCCACCTCCACATGCTCTCTTATCTATATAAGATAGATGTGGGAGGTTGATTAGGGGCTAATGCAATTCGTTTTTCTCTCTAAAAATACAAGTGTTTGGTTACCGAAAATCTAAGAAGATTTCTTGAGCTTTTTCGGTGTCGGGTTAGCAACTTGGAAGGAATCGCTCACTCGGTGTGGATCAACGGTAGAGGGGAACGACTTCGTGACCTTCATCCATTTAAGAGTTCATCACTATTCTTGCGGGTGTCTTCGAGGTTATGATGTTCTCTTTCTCTTCTTTGTTGCACGATTTGGGTTTAGAGATTCGGTCATTGGTGGATCTTGGTGGTTAAATTAAAATTTTAAATTTACGTTTCCGCTGCGTTTTAGAACCCACCAAAATCCAACAGTGGTATCAGAGCCAACTCTAACCGAATCGTGCACATTTTCGGGCTTGAAAAACGATTTGAGGATCGGTTTTGCCATTTTTTAGATTTCGGGTTTTAGCCTTGCTAAACCCATAATATTTTGACTCACACACTTATATGCTTGTCATGATTTTGGCATGAAATGATTTTTATGAATGGTTGTTGGCACACCATTTTAGCTTTCATGTTTGTAGTAGCTAGTAGATTGGTAACCATTATGCCCTTGACCTTTTGCCGTGTGTTTGGTTGTTATTCATTTGGTGACTTTGTCATAGTGGTTTGTAATTAATAATTTATTAATTTTGGTATGTAATATTTATTAATTATGGCTTGCATGCCATTGATTTTCATTTGTAATTGTACTAGTTAGTAGGATTTCGTGGCTTGTTAGCCATTTCTATATTTTCTATGTACTTGTAAAACGAAGATCAAAAGACAACCAAATGGAATCATGAAGTGATGTCTAGGCAACCTTGGATTCGATGAAGTCTAATGGAGACGGCGGATTTAGTGGGAGCTCACATGGAAGGTCATTATTTGTCCATAGTTGACCATGTTTTTCCCGGGTTGGCTCACGGGAAAAACGCATAGGCTTTGGGCATGGTTACCAATTTTGTTGTATGCGTGTGATGTTTATTTATTTGCTTGGTTGTTAGTTTTTCGCAAGGTTAAATAAATAAATAGATTAATTAAAAATGGTTTAATTAAATCACTCGCAATAGATTAATTAAAAGGTGAAAAATGGTTTTGTCACAAAGGTAATTAATCAAAATTTTAACAGGGATTAATTAAAAGGTGAAAAATGTTTTTTGTCACAAAAGTAATTAATCAAAGTTTAAACGAAACAAAAACCCGTTTTTAGAGAATATCATTTTTATTATCCTAATGATGACGCCACCCAAATCTTGCTAGCAAAGTTGGTTGTCGTGCATTAGCCGAGCCGATTTTGAATAGACAGTGTGGAAGGTGAGTGTGATTCATTTTGTATGATTGGTCGTCGTGCATTAGCCAAACCATTATAGTCAAAATGTTTCACCGCGTATCATGTTGGAGTGTCACCACTTAAGTCTTGTGGAGCAAGGTCGGTTGTCGAGCGAAACCGAGCCGTGCCTTGTGAAGCAAGATAAGGGTGTGTATAAGTTCCTTAATTAAGTTGGTTGTCGAGCGAAACCGAGCCAATTTAGTTATGGGCTTATCGTGAATCTAGATGGTCGATTTACAAACTTCAAACTAGGTTTTAAATGATTGTCGAGCGAAACCGAGTCATTTAAAATTTGGTTTGAGGTTAGTGCATGTAGGGATCAAACATGCCAATTGACACAATGGTTGTCAAGTGATCCCGCAAGAAGCTAAGAGTTGTAAGTCACAATTGGTACAAAATAAATGCAATTGGTACAATTGGTACAATATGATTATTGGTACAATTGGTACAATATGGCATTAGTACAATATGGTGATTACAATGGTACAATGGATACCACCGGAAATAGCTTTGCATTATGATTCGCGGCATACCCGTCATAATGTATTGTGAAATACGGATTCTTAGCCCTTGTTAAATATAAAAGTTTTGGGTAATATATTTACAAGGACCCATCAAACTAACTAAAACTACTTTGCTATTTTAATAGATGGCATCTTCGAACCCCACCACCACCAATGTTTCTTTAAGAGTTTTCCTTGAAAAGGGGAAACTCAATGGTGCAAATTTCCTTGATAGGGAGAGACAATTAAAACTTGTTCTCCGCCATGAAGGAAAGATGCACGTGATTGAAGGACCTCTTCCCGATGAACCAGGGGATGATGCAATTCAAGCAGCACACGATGCTCATGAACGTCTCATGAAAGAAAATGAGGACATTTCATGTCTTATGTTGAGCACTATGACTCCCGATTTGCAAAAGCAAATGGATCATTTGTACGCTTATGAGCTTATTGTACAGTTGCGGGACATGTTCCAACAGCAAGCAAAGCTAGAGCGGTACGAGTGCCTCAAGAATGTGCTTGATTGTAAACTCCTCGAAGGCGGGGATGTGAGCGCTCACGTGTTGCGGATGAAAGCAAACGTGGAACGCTTGGAGAAGTTAGGCTTTTCCATTGGGAAGGAATTGGCCGTGGATTTTATCCTTAGGTCTCTTCCTACATCATATGAACAGTTTGTTATGAACTATCATATGCATGGTATGGACAAGTCCATAATGGAGCTTCATGGTATGTTGAAGACCGCCGAGTCTACCATGACCAAAAGAAAGCCCAACCCAACACATCCCGTCCTTGCAATTCGAAAAGGAAAGGTCTCCAAGAATAAGAAGTCCACCCCTACCCCTCAAGGTAAGGGTAAAGGCAAGGTTGGTGCGCCCAAGCCTAAGCCTACTTCGGTCAAGATGGCAAAAGGAAAAGTTCCTCAAGCCATGACACCGGAAGATGCGGACTGCTTCTATTGCGGGAAAAAGGGGCATTTCCGCCGTAGTTGCCCAACATACCTTGAGGAACTCAACAAGCTAAAAGCTAAAGGAGTTGGAGGTACCTCAAAGCAAGGTATGTACATGATTGAACTCTATCAAACTTCTACTTCGCAAAACTGGGTCTTAGACACCGGTTGTGGCACTCATATTTGTAACAAATTTCAGGTGCTATTGGAAAGTGAGAAGTTGATGAGAGGGGAACAGGATCTTGTCATGGGAAACAAGCATGTTGTCCCGGTTGAAGCTCAAGGAAACGTGAAGTTGTCCTTTGAATCCGGTTCCTTTATTTTGTTGAAAAATGTACGTTATTCGCCTCATGTGGCAAGAAACATTATTTCTTTTCATGCTTTGTATGACGATGGTTTTGCATTTACCTTCAATGACAATGGTTCTATTTCTTGTTTCAAAGATAGTACTTGTTATTTTAATGCTTTACCATATCATGGCATTTATGAGGTGATAGCACATGTTAGCAACAAAAGATCAATCATGCAAGTTGGTTCTACATCCAAAGATACTTTGGATAAATTATCCTTATGGCATAGTCGTCTTGGCCACATAAACAAGACTCGCATTTCCAAGCTCCAAGCAATTGGGTACTTGGAATCATTTGAAAATGGTTCAAATGATGTATGTGAATCTTGCTTATTAGGCAAGATGACTAAAGCTCCCTTCACCGGTGTTAGTGAGAGGGCTAAGGGTTTATTAGACATTATACACACTGATGTGTGTGGTCCATTTAAACACCTTACAAGGAATAATTGTAGATACTTCGTAACCTTTATAGATGATTATAGTAGGTTTGGATATGTTTACTTGATTAAACATAAGTCAGAAACCATTGAGGTGTTCAAGACATTCCAAAACGAAGTTGAGAACCAATTGGGCAAGTCAAACAAGATACTTCGATCTGATAGAGGCGGAGAGTATCTTAATCTAGAGTTTATTGACCATCTTAAGAATTGTGGGATTGTCTCACAATTAACACCTCCTAGGACTCCACAATTGAATGGAGTCGCCGAGAGGAGAAATCGAACATTACTTGACATGGTTCGATCAATGATGGCAAGAACCCAAATACCCATAAGTTTTTGGGGATATGCTCTAGAAACGGCGTGTAAGCTTCTTAATCTCGTACCAACAAAGAAGGTAGAAAAGACACCTTTCGAGATATGGCATAGGAGTAAACCTCCACTATCCTATCTTAGAGTCTGGGGTTGTCAAGCCTACGTAAAGCGGGAGGCCGATGACAAATTAGAACCCCGTTCAGAAAAGTGTTATTTCATTGGATATCCTAAAGCGGGACTTGGATATTTGTTTTACAAACCTACCGAGAACAAGGTATTTGTTGCTCGAAGGGCAGTATTTCTTGAAAGAGAACTTTTATCCAATGAACCTAGTGGAAAGCATATACATCTTGAGGAAACTCATGATATATCCAATGAACTACCTAATGTTGGCACTAGCACGCAACCTCAAGAGGTTGGTACCGATCAAGAGGATGCGGTAGAAACTGACGTTCCACCATTGTCTCTTCGTAGATCTGGTAGAACTCGCACTGAGCCAGAGAGATATGGGTTTCTCATATCTGAGGGCAGCGAGTTACTAGGGGATCATGATGAACCCTCTACCTACCAGGAAGCGATGGCAGGCCCAGAGTCTGGCAAATGGAGAGATGCAATGGAAGTCGAAATGCAATCCATGAAGGACAACCATGTATGGGAACTGGTTGATCCTACACCCAGCTGTAAGCTTGTGGGGTGTAAATGGGTCTATAAAGTAAAGACCAGCATGGATGGACAGATTGATACTTTCAAAGCACGACTGGTTGCTAAAGGCTTCACTCAAACCCATGGTGTTGACTATGATGAAACCTTTTCCCAAGTGGCTATGTTGAAATCTATCAGGATACTTATGGCAATTGCCGCCTTTCATGATTATGAAATTTGGCAAATGGATGTAAAAACCGCCTTCCTTAACGGGAAACTTACTGAAGAGGTATATATGAGACAACCTGAGGGTTTTGTACATCCAAAGTATCCTAATAAAGTCTGTCAGCTTAAGAAGTCCATTTATGGACTTAAGCAAGCATCTCGAAGTTGGAATCTTTGCTTTGATGAGAAAATCAAGGAATTTGGATTTTCTAAAACCATAGATGAACCTTGTGTATACGTCAGGGCTAGTGGGAGCGCGATTGTATTCCTAGTCCTATATGTTGATGACATCTTACTCATTGGGAATGACATTCCAATTTTGAGCGATGTCAAGACATTTCTTGGAAAATGTTTTTCCATGAAGGACTTAGGAAATGCATCGTACATCTTGGGAATCAAGATCTATCGAGATAGATCTAAAAGGCTTCTCGGTTTGAGTCAAAGTGCATATATCGACAAAGTTCTAAAGCGGATTAGGATGGAGGATTCCAAGAAAGGGAATCTTCCTATGTTGCATGGAGTGACTTTGAGCAAGGCTCAATGTCCAAGTTCCGATAAGGAACGTGACGTAATGAAGAAGATCCCTTATGCCTCGGCAGTTGGATCTATCATGTACGCCATGCTATGCACCAGACCTGATGTATCATGTGCACTGAGCGTGGCAAGTAGATATCAATCAAACCCTGGAGAAGCTCATTGGATAGCCGTCAAGAACATCTTGAAATATCTTCGCAGAATGAAGGATATGTTCTTGGTCTATGGTGGTATGGAAGAGTTGCGTGTAGTTGGATACACAGACGCAAGCTTCCAAACTGATAGGGATGATTTCCGATCGCAATCGGGTTATGTATTCCTATTGAATGGTGGTGCTGTGAGCTGGAGGAGCTCCAAGCAAGACACAGTTGCTGATTCGACGACGGAATCAGAATACATTGCAGCAAGCGAAGCTGCAAAAGAAGCTGTGTGGATGAGGAAATTCATCAATGACTTGGTAGTTGTCCCTAGCATTGCCGACCCCATTGAAATATTTTGTGACAATGAGGGTGCGGTAGCATTGGCTAAGGAAGCTAGAGCTCACAAAAGAACGAGGCATATTGCTCGTAAATACCACGTTATCCGAGATAAGGTTGAAAGTGGTGATGTTGTCATAAGCAGAGTAGTATCGGAAGAGAACCTTGCCGATCCGTTTACTAAGCCGTTGTCACAGGCTATACATGATTCTCACACTAGAGGAATAGGTGTGAGATTAGCCAGTGATTTAGCTTGAGTACCGTTTTAGTTTGAATTTGATGTTTATTTTGGGAACATGAAGCAGTATTGTAATTTTGATTGTATTGATGTATAAATATGTCTATACATATGCGTGTTGCAGTTACTTTCAAAATCTTTATTGTGTTCCATCTTTGCATGTTTAAACACTTCCTAGATTTTTATCTAAACATCCACAGTCAGTCATACTTAAATGGAAGTAAGTAATGAATGAAGGCTGAGGCAATGTGTTGGTTATGAGATATAGACGCAACAATTGCATGTGCTTGAAATGAGTTTCAAGTGACTGGAGACCCACACCCGAGTTTACTTCATGGAAATTGTCACAAGTATCTCGGGGTGATAATATCATTTCATCCTTAGAACAGAGATTCATGAGATTCCAAAGCATAAGTTTACTTTACTTAGATTAATGCTCTAACGCGGTTCGTAAATGGCTGTTATAAGGGGCTTAGTTGGGTAAGGATAACTTATGTGTAGGGACTATGTCGTCAAAAGGATTTGTACCTCAATGAAGAGAGATATCCATGGGCCCCTCGATGATTTAGCGCTGACACCAAAACGCATGGCCATGCACGAGTTATATTGAAAATGGTTCAATTATAACTCATTTTGGTCACCACTAAATAAAAGATCGAGAAACATAATCGTGAACGATCTGGAGAATGATGACATTAATCCATGTCTCGTGTTCACAAGGATATCGTGTACAAAGGGATGATACGATCACTTATCTACAGGAACCATCATTTATATGATTGGTAGTTGTCAAGGATGACGTAACTCATGCTGACTTGGGGACAAAGATGCCTAGCTAGGGCCGCTCTTTGTTTGTGATACCAATAACACGTTGTGTCGTGTGCAAGTGGGAGTTTGTTAGAATTCGTGACTTAATCACCGATGATTAAATTGTCAGAATCGTAACCTTAATCATTGGTGATTAAAGTGTTAGATTTGTAATAGCTTAATCATCGATGATTAAACTGTCAGAATCGTAACCTTAATCATTAGGGATTAAAGTGTTAGATTTGTAATAGCTTAATCATTGATGATTGAACTGTCAGATTCGTGGCAACTTAATCATTGGTGATTAAACTGCCGGACTCATGACAGCTTAATCATAAGTGATTAAATTGTCAGAATTTAGTGCCCACCGACACACATGTACGGGTATCATGGCCGATGATGCACGAGCCTATCGGGTCACACGTCGGGGGAATTCCTTTCCGATAACACTTAAATTAAGAGAGATAAATAAAGATGTTGGGAGAAATAAAAGTGGCTTTTATTTCATTGGACCATTTAATGGTCCAATGCATGTGAAGGAAAGCCACTACTTTTCTCCACATGCTTGCTTTAATTCTATTGGACCACTCTTTGGTCCAATGCATGTAGAGCTTTTCCACCCACCTCCACATGCTCTCTTATCTATATAAGAGAGATGTGGGAGGTTGATTAGGGGCTAATGCAATTCATTTTTCTCTCTAAAAATACAAGTGTTCGGTTACCGAAAATCTAAGAAGATTTCTTGAGCTTTTTCAGTGTCGGGTTAGCAACTTGGAAGGAATCGCTCACTCGGTGTGGATCAACGGTAGAGGGGAACGACTTCGTGACCTTCATCCATTTAAGAGTTCATCACTATTCTTGCGGGTGTCTTCGAGGGTATGATGTTCTCTTTCTCTTCTTTGTTGCACGATTTGGGTTTAGAGATTCGGTCATTGGTGGATCTTGGTGGTTAAATTAAAATTTTAAATTTACGTTTCCGCTGCGTTTTAGAACCCACCAAAATCCAACAAGATTGTGTATAGATCGATACTAGGGACTAAATCTAGGGTTTTCGGTCTAATCCATAGTAGAGCTAGGGTTCGAATCAATACATTTGCAAGGTCTAGGGTTCGAACAACAAATCAAACGAATTAACGATCTAGGAACAATGCATGCTACGGTTTTATGAGCTAACCGAGACCATATGGCCTAGGGCCATGGTCTCGGGTTCGAAATAGCCAATAACCAAAGAAACATGAATGAAGAACAAGGGTTTTGTGTTCATACCTTGGATCGAATGAGCAAGAACACGAATGGAGATGATTGGGGTTGCTTGCGATCGGAACGGACGAAGATGATGATGATGGTGTTGTGATTTCGGCCGAATGGTAGAACAAAAGGAAAAGAAGATGGTGAAGGGTTTAATTTATAGCAGGAGATTAGGGTTTCCATGATGAAGTTATACTAGAACTAGGACGTGTTTAAAAAACAAAGGATAAGGATCAAGGTTTGAAAAGATATGGCCAACACCCCAAGGGTGTTTTGGCCGAGTTTGGGTCGAACAAGGGGAGGGGAGGCCGGCCACTTATGTGGTCGGTCAACCTTGGTGTCGAGTTTAGGTGGTTCGTTCAATTCGAGTCACGTTTGATTAATTTGATACGTTTATTGTTTAACCGAAAAAGTTATCGTTTTAGAAATGATTTAAACTCATATGTGTCACCATAAGGAAAAAAAAATGTTGTGTTGACTAAAATAATCAAACACTAATGTATGGTGTAAAAATATGTAAGTTTGTTGTGTATTAGGATGCCAGAAATAGAAATGTCTATAAATAGAAACTTTCTAAATAAGGAAAGTTCTAGAAATGAAATGAAGTTACATACCAGAAATATCGAGTTGTCACACGTATTCTTAGGTTTATTCATTTACCTCCTCCTCATAGGGGTGTTGAGATAGCTGACAACCTTTACAAGTGTTTGAAGGAGTGGGGTATCGAGGGTAAACTATATACAATTACACTTGATAATGCTTCAAACAACGATGCAGCTATTAAAAATTTAAGTGATACGTTCTCTAGGTCTAAGAAGTTACCTTGTGGGGGTAAGTTGTTCCATGTGCGTTGTTGTGCACACATCTTGAATCTTATGGTTCAAGATGGACTTTCAAAAATTGGTTATATAATTGAGGATATTCATGATAGTGTAACATTCATCAATCAAAATGAAGCAAGATTTAAATTGTTTTCTGAAATTGCACAACAGTTAAAATTGCCTCAAAGAAGGCTCATCCTTGAATGCAAAACAAGATGGAATTCCTCATATGATATGTTAGCAGCTGCAATCAAATTTAAAGAAGTGTTCCCAAGATTCCAAGAAAGAGAGCCACGCTACCTTTGTTGTCCGAGTAGTGAAGATTGGTTAAAAGTTGAAAAGGTTTGTAATGTTTTGCAAGTATTTAGTTCCATTACTAATATCATATCTGGTAGCGAGTACCCAACTTCTAACTTATTTCTTAATGAAGTTTATTGGGTAAAAGTTTTGTTGGACCAAATGTTTGAAGATCCTACAGAAAGTAAGTTTATTCATGATATGGTGGAATCCATGAAGAAAAAATTTGATAAATATTGGGGCGAGTGTAACCTGATGATGATAGTTGCTGCTGTTTTAGATACTAGATGTAAATTAAAGGTAGTAGAGGAGTTTTGTTTTCCTAAATTGTACAAAACTGAAGTAGTTGCAGAAAATGTTAACATGGTGAAAAAAGCTCTAGATGAGTTATATGCCGAGTATGTGGATGAATATCTTTCTGATGGTGGAGAACAACGTGGCAACACCAATTCTGATTTAAATCATAATAAGAATGTTCATAGTTCATCATCTGGTTGGTCTGAATTCGCCCAATTTGTGAGGACAAGTGAAAATGTTCAACCACAAAAATCAGAATTAAGAGTCTATCTCGAAGAGGGAGTTTATATTTGTGATGATGCCTCAATACCATTTGATGTTTTGGAATGGTGGCGTGTGAATTCTTTAAAGTATCCCATTTTGTCTAGGATGGCTAGAGATATACTAGTTGTCCCTATTACAAGTGTTGCTTCAGAGGCTTCTTTTAGTGCTGGGAGTAGAGTTATCGATACTTATAGAGCATCCTTATCTCCGGAAACTGTTCAAGTCTTACTTTGCGGTGGAGATTGGTGTCGTAGTTTTCACGGATTGAAAAGGAAGAACAAAGTAATTTTTTATCCTCTAACTTTTTTTGTTTTTATGCATTAAAAATGTACTAATATGTGCCATTATTTAGGAACTTCAAAAAGAGAAGAGCCCAACCGAGATCATTCTTCCCGATCCTTGAAGTATTTGGAGGTTAGTATTTATATATAAGAATTGTTTAAACTTTGAAGTATAACCTTTGTTATTATTTTATATATATTGTTGATTTTGTTATTATTGTTTTTATTTTGTTGAAGCACATGGAGGAAGACTTTTGTTGTTTAGATGTTGCTGTTTTTGCTATTGCTGGAGTTTTTGGTGCTGATTCGCATTGTTTTTCTGCTATATTTCAGCTTCAATTTCCCGATTGCTAATACTCCCTCCGTCCCACAAAAAACTTCCCATTTCACTTATGCACAAGTTTTAAGGTAATAGTTAGTGGTGGGGTATTGGTAATATATTTGATTAAAATATATGATTGATTTGGAGAGAGAAGGATAGTTAGTGGATAATAAGTGGTGGGGTCCTTAGTAATAATAATATTTTATTATGTGGAGCCCATCATATGTAGCAAATGGGAAGTTTTTTATGGGACAAAAATTTAGGGTGAAATGAGAAGTTTTTTGTGGGACGGAGGGAGTATATATTTAACAAAATTATGCACTTTTAAAAAATAAAAAATTTTCAAGCCTAAACGAGTCGAGCTCGAGAGTATCGACACTTTGGCCGAGTCGAGTTCGAGCTCAAAAATTGAAGCTCGTCGAGTTTCGAGTGGAGTTTCGAGCACGAGTTTTAGTCATCGAGTCAAGCTCGAGCATGCCAGTACTCGGCTGGGCTGGACTCGCTTACACCCCTAGTCATAGCTATTGGTTATAATAGTTCACCGGCCATTCGTATGGGCAATGGACGCTAATTACAGTTTAACAAGGATACTTATAGGTTATTGGTCGAAGCTAGTGATGGACAACAATTAAGGTTTAAAATGGATACTTATAGGTTATTGGTCATAGCTAGTGGTTAAAATCGTTCACGGGGCATTCTTATGCGTTCTAGACACCAATTGCAGTTTACAAAATGGATACTTATAGGTTATTGGTCATAGCTAGTGGTTATAATGGTTCACGGGGTATTCGTATGGGCTATGAACGCAAATTACGGTTTAAAAAGGATACTCATAGGTTATTGGTTGAAGCTAGTGGTTATAATGGTTCACGGGCCATTCGTATGGTCTATGGATGCTAATTACGGTTTAACAAGGATATTTATAGGTTATTGGTCGTAGCTAGTGGTTATAATGGTTCACGGGCCATTCGTATGGGCTTGAACGCTAATTACTGTTTAACAAGGATACTTATAGGTTATTGGTCGAAGCTAGTGGTTATAATGGTTCACGGGCCATTCGTATGGGCTATGGACGCTAATTACTGTTTAACAAGGATACTTATAGGCTATTGGTCGAAGCTAGTGGTTATAATGGTTCACTGGCCATTCGTATGTGTAATGGACACCAATTAATGTTTAAAATGGATACTTATAGGTTATTGGTCATAACTAGTGGGCAAAATCATTCACGGAGAATTCGTACGAGTTCTAGACACCAATTACAGTTTAAAAAATGGATATATGGGTTATTGGTCATAGCTAGTGGTCAAAGTCATTCTCGGGGCATTCGTATGGGTTCTAGACACCAATTACAGTTTAAAAAATGGATACTTATTGGTTATTGGTCATAGCTATTGGTTATAATGGTTCACGGGCCATTCGTATGGGCTATGAACGCTAATTACGGTTTAACAAGGATACTTATAGGTTATTGGTTGAAGCTTGTGGTTATAATGGTTGACGGGCAATTCGTATTTGCTATGGACTCTAATTACAGTTTAACAAAGATACTTATAGGTTATTGGTCGAAGCTAGTGGTTATAATGGTTCGCGGGCCATTCGTATGTGTAATGGACACAAATTAATGTTTAAAATGGACACTTATAGGTTATTGGTCATAGCTAGTAGTCAAAATCGTTCACGGGGAATTCGTATGGGTTCTAGACACAATTTACAGTTTAAAAACTTGATACTTATAGGTTATTGGTCATAGCTAGTGGTTATATTGGTTCACGGGCCATTCTTACGGGCTATGGACGCTAGTTACGGTTTAACAAGGATACATATAGGTTATTGGTCGTAGCTAGTGGTTATAATAGTGTTTCACGGGCCATTCGTATGGGTAATGGACATGAATTAAGGTTTAAAATAGATACTTATAGGTTATTGGTCGAAGCTAGTGGTTATAATGGTTCACGGGGCATTCGTATGGGCAATGGACTCCAATTAAGGTTTAATATGGATACTTATAGGTTATTGGTCATAGCTAGTGGTCAAAATCGTTCATGGGGCATTCGTATGGGTTCTAGACCAATTACAGTTTTAAAAAATGGATTTTTATAGGTTATTGGTCATAGCTAATGGTTATAATAGTTCACGGGCCCTTCGTCTGGGTTATCAACACCAATCACAGTTTAAAAAATGCATATTCTAGGTTATAGCAAGTAATTATAATGGCTCATGGGTCATTCGTATGGACGCTAATTACGGTTTAACAAGGATAATTATAGGCTATTGGTCGAAGTTAGTGGTTATAATGGTTCATGGGCCATTCGTATGTGTAATGGACACCAATTAATGTTTAAAATGGATACTTATAGGTTATTGGTCATTGCTAGTGGTCAAAATCGTTCACGAGGCATTCATATGGGTTCTAGACACCAATTACAGTTTAAAAAATGGATACTTATAGGTTATTGGTCATAGCTATTGGTTATAATGGTTCACGGGCCATTTGTATGGGTTGTGGATGCTAATTACGGTTTAACAAGGATACTAATAGGTTATTGGTCGAAACTAGTGGTTATAATGGTTCACGAGCCATTCGTATGGGTTCTAGACACCAACTACAGTTTAAAATATGGATACTTATAAGTTATTAGTCATTGCTAGTTGTTACAATGGTTCAAGGGCCATTCGTATGGGCTATGAACGCTATTACGGTTTAACAAGGATACTTATAGGTTATTGGTCGAAGCTAGTGGTTATAATGGTTCACGGGCCATTCGTATGGGCTATGGACGCTAATTACGGTTTAACAAGGATACTTATAGGTTATTGGTTGAAGCTAGTGGTTATAATGGTTCATGGGCCATTCATATGTGTAATGGACACCAATTAATGTTTAAAATTGATACTTATAGGTTATTGGTCATTGCTAGTGGTCAAAATGGTTCACGGGGCATTTGTATGAGTTTTAGACACCAATTACAGTTTAAAAAATGGATATATGGGTTATTGGTCCTAACTAGTGGTCAAAATAGTACACGGGGCATTCGTATGGGTTCTAGACACCAATTACAGTTTAAAAAATGGATACTTATAGGTTATTGGTCATAGCTATTGGTTATAATGGTTCACGGGCCATTCGTATGGGCTATGGATGCTAATTACGGTTTAACAAGGATACTTGTAGGTTATTGGTCGAAACTAGTGGTTATAATGGTTCACGGGCCATTCGTATGTGTTCTAGACACCAATTACTGTTTAAAATATGGATACTTATAAGTTATTCGTCATAGCTAGTGGTTACAATGGTTCACGGGCCATTCGTATGGGCTCTGAACGCTAATTACAGTTTAACAAGGACACTTATAGGTTATTGGTTGAAACTAGTGGTTATAATGGTTCACGTGCCATTCGTATGGGCTATGTACGCTAATTACGGTTTAATAAGGATAATTATAGGTTATTGGTCGAAGCTAGTGGTTATAATGTTTCACGGGCCATTCGTATGTGTTATGGACACCACTAATGTTTAAAATGGATACTTATAAGTTATTGGTCATAGCTAGTGGTCAAAATCATTCACGGTGCATTCGTATGAGTTCAAGACACCAATTACAGTTTAAAAAATAGATATATGGGTTATTGATCATAACTAATGGTCAAAATCGTTCACGGGGCCTTCGTATGATTTATAGACACCAGTTACAGTTTAAAAAATGGATATATGGGTTATTGGTTTAACAAGGATACTTATAGGTTATTGGTCGAAACTAGTGGTTATAATGGTTCACGGGCTATTCGTATGCACTATGGATGCTAATTACGGTTTAACAAGGATACTTATAGGTTATTGGACGTAGCTAGGGTGTATAATGGTTCAGGGGCCATTCGTATGTGTAATAGACACCAATTAAGGTTTAAAATGGATACTTATAGGTTATTGGTCGAAGCTAGTGATTATAATGGGCACGGGCCATTCGTATGGGCTATCGACGCTAATTATGGTTTAACAAGGATACTTGTAGGTTATTGGTCGAAACTAGTGGTTATAATGGTTCACGGGCCATTCGTATGGGTTCTAGACACCAATTACTGTTTAAAATATGGATACTTATAAGTTATTCGTCATAGCTAGTGTTACAATGGTTCACGGGACATTCGTATGGGCTATGAACGCTAATTACAGTTTAACAAGGATACTTGCAGGTTATTGGTTGAAGCTAGTGGTTATAATGGTTCACGGGCCATTCGTATGGGCTATGGACGCTTATTACGGTTTAACAAGGATACTTATAGGTTAATGGTCGAAGCTAGTGGTAATAATGGTTCACGGGCCATTCGTATGTGTAATGGACACCACTAATGTTTAAAATGGATACTTATAAGTTATTGGTCATAGATAGTGGTCAAAATCATTCACGGTGCATTCGTATGAGTTCTAGACACCAATTACAGTTTAAAAAGTGGATATATGGGTTATTGGTCATATCTAGTGGTCAAAATCGTTCATGGGGCCTTCGTATGGGTTCTAGACACCAATTTCAATTTAAAAAATGGATACTTATAGGTTATTTGTTATAGCTATTGGTTATAATGGGTCACGGGCCATTTTTATGGGTTGTGGACGCAAATTACGGTTTAACAAGGATACTTATAGGTTATTTGTCGAAACTGGTGGTTATAATGGTTCACGGGCCATTCGTATGGACTATGGACGCTAATTACGGTTTAACAAGGATACTTATAGATTATTGGTCGTAGCTAGGGTTTATAATGGTTCAGGGGCCATTCGTATGTGTAACAGACACCAATTAAGGTTTAAAATGGATACTTATAGGTTATTGGTCGAAGCTAGTGATTATAATGGTTCACGGGCCATTCGTATGGGTAATGGACACCAATTAAGGTTTAAAATGGATACTTATAGGCTATTGGTCATTGCTAGTGGTCAAAATCGTTCACGGGGCAATCGTATGGGTTCTTGACACCAATCATAGTTTAAAATACGGATACAATGGTTCACGGGCCATTCGTATGGGCAATGAACGCTAATTACGGTTTAACATCAATACTTATTGGTTATTGGTCGAAGCTAGTGGTTATAATGGTTCACGGGCCATTCGTATGGGCTATGGACGCTAATTACGGTTTAACAAGGATACTTATAGGTTATTGGTCGAAGCTAGTGGTTATAATGGTTCACGGGCCATTCGTATGTGTAATGCACACCAATTAATGATTAAAATGGATACTTAAAGGTTATTGGTCATAGCTAGTGGTCAAAATCGTTCACGGGGCATTCGTATGAGTTCTAGACACCAATTACAGTTTAAAAAATGGATATATGGGTTATTGGTCCTAGCTAGTGGTCAAAATCGTTCACGGGGCATTCGTATGGGTTCTAGACACCAATTACAGTTTAAAAAATGGATACTTATAGGTTATTGGTCATAGCTATTGGTTATAATGGTTCACGGGCCATTCGTATGGGCTATGGATGCTAATTACGGTTTAACAAGTATACTTGTAGGTTATTGGTCGAAACTAGTGGTAATAATGGTTCACGGGCCATTCGTATGGGTTCTAGACAGCAATTACTGTTTAAAATATGGATACTTATAAGTTATTCGTCATAGCTAGTGGTTACAATGGTTCACGGGCCATTCGTAGTGGCTATGAACGCTAATTACAGTTTAACAAGGACACTTATAGGTTATTGGTTGAAGCTAGTGGTTATAATGGTTCACGTGCCATTCGTATGGGCTATGGACGCTAATTACGGTTTAACAAGGATAATTATAGGTTATTGGTCGAAGCTAGTGGTTATAATGTTTCACGGGCCATTCGTATGTGTAATGGACACCACTAATGTTTAAAATGGATACTTATAAGTTATTGGTCATAGCTAGTGGTCAAAATCGTTTACGGTGCATTCGTATGAGTTCAGGACACCAATTACAGTTTAAAAAATTGATATATGGGTTATTGATCATATCTAGTGGTCAAAATCGTTCACGGGGCCTTCATATGATTTATAGACACCATTTACAGTTTAAAAAATGGATATATGGGTTATTGGTTATAGCTAGTGGTCAAAATCGTTTACGGGGCATTCGTATGGGTTCTAGACACCAATTACAATTTAAAAAATGGATACTTATAGGTTATTTGTTATAGCTATTGGTTATAATGGTTCACGGGCCATTTGTTTGGGCTGTGGATGCTAATTATGGTTTAACAAGGATACTTACAGGTTATTGGTCGAAACTAGTGGTTATAATGGTTCATGGGCCATTCGTATGGACTATGGACGCTAATTACGGTTTAACAAGGATACTTATAGGTTATTGGACGTAGCTAGGGTTTATAATGGTTCAGGGGCCATTCGTATGTGTAATAGACACCAATTAAGGTTTAAAATGGATACTTATAGGTTATTGGTCGAAGCTAGTGATTATAATGGGTCACGGGCCATTCGTATGGGTAATGGACACCAATTAAGGTTTAAAATGGATACTTATAAGCTATTGGTCTTAGCTAGTGGTCAAAATCGTTCACGGGGCATTCGTATGGGTTCTAGACACCAATTACAGTTTACAAAATGGATACTTATAGGTTATTGGTCATAGCTATTTGGTATAATGGTTCACGGGCCATTCGTATGGGCTATGGACGCTAATTATGGTTTAACAAGGATACTTGTAGGTTATTGGTCGAAACTAGTGGTTATAATGGTTCACGGGCCATTCGTATGGGTTCTATACACCAATTACTGTTTAAAATATGGATACTTATAAGTTATTCATCATAGCTAGTGTTACAATGGTTCACGGGACATTCGTATGTGCTATGAACGCTAATTACAATTTAACAAGGATACTTACAGGTTATTGGTTGAAGCTAGTGGTTATAATGGTTCACGGGCCATTCGTATGGGCTATGGACGCTTATTACGGTTTAACAAGGATACTTATAGGTTAATGGTCGAAGCTAGTGGTTATAATGGTTCACGGGCCATTCGTATGTGTAATGGACACCACTAATGTTTAAAATTGATACTTATAAGTTATTGGTCATAGCTAGTGGTCAAAATCATTCACGGTGCATTCGTATGAGTTCTAGACACCAATTACAGTTTAAAAAACGGATATATGGGTAATTGGTCATATCTAGTGGTCAAAATCGTTCACGGGGCCTTCGTATGGGTTCTAGACACCAATTTCAATTTAAAAAATGGATACGTATAGGTTATTTGTTGTAGCTATTGGTTATAATGGTTCACGGGCCATTTGTCTGGGCTGTGGACGCTAATTACGGTTTAACAAGGATACTTATAGGTTATTTGTCGAAACTTGTGGTTATAATGGTTCACGGGCCATTCGTATGGGTTCTAGACACCAATTACTGTTTAAAATATGGATACTTATAAGTTATTCGTCATAGCTAGTGGTTACAATGGTTCACGGGCCATTCGTATGGGCTATGAACGCTAATTACAGTTTAACAAGGACACTTATAGGTTATTGGTTGAAGCCAGTGGTTATAATGGTTCACGTGCCATTCGTATGGGCTATGGACGCTAATTACGGTTTAACAAGGATAATTATAGGTTATTGGTCGAAGCTAGTGGTTATAATTTTTCATGGGCCATTCGTATGTGTAATGGACACCACTAATGTTTAAAATGGATACTTATAAGTTATTGGTCATAGCTAGTGGTCAAAATCGTTCACGGTGCATTCGTATGAGTTCAAGACACCAATTACAGTTTAAAAAATTGATATATGGGTTATTGATCATATCTATTGGTCAAAATCGTTCGCGGGGCCTTCGTATGATTTATAGACACCAGTTACAGTTTAAAAAATGGATATATGGGTTATTGGTTATAGCTAGTGGTCAAAATCGTTTACGGGGCATTCGTATGGGTTCTAGACACCAATTACAATTTAAAAAATGGTTACTTATAGGTTATTTGTTATAGCTATTGGTTATAATGGTTCACGGGCCATTTGTTTGGGCTGTGGACGCTAATTACGGTTTAACAAGGATACTTATAGGTTATTGGTCGAAACTAGTGGTTATAATGGTTCACGGGCCATTCGTATGGACTATGGACGCTAATTACGGTTTAACAAGGACACTTATAGGTTATTGGACGTAGCTAGGTTTTATAATGGTTCAGGGGCCATTCGTATGTGTAATAGACACCAATTAAGGTTTAAAATGGATACTTCTAGGTTATTGGTCGAAGCTAGTAATTATAATGGGTCACGGGCTATTCGTATGGGTAATGGACACCAATTAAGGTTTAAAATGGAAACTTATAAGCTATTGGTCTTAGCTAGTGGTCAAAATCGTTCACGGGGCATTCGTATGGGTTCTAGACACCAATTACAGTTTACAAAATGCATACTTATAGGTTATTGGTCATAGCTATTTGGTATAATGGTTCACGGGCCATTCGTATGGGCTATGGACGCTAATTATTGTTTACCAAGGATACTTGTTGGTTATTGGTCGAAACTAGTGGTTATAATGGTTCACGGGCCATTCGTATGGGTTCTAGACACCAATTACTGTTTAAAATATGGATACTTATAAGTTATTCGTCATAGCTACTGTTACAATGGTTCACGGGACATTCGTATGGGCTATGAACGCTAATTACAGTTTAACAAGGATACTTACAGGTTATTGGTTGAAGCTAGTGGTTATAATGGTTCACGGGCCATTCGTATGGGCTATGGACGCTTATTACGGTTTAACAAGGATACTTATAGGTTAATGGTCGAAGCTAGTGGTAATAATGGTTCACGGGCCATTTGTATGTGTAATGGACACCACTAATGTTTAAAATGGATACTTATAAGTTATTGGTCATAGATAGTGGTCAAAATCATTCACGGTGCATTCGTATGACTTCTAGACACCAATTACAGTTTAAAAAATGAATATATGGGTTATTGGTCATATCTAGTGGTCAAAATCGTTCACGGGGCCTTCGTATGGGTTCTAGACACCAATTTCAATTTAAAAAATGGATACTTATAGGTTATTTTTTATAGCTATTGGTTATAATGGTTCACGGGCCATTTGTATGGGTTGTGGACGCAAATTACGGTTTAACAAGGATACTTATAGGTTATTTGTCGAAACTGGTGGTTATAATGGTTCACGGGCCATTCGTATGGACTATGGACGCTAATTACGGTTTAACAAGGATACTTATAGGTTATTGGTCGTAGCTAGGGTTTATAATGGTTCAGGGGCCATTCGTATGTGTAATAGACACCAATTAAGGTTTAAAATGGATACTTATAGGTTATTGGTCGAAGCTAATGATTATAATGGTTCATGGGCCATTCGTATGGGTAATGGACACCAATTAAGGTTTAAAATGGATACTTATAGGCTATTGGTCATTGCTAGTGGTCAAAATCGTTCACGGGGCAATCGTATGGGTTCTTGACACCAATCATAGTTTAAAATACGGATACAATGGTTCACGGGCCATTCGTATGGGCAATGAATGCTAATTACGGTTTAACATCAATACTTATTGGTTATTGGTCGAAGCTAGTGGTTATAATGGTTCATGGGCTATTCGCATGGGCTATGGACGCTAATTACGGTTTAACAAGGATACTTATAGGTTATTGGTCGAAGCTAGTGGTTATAATGGTTCACGGGCCATTCGTATGTGTAATGCACACCAATTAATGTTTAAAATGGATACTTAAAGGTTATTGGTCATAGCTAGTGGTCAAAATCGTTCACGGGGCATTCGTATGAGTTCTAGACACCAATTACAGTTTAAAAAATGGATATATGGGTTATTGGTCCTAGCTAGTGGTCAAAATCGTTCACGGGGCATTCGTATGGGTTCTAGACACCAATTACAGTTTAAAAAATGGATACTTATAGGTTATTGGTCATAGCTATTGGTTATAATGGTTCACGGGCCATTCATATGGGCTATGGATGCTAATTACGGTTTAACAAGGATACTTGTAGGTTATTGGTCGAAACTAGTGGTTATAATGGTTCACGGGCCATTCGTATGGGTTCTAGACACCAATTACTGTTTAAAATATGGATACTTATAAGTTATTCGTCATAGCTAGTGGTTACAATGGTTCACGGGCCATTCGTATGGGCTATGAACGCTAATTACAGTATAACAAGGACACTTATAGGTTATTGGTTGAAGCTAGTGGTTATAATGGTTCACGTGCCATTCGTATGGGCTATGGACGCTAATTACGGTTTAACAAGGATAATTATAGGTTATTGGTCGAAGCTAGTGGTTATAATGTTTCATGGGCCATTCGTATGTGTAATGGACACCACTAATGTTTAAAATGGATACTTATAAGTTATTGGTCATAGCTAGTGGTCAAAATCGTTCACGGTGCATTCGTATGAGTTCAAGACACCAATTACAGTTTAAAAAATTGATATATGGGTTATTGATCATATCTAGTGGTCAAAATCGTTCACGGGGCCTTCGTATGATTTATAGACACCAGTTACAGTTTAAAAAATGGATATATGGGTTATTGGTTATAGCTAGTGGTCAAAATCGTTTACGGGGCATTCGTATGGGTTCTAGACACCAATTACAATTTAAAAAATGGATACTTATAGGTTATTTGTTATAGCTATTGGTTATAATGGTTCACGGGCCATTTGTTTGGGCTGTGGATGCTAATTACGGTTTAACAAGGATACTTATAGGTTATTGGTCGAAACTAGTGGTTATATTGGTTCACGGGCCATTCGTATGGACTATGGACGCTAATTACGGTTTAACAAGGATACTTACAGGTTATTGGACGTAGCTAGGGTTTATAATGGTTCAGGGGCCATTCGTATGTGTAATAGACACCAATTAAGGTTTAAAATGGATACTTATAGGTTATTGGTCGAAGCTAGTGATTATAATGGGTCACGGGCCATTCGTATGGGTAATGGACACCAATTAAGGTTTAAAATGGATACTTATAAGCTATTGGTCTTAGCTAGTGGTCAAAATCGTTCACGGGGCATTCGTATGGGTTCTAGACACCAATTACAGTTTACAAAATGGATACTTATAGGTTATTGGTCATAACTATTTGGTATAATGGTTCACGGGCCATTCGTATGGGCTATGGACGCTAATTATGGTTTAACAAGGATACTTGTAGGTTATTGGTCGAAACTAGTGGTTATAATGGTTCACGGGCCATTCGTATGGGTTCTATACACCAATTACTGTTTAAAATATGGATACTTATAAGTTATTCATCATAGCTAGTGTTACAATGGTTCACGGGACATTCGTATGGGCTATGAACGCTAATTACAGTTTAACAAGGATACTTACAGGTTATTGGTTGAAGCTAGTGGTTATAATGGTTCACGGGCCATTCGTATGGGCTATGGACGCTTATTACGGTTTAACTTGGATACTTATAGGTTAATGGTCGAAGCTAGTGGTTATAATGGTTCACGGGCCATTCGTATGTGTAATGGACACCACTAATGTTTAAAATTGATACTTATAAGTTATTGGTCATAGCTAGTGGTCAAAATCATTCACGGTGCATTCGTATGAGTTCTAGACACCAATTACAGTTTAAAAAACGGATATATGGGTTATTGGTCATATCTAGTGGTCAAAATCGTTCACGGGGCCTTCGTATGGGTTCTAGACACCAATTTCAATTTAAAAAAATGGATACTTATAGGTTATTTGTTATAGCTATTGGTTATAATGGTTCACGGGCCATTTGTATGGGTTGTGGACACAAATTACGGTTTAACAAGGATACTTATAGGTTATTTGTCGAAACTAGTGGTTATAATGGTTCACGGGCCATTCGTATGGACTATGGACGCTAATTACGGTTTAACAAGGATACTTATAGGTTATTGGTCGTAGGTAGGGTTTATAATGGTTCAGGGGCCTTTCGTATGTGTAATAGACACCAATTAAGGTTTAAAATGGATACTTATAGGTTATTGGTCGAAGCTAGTGATTATAATGGTTCACGGGCCATTCGTATGGGTAATGGACACCAATTAAGGTTTAAAATGGATACTTATCGGCTATTGGTCATTGCTAGCGGTCAAAATCGTTCACGGGGCATTCGTATGGGTTCTAGACACCAATCATAGTTTAAAATACGGATACAATGGTTCACGAGCCATTCGTATGGGCAATGAACGCTAATTACGGTTTAACATCAATACTTATTGGTTATTGGTCGAAGCTAGTGGTTATAATGGTTCACGGGCCATTCGTATGGGCTATGGATGCTAATTACGGTTTAACAAGGATACTTGTAGGTTATTGGTCGAAACTAGTGGTTATAATGGTTCACGGGCCATTCGTATGGGTTCTAGACACCAATTACTGTTTAAAATATGGATACTTATAAGTTATTCGTCATAGCTAGTGGTTACAATGGTTCACGGGCCATTCGTATGTGTAATGGACACCACTAATGTTTAAAATGGATACTTATAAGTTATTGGTCATAGCTAGTGGTCAAAATCATTCACGGTGCATTCGTATGAGTTCTAGACACCAATTACAGTTTAAAAAACGGATATATGGGTTATTGGTCATATCTAGTGGTCAAAATCATTCACGGGGCCTTCGTATGGGTTCTAGACACCAATTTCAATTTAAAAAAATGGATACTTATAGGTTATTTGTTATAGCTATTGGTTATAATGGTTCACGGGCCATTTGTATGGGTTGTGGACGCAAATTACGGTTTAACAAGGATACTTATAGGTTATTTGTCGAAACTAGTGGTTATAATGGTTCACGGGCCATGCGTATGGACTATGGACGCTAATTACGGTTTAACAAGGATACTTATAGGTTATTGGTCGTAGCTAGGGTTTATAATGGTTCAGGGGCCATTCGTATGTGTAATAGACACCAATTAAGGTTTAAAATGGATACTTATAGGTTATTGGTCGAAGCTAGTGATTATAATGGTTCACGGGCCATTCGTATGGGTAATGGACACCAATTAAGGTTTAAAATGGATACTTATAGGCTATTGGTCATTGCTAGTGGTCAAGATCATTCACGGGGCATTCGTATGGGTTCTAGACACCAATCATAGTTTAAAATACGGATACAATGGTTCATGGGCCATTCGTATGGGCAATGAACGCTAATTACGGTTTAACATCAATACTTATTGGTTATTGGTCGAAGCTAGTGGTTATAATGGTTCACGGGCCATTCGTATGGGCTATGGACGCTAATTACGGTTTAACAAGGATACTTATAGGTTATTGGTTGAAGCTAGTGGTTATAATGGTTCACGGGCCATTCGTATGTGTAATGCACACCAATTAATGTTTAAAATGGATACTTAAAGGTTATTGGTCATAGCTAGTGGTCAAAATCGTTCACGGGGCATTCGTATGAGTTCTAGACACCAATTACAGTTTAAAAAATGGATATATGGGTTATTGGTCCAAGCTAATGGTCAAAATCGTTCTGGGGCATTCGTATGGGTTCTAGACACCAATTACACTTTAAAAAATGGATACTTATATGTTATTTTTCATAGCTATTGGTTATAATGGTTCACCGGCCATTCGTATGGGCTGTGGATGCTAATTACGGTTTAACAACGATACTTGTAGGTTATTGGTCGAAACTAGTGGTTATAATGGTTCACGGGCCATTCGTATGGGTTCTAGACAACAATTACTGTTTAAAATATGGATACTTATAAGTTATTCGTCTTAGCTAGTGGTTACAATGGTTCACGGGCCATTCGAATGGGCTATGAACGCTAATTACAGTTTAACAAGGACACTTATAGGTTATTGGTTGAAGCTAGTGGTTATAATGGTTCACGTGCCATTCGTATGGGCTATGGACGCTAATTGAGGTTTAACAAGGATAATTATAGGTTATTGGTCGAAGCTAGTGGTTATAATGTTTCACGGGCCATTCGTATGTGTAATGGACACCACTAATGTTTAAAATGGATACTTATAAGTTATTGGTCATAGCTAGTGGTCAAAATCGTTCACGGTGCATTCGTATGAGTTCAAGACACCAATTACAGTTTAAAAATTGATATTAGGGTTATTGATCATATCTAGTGGTCAAAATCGTTCACGGGGCCTTCGTATGATTTATAGACACCAGTTACAGTTTAAAAAATGGATATATGGGTCATTGGTTATAGCTAGTGGTCAAAATCGTTTACAGGGCATTCGTATGGGTTCTAGACACCAATTACAATTTAAAAAATGGATATTTATAGGTTATTGGTTGAAGCTAGTGGTTATAATGGTTCACGGGCCATTCGTATGGGCTATGGACGCTTATTACGATTTAACAAGGATACTTATAGGTTAATGGTCGAAGCTAGTGGTTATAATGGTTCACGGGCCATTCGTATGTGTAATGGACACCACTAATGTTTAAAATGGATACTTATAAGTTATTGGTCATAGCTAGTGGTCAAAATCATTCACGGTGCATTCGTATGAGTTCTAGACACCAATTACAGTTTAAAAAACGGATATATGGGTTATTGGTCATATCTAGTGGTAAAAATCATTCACGGGGCCTTCGTATGGGTTCTAGACACCAATTTCAATTTAAAAAATGGATACTTATAGGTTATTTGTTATAGCTATTGGTTATAATGGTTCACGGGCCATTTGTATGGGTTGTGGACGCAAATTGCGGTTTAACAAGGATACTTATAGGTTATTTGTCGAAACTAGTGGTTATAATGGTTCACGGGGCATTCGTATGGACTATGGACGCTAATTACGGTTTAACAAGGATACTTACAGGTTATTGGTCGTAGTTAGGGTTTATAATGGTTCAGGGGCCATTCGTATGTGTAATAGACACCAATTAAGGTTTAAAATGGATACTTATAGGTTATTGGTCGAAGCTAGTGATTATAATTGTTCACGGGCCATTCGTATGGGTAATGGACACCAATTAAGGTTTAAAATGGATACTTATAGGCTATTGGTCATTGCTAGCGGTCAAAATCGTTCACGGGGCATTCGTATGGGTTCTAGACACCAATCATAGTTTAAAATACGGATACAATGGTTCACGAGCCATTCGTATGGGCAATGAACGCTAATTACGGTTTAACATCAATACTTATTGGTTATTGGTCGAAGCTAGTGGTTATAATGGTTCACGGGCCATTCGTATGGGCTATGGACGCTTATTACGATTTAACAAGGATACTTATAGGTTAATGGTCGAAGCTAGTGGTTATAATGGTTCACGGGCCATTCGTATGTGTAATGGACACCACTAATGTTTAAAATGGATACTTATAAGTTATTGGTCATAGCTAGTGGTCAAAATCATTCACGGTGCATTCGTATGAGTTCTAGACACCAATTACAGTTTAAAAAACGGATATATGGGTTATTGGTCATATCTAGTGGTAAAAATCGTTCACGGGGCCTTCGTATGGGTTCTAGACACCAATTTCAATTTAAAAAATGGATACTTATAGGTTATTTGTTATAGCTATTGGTTATAATGGTTCACGGGCCATTTGTATGGGTTGTGGACGCAAATTACGGTTTATCAAGGATACTTATAGGTTATTTGTCGAAACTAGTGGTTATAATGGTTCACGGGCCATTCGTATGGACTATGGACGCTAATTACGGTTTAACAAGGATACTTACAGGTTATTGGTCGTAGTTAGGGTTTATAATGGTTCAGGGGCCATTCGTATGTGTAATAGACACCAATTAAGGTTTAAAATGGATACTTATAGGTTATTGGTCGAAGCTAGTGATTATAATGGTTCACGGGCCATTCTTATGGGTAATGGACACCAATTAAGGTTTAAAATGGATACTTATAGGCTATTGGTCATTGCTAGCGGTCAAAATCGTTCACGGGGCATTCGTATGGGTTCTAGACACCAATCATAGTTTAAAATACGGATACAATGGTTCACGAGCCATTCGTATGGGCAATGAACGCTAATTACGGTTTAACATCAATACTTATTGGTTATTGGTCGAAGCTAGTGGTTATAATGGTTCACGGGCCATTCGTATGGGCTATGGACGCTAATTACGGTTTAACAAGGATACTTATAGGTTATTAGTCGAAGCTAGTGGTTATAATGGTTCACGGGCCATTCGTATGTGTAATGCACACCAATTAATGTTTAAAATGGATACTTAAAGGTTATTGGTCATAGCTAGTGGTCAAATCGTTCACGGGGCATTCGTATGAGTTCTAGACACCAATTACAGTTTAAAAAATGGATATATGGGTTATTGGTCATAGCTAGTGGTCAAAATTATTTACGGGGCATTCGTATGGGTTCTAAACACCAATTACAGTTTAAAAAATGGATACTTATAGGTTATTTTTCATAGCTATTGGTTATAATGGTTCACCGGCCATTTGTACGGTTTAACAAGGATACTTATAGGTTATTGGTCAAAACTAGTGGTTATAATGGTTCACGGACCATTCGTATGGGCTATGGACGCTAATTACGGTTTAACAAGGATACTTATAGGTTATTGGTGTAAGCTAGTGGTTATAATGATTCACGTGCCATTCGTATGTGTAATGGACACCAATGAATGTTTAAAAGTGATACTTATAGGTTATTGGTCATATCTAGTGGTAAAAATCGTTCACGGGGCCTTCGTATGAGTTCTACTCACCAATTACAGTTTAAAAAAGGGATATATGGGTTATTGGTCATAGCTAGTGGTCAAAATCATTTACGGGACATTCGTATGGGTTCTAGACACCAATTACAGTTTAAAAAATGGATACTTATAGGTTATTTGTCATAGCTGTTGGTTATAATGGTTCACGGGCCATATGTATGGGCTGTGGACGCTAATTACGGTTTAACAAGGATACTTATAGGTTATTGGTCGAAACTAGTGGTTATAATGGTTCACGGGCCATTCGTATGGGCTATGGATGCTAATTACAGTTTAACAAGGATACTTATAGGTTATTGGTCGTAGCTAGGGTTTATAATGGTTTAGGGGCCATTCGTATGGGTAATGGACACCAATTAAGGTTTAAAAAGGATACTTATTGGTTATTGGTCGAAGCTAGTGATTATAATGGTCACGGGCAATTCGTATGGGTAATGGACACCAATTAAGATTTAAAATGGATACTTATAGGTTATTGGTCTTAGCAAGTGGTCAAAATCGTTCACGGGGCATTCGTATGGGTTATAGACACCAATTACAGTTTAAAATATGAATACTTATAAGTTATTGGTCATAGCTTTTGGTTACAATGGTTCACGGGCCTTTCGTATGGCCAATGAAGTCTAATTACGGTTTAACATGGATACTTATAGGTTATTGGTCGAAGTTAGTGGTTATAATGGTTCACGGGCCATTCGTATGGGCTGTGGACGCTAATTACGGTTAAACAAGGATACTTATAGGTTATTGGTCGTAGCTAGGGTTTATAATGGTTCAGGGGCCATTCGTTTGGGTAATGGACACCAATTAAGGTTTAAAATGGATACTTATAGGTTATTGGTCGAAGCTAGTGATTATAATGGTTCACGGGCCATTCGTATGGGCTATGGACGCTAATTACGGTTTAACAAGGATACTTATAGGTTGTTGGTCGAAGCTAGTGGTTATAATTGCTCAGGGGCCATTCATATGTGTAATGGACACCAACTAATGTATAAAATGGATACTTATAGGTTATTGGTCATAGCTAGTGGTCAAAATCGTTCACGGGGCATTCATATGAGTTCTAAACACCAATTACAGTTCAAAAAATGGATATACGGCTAATTGGTCATAGATAGTGGTCAAAATCATTCACGGGGCATTCGTATGGGTTTTAGACACCAATTACAGTTTAAAAAATGGATACTTATAGGTTATTGGTCATAGCTATTGGTTATAATGGTTCACGGGCCATTCGTATGGGCTATGGACGCTAATTACAGTTTAACAAGGATAGTTATAGGTAATTGGTCATAGCTAGGGCTTTTAATGGTTCACAGGCCATTCGTATGGGTAATGGACACCAATTAAGGTTTAAAATGGATACTTATACGTTGTTGCTCGAAGCTAGTGACTATAATGGTTCACGGGCCATTCGTATGGGTAATGGACACCAATTAAGGTTTAAGATGGATACCTATCGGTTATTGGTCATAACTAGTGGTCAAACTCGTTCACGGGGCATTCGTATGGGTTCTAGACACCAATTACAGTTTAAAATATGGATACTTATAGGTTATTGGTCATAGCTATTGGTTATAATGGTTCACGGGCCATTTGTATGGGTTGTGGACGCTAATTACGGTTTAACAAGGATACTAATAGGTTATTGGTCGAAACTAGTGGTTATAATGGTTCACGGGCCATTCGTATGGGTTCTAGACACCAACTACAGTTTAAAATATGGATACTTATAAGTTATTAGTCATTTCTAGTGGTTACAATGGTTCAAGGGCCATTCGTATGGGCTATGAACGCTATTACAATTTAACAAGGATACTTATAGGTTATTGGTCGAAGCTAGTGGTTATAATGGTTCACGGGCCATTCGTATGGGCTATGGACGCTAATTACGGTTTAACAAGGATACTTATAGGTTATTGGTCGAAGCTAGTTGTTATAATGGTTCACAGGCCATTCATATGTGTAATGGACACCAATTAATGTTTAAAATTGATACTTATAGGTTATTGGTCATTGCTAGTGGTCAAAATGGTTCACGGGGCATTCGTATGAGTTTTAGACACCAATTACAGTTTAAAAAATGGATATATGGGTTATTGGTCATAGCTAGTGGTCAAAATCGTTCACGGGGCATTCGTATGGGTTCTACACACCAATTACAGTTTAAAAAATGGATACTTATAGGTTATTGGTCATAGCTATTGGTTATAATGGTTCACGGGCCATTCGTATGGGCTATGGATGCTAATTACGGTTTAACAAGGATACTTGTAGGTTATTGGTCGAAACTAGTGGTTATAATGGTTCACGGGCCATTCGTATGGGTTCTAGACACCAATTACTGTTTAAAATATGGATACTTATAAGTTATTCGTCATAGCTAGTGGTTACAATGGTTCACGTGCCATTCGTATGGGCTATGGACGCTAATTACAGTTTAACAAGGATAATTATAGGTTATTGGTCGAAGCTACTGGTTATAATGTTTCACGGGCCATTCGTATGTGTAATGGACACCACTAATGTTTAAAATGGATACTTATAAGTTATTGGTCATAGCTAGTGGTCAAAATCGTTCACGGTGCATTCGTATGAGTTCTAGACACCAATTACAGTTTAAAAAATTGATATATGGGTTATTGATCATATCTAGTGGTCAAAATCGTTCACGGGGCCTTCGTATGATTTATAGACACCAGTTACAGTTTAAAAAATGGATATATGGGTTATTGGTTATAGCTAGTGGTCAAAATCGTTTACGGGGCATTCGTATGGGTTCTAGACACCAATTACAATTTAAAAAATGGATACTTATAGGTTATTTGTTATAGCTATTGGTTATAATAGTTCACGGGCCATTTGTTTGGGCTGTGGACGCTAATTACGGTTTAACAAGGATACTTATAGGTTATTGGTCGAAACTAGTGGTTATAATGGTTCACGGGCCATTCGTATGGACTATGGACGCTAATTACGGTTTAACAAGGATACTTATAGGTTATTGGACGTAGCTAGGGTTTATAATGGTTCAGGGGCCATTCGTATGTGTAATAGACACCAATTAAGGTTTAAAATGGATACTTATAGGTTATTGGTCGAAGCTAGTGATTATAATGGGTCACGGGCCATTCGTATGGGAAATGGACACCAATTAAGGTTTAAAATGGATACTTATAAGCTATTGGTCTTAGCTAGTAGTCAAAATCGTTCACGGGGCATTCGTATGGGTTCTAGACACCAATTACAGTCTACAAAATGGATACTTATCGGTTATTGGTCATAGCTATTTGGTATAATGGTTCACGGGCCATTCGTATGGGCTATGGACGCTAATTATGGTTTAACAAGGATACTTGTAGGTTATTGGTCGAAACTAGTGGTAATAATGGTTCACGGGCCATTCGTATGGGTTCTAGACACCAATTACTGTTTAAAATATGGATACTTATAAGTTATTCGTCATAGCTAGTGGGTACAATGGTTCACGGGACATTCGTATGGGCTATGAACGCTAATTATAGTTTAACAAGGATACTTATAGGTTATTGGTTGAAGCTAGTGGTTTTAGTGGTTCACGGGCCATTCGTATGGGCTATGGACGCTTATTACGGTTTGACAAGGATACTTATAGGTTAATGGTCGAAGCTAGTGGTTATAATGGTTCACGGGCCATTCGTATGTGTAATGGACACCACTAATGTTTAAAATGGATACTTATAAGTTATTGGTCATAGCTAGTGGTCAAAATCATTCACGGTGCATTCGTATGAGTTCTAGACACCAATTACAGTTTAAAAAACGGATATATGGGTTATTGGTCATATCTAGTGGTCAAAATCGTTCACGAGGCCTTCGTATGGGTTCTAGACACCAATTTCAATTTAAAAAATGGTTACTTAAAGGTTATTTTTTATAGCTATTGGTTATAATGGTTCACGGGCCATTTGTATGGGTTGTGGACGCAAATTACGGTTTAACAAGGATACTTATAGGTTATTTGTCGAAACTAGTGGTTATAATGGTTCACGGGCCATTCGTATGGACTATGGACGCTAATTACGGTTTAACAAGGATACTTATAGGTTATTGGTCGTAGCTAGGGTTTATAATGGTTCAGGGGCCATTCGTATGTGTAATAGACACCAATTAAGGTTTAAAATGGATACTTATAGGTTATTGGTCGAAGCTAGTGATTATAATGGGTCACGGGCCATTCGTATGGGTAATGGACACCAATTAAGGTTTAAAATGGATACTTATAAGCTATTGGTCTTAGCTAGTAGTCAAAATCGTTCACGGGGCATTCGTATGGGTTCTAGACACCAATTACAGTCTACAAAATGGATACTTATCGGTTATTGGTCATAGCTATTTGGTATAATGGTTCACGGGCCATTCGTATGGGCTATGGACGCTAATTATGGTTTAACAAGGATACTTGTAGGTTATTGGTCGAAACTAGTGGTTATAATGGTTCACGGGCCATTCGTATGGGTTCTAGACACCAATTACTGTTTAAAATATGGATACTTATAAGTTATTCGTCATAGCTAGTGGGTACAATAGTTCACGGGACATTCGTATGGGCTATGAACGCTAATTATAGTTTAACAAGGATACTTATAGGTTATTGGTTGAAGCTAGTGGTTTTAATGGTTCACGGGCCATTCGTATGGGCTATGGACGCTTATTACGGTTTGACAAGGATACTTATAGGTTAATGGTCGAAGCTAGTGGTTATAATGGTTCACGGGCCATTCGTATGTGTAATGGACACCACTAATGTTTAAAATGGATACTTATAAGTTATTGGTCATAGCTAGTGGTCCAAATCATTCACGGTGCATTCGTATGAGTTCTAGACACCAATTACAGTTTAAAAAACGGATATATGGGTTATTGGTCATATCTAGTGGTCAAAATCGTTCACGAGGCCTTCGTATGGGTTCTAGACACCAATTTCAATTTAAAAAATGGATACTTAAAGCTTATTTTTTATAGCTATTGGTTATAATGGTTCACGGGCCATTTGTATGGGTTGTGGACGCAAATTACGGTTTAACAAGGACACTTATAGGTTATTTGTCGAAACTAGTGGTTATAATGGTTCACGGGCCATTCGTATGGACTATGGACGCTAATTACGGTTTAACAAGGATACTTATAGGTTATTGGTCGTAGCTAGGGTTTATAATGGTTCAGGGGCCATTCGTAAGTGTAATAGACACCAATTAAGGTTTAAAATGGATACTTATAGGTTATTGGTCGAAGCTAGTGATTATAATGGGTCACGGGCCATTCGTATGGGTAATGGACACCAATTAAGGTTTAAAATGGATACTTATAAGCTATTGGTCTTAGCTAGTAGTCAAAATCGTTCACGGGGCATTCGTATGGGTTCTAGACACCAATTACAGTCTACAAAATGGATACTTATCGGTTATTGGTCATAGCTATTTGGTATAATGGTTCACGGGCCATTCGTATGGGCTATGGACGCTAATTATGGTTTAACAAGGATACTTGTAGGTTATTGGTCGAAACTAGTGGTTATAATGGTTCACGGGCCATTCGTATGGGTTCTAGACACCAATTACTGTTTAAAATATGGATACTTATAAGTTATTCGTCATAGCTAGTGGGTACAATGGTTCACGGGACATTCGTATGGGCTATGAACGCTAATTATAGTTTAACAAGGATACTTATAGGTTATTGGTTGAAGCTAGTGGTTTTAATGGTTCACGGGCCATTCGTATGGGCTATGGACGCTTATTATGGTTTGACAAGGATACTTATAGGTTAATGGTCGAAGCTAGTGGTTATAATGGTTCACGAGCCATTCGTATGTGTAATGGACACCACTAATGTTTAAAATGGATACTTATAAGTTATTGGTCATAGCTAGTGGTCAAAATCATTCACGGTGCATTCGTATGAGTTCTAGACACCAATTACAGTTTAAAAAATGGATATATGGGTTATTGGTCATATCTAGTGGTCAAAATCGTTCACGAGGCCTTCGTATGGGTTCTAGACACCAATTTCAATTTAAAAAATGGATACTTAAAGGTTATTTTTTATAGCTATTGGTTATAATGGTTCACGGGCCATTTGTATGGGTTGTGGACGCAAATTACGGTTTAACAAGGATACTTATAGGTTATTTGTCGAAACTAGTGGTTATAATGGTTCACGGGCCATTCGTATGGACTATGGACGCTAATTACGGTTTAACAAGGATACTTATAGGTTATTGGTCGTAGCTAGGGTTTATAATGGTTCAGGGGCCATTCGTATGTGTAATAGACACCAATTAAGGTTTAAAATGGATACTTATAGGTTATTGGTCGAAGCTAGTGATTATAATGGTTCACGGGCCATTCGTATGGGTAATGGACACCAATTAAGGTTTAAAATGGATACTTATAGGCTATTGGTCATTGCTAGTGGTCAAAATCGTTCACGGGGCATTCGTATGGGTTCTAGACACCAATCATAGTTTAAAATACGGATACAATGGTTCACGGGCCATTCGTATGGGCAATGAACGCTAATTACGGTTTTACATCAATACTTATTGGTTATTGGTCGAAGCTAGTGGTTATAATGGTTCACGGGCCATTCGTATGGGCTATGGACGCAAATTACGGTTTAACAAGGATACTTATAGGTTATTGGTCGAAGCTAGTGGTTATAATGGTTCACGGGCCATTCGTATGTGTAATGCACACCAATTAATGTTTAAAATGGATACTTAAAGCTTATTGGTCATAGCTAGTGGTCAAAATCGTTCACAGGGCATTCGTATGAGTTCTAGACACCAATTACAGTTTAAAAAATGGATATATGGGTTAGTGGTCATAGCTAGTGGTCAAAATTATTTACGGGGCATTCGTATGGGTTCTAGACACCAATTACAGTTTAAAAAATGGATACTTATAGGTTATTTTTCATAGCTATTGGTTATAATGGTTCACCGGCCAATTGTATGGGTTGTGGACGCTAATTACGGTTTAACAAGGATACTTGTAGGTTATTGGTCAAAAGTAGTGGTTATAATGGTTCACGGGCCATTCGTATGGGCTATGGACGCTAATTACAGTTTAACAAGGATACTTATAGGTTATTGGTGTAAGCTAGTGGTTATAATGATTCACGTGCCATTCGTATGTGTAATGGACACCAATGAATGTTTAAAAGTGATACTTATAGGTTATTGGTCATATCTAGTGGTAAAAATCGTTCACGGGGCCTTCGTATGAGTTCTACTCACCAATTACAGTTTAAAAAAGGGATTTATGGGTTATTGGTCATAGCTAGTGGTCAAAATCATTTACGGGGCATTCGTATGGGTTCTAGACACCAATTACAGTTTAAAAAATGGATACTTATAGGTTATTTGTCATAGCTGTTGGTTATAATGGTTCACGGGCCATTTGTATGGGCTGTGGACGCTAATTACGGTTTAACAAGGATACTTATAGGTTATTGGTCGAAACTAGTGGTTATAATTGTTCACGGGCCATTCTTATGGGCTATGGACGCTAATTACGGTTTAAAGAGGATAGTTATAGGTTATTGGTCGTAGCTTGTGGTTACAATGGTTCACGGGCAATTCGTATGGGCTATGAACGCTAATTATGGTTAAACAAGGATACTAATAGGTTATCGGTCGTAGCTAGGGTTTTAATGGTTCAGGGGCCATTCATTTGGGTAATGGACACCAATTAAGGTTTAAAATGGATACTTATAGGTTATTGGTTGAAGCTAGTGATTATAATGGTTCACGGGCCATTCGTATGTGTAATGGATACCAACTAATGTTTAAAATGGATACTTATAGGTTATTGGTCCTAGCTAGTGGTCAAAATCGTTCACGGAGCATTCATATGAGTTCTAAACACCAATTACAGTTCTAAAAATGGATATATGAGTTATTGGTATTAGCTAGTGGTCAAAATCGTTCACGGGGCATTCGTATGGGTTGTAGACACCAATTACAGTTTAAAAAACGGATACTTATATGTTATTGGTCATAGCTATTGGTTATAATGGTTCACGGGCCATTCTTATGGGTTGTGGACGCTAATTATGGCTTAACAAGGATACTTATAGGTTATTGGTCGAAACTAGTGGTTATAATGGTTCACGGGCCATTCGTATGGGCTATGGACGCTAATTACGGTTTAACAAGGATACTTATAGGTTATTGGTCGTAGCTAGGGTTTATAATGGTTTAGGGGCCATTCGTATGGGTAATGGACACCAATTAAGGTTTAAAAAGGATACTTATTGGTTATTGGTCGAAGCTAGTGATTATAATGGTTACGGGCCATTTGTATGGGTAATGGACACCAATTAAGATTTAAAATGGATACGTATAGGTTATTGGTCTTAGCTAGTGGTTAAAATCATTCACGGGGCATTCGTATGGGTTATAGACACCAATTACAGTTTAAAATATGAATACTTATAAGTTATTGGTCATAGCTTGTGGTTACAATGGTTCACGGGCCTTTCGTATGGCCAATGAAGGCTAATTACGGTTTAACAAGGATACTTATAGGTTATTGGTCGTAGCTAGGGTTTATAATGGTTCAGGGGCCATTCGTTTGGGTAATGGACACCAATTAAGGTTTAAAATGGATACTAATAGGTTATTGGTCGAAGCTAGTGATTATAATGGCTCACGGGCCATTCGTATGGGCTATGGACGCTAACTACGGTTTAACAAGGATACTTATAGGTTGTTGGTCGAAGCTAGTGGTTATAATGGCTCACGGGCCATTCATATGTGTAATGGACACCAACTAATGTATAAAATGGATACTTATAGGTTATTGGTCATAGCTAGTGGTCAAAATCATTCACGGGGCATTCATATGAGTTCTAAACACCAATTACAGTTCAAAAAATGGATATATGGGTTATTGGTCATAGCTAGTGGTCAAAATCGTTCACGGGGCATTCGTATGGGTTTTAGACACCAATTACAGTTTAAAAAATGGATACTTATAGGTTATTGGTCATAGCTATTGGTTATAATGGTTCACGGCCCATTCGTATGGGCTATGGACGCTAATTACAGTTTAACAAGGATAGTTATAGGTTTAAAATGGATACTTATACGTTGTTGCTCGAAGCTAGTGATTATAATGGTTCACGGGCCATTCGTATGGGTAATGGACACCAATTAAGGTTTAAGATGGATACCTATCGGTTATTGGTCATAACTAATGGTCAAACTCGTTCACGGGGCATTCGTATGGGTTCTAGACACCAATTACAGTTTAAAATATGGATACTTATAAGTTATTGGTCATAGCTTGTGGTTACAATGGTTCACGGGCCATTCGTATGGGCTATGGATGCTAATTACGGTTTAACAAGGATACTTATAGGTTATTGGTCGTAGCTAGGGCTTATAATGGTTCACGGGCCATTCGTACGGGTAATGGACACCAATTAAGGTTTAAAATGGATACTTATAGGTTGTTGCTCGAAGCTAGTGATTATAATGGTGCACGGGCCATTCGTATGGGTAATGGACACCAATTAAGGTTTAAATTGGATACCTATAGGTTATTGGTCATAGCTAGTGGTCAAAATCGTTCACGGGGCATTCGTATGGGTTCTAGACACCAATTACAATTTAATATATGGATACTTTTAAGTTATTGGTCATAGCTTGTAACGCCGCAAAATTTTATTAATTTAATTTAATTACGTTTTAATTGCTAGAGTTTATTTGTAATAATCATTTTGTGACATTATATGAAATAAATGTGTTTGCAATTATTTATAGTGTGTTAATTAATAATGTGGTGTGACGTTTCGGTTACACAAGTTATTTATTATTGGGACGTTCGTTTATTTATGACGTTTTATTATCGCGGCGTTTAAATCCTGAGCCCTTCTTTTATTCCTTGTCCGAGTCCTTGCCTTCTTTTCTAATTTTTATTCGGTGCAAGAGTGGAGGCAGGCCCGAGTATATTGTGACTTATTTCTGTGGCCCAAGTTTAAACATCTTCATTAGCCAATCCGTGTAAACATCTCCAAGCCCATTTCTGTTTTTATTTGTTGTTGTTGTGCGTGACCTGGAGCATCTCTCCACCGTTCTTTTCTTTTTCCAGCCGTTGTGTGCATCTCCAGTTTTTCAGCAGAAGAGCATCTCCAAATTCCATTGTTGCATTCCATCGTGAGCATCTCCAATTAGATTTCTTCTTTTCAGTGCACAACCGAGAGCTTCCCCAATTGCAACCATCGACTTCGAGCAGGTCCATTGTACCGTTTTGTTTTCGTTGGTGTTTAACCGAGCAGAGAAGTTTTTCTACCAGGCTGTTCTGTGTTGAATTGCCGGGTTCTGATCGAGCAAGGGTTAAAGCTGCCGAGAATCACCAAGCCAGAAATTGGGAGTCTTGTGACACCAAATCGGTAGAACTCTAATCTGATTTCTTTCTATTCGTTTGCTTTTAAGTTTATTAATCCCGATGGTGTGTCTGTGCTGCGGGTTCGACATCACTGATTGTACAGCAGGTTTAACATCATAATCAACCGGAGGAAATTTCTTGGAGAGGAAGCTGTTGGAGTAACGAGGGTCGTGGATTTGCAATTTCTGAGCCATGTAGCTAAGATTCAGTAGATTTCAATTCCGTTCATCTTATTCGTTTATTGTTATCACTTTGAGATTTAATCATCTAATAGGGGCTGCTTGGTTCCAGTTTTATTGGAAATCATTTAACCACTTCCGTTATGAAATCGTTTAATTAAATTGTTGTTTTTGAATCGGGGGCTTTGTCTAGAACTCGTGAGTTGGTGCTTAACGCAATTGTAACCTGCTTTGATTAATCGAGTTCGGTTTGGTTTTCGAGTTATTGTTTTCGTTTAGGTCGTTTGGATAGTTGAATGTAAGTGTGCAGTTTTTGGGTCAGTTTCAGTAGTCCTGTTCAGGTCTGTTTTCGACCCGTTCCGAGTCAGAATCCGGGCCCCGGGTATTCTAGACTTTTGTAGTTCGATGTCTTGCGGTTCGTTGGTATATTAAGAGCAGCGACCAGACTTACGGTTTGTGAGTTTCGGGCAGCTTTGCGAGGGGCTACAATGTTGAAATTCAGTATTGAACAACTCTGTTGCAGGCCTGTTTTGGGACCCTTTGGGGCAGAACCGGGCCGAAGTTTGTGAAGACAAATTTTAGTGTTAGGTGTCATGTAACTTCTGTTAAAATTTGGGATTTTTCCAAATTACGGTTTGAGAGTTATAGACGTTACAATAAGTGGTCGCGGGTTGGGCAGATTCTGATTTTGTTGGTATTTTGAGGTCGGCTTTTGACTAGGGTTTTATTGTATATGTGCTATAGGCCCGGGAGTGTCTCGGTACTGATTTTTGGCTGTTGCGTGGATGTTTGGAAGCTAGCAAAGCTAAGGTGAGTATTCTCACCGTGTATTCAGTTTTAACGTTGTACATGCATGACTTATATGTGTTATACTATTTGAACCATACTTGTTATCTGAGTTTGATCTGTTATCTGAGTAACTGAGCTTCTGGTTATTTATTATTGATCTGAGACATTGTGTCGGGGTATCTGAGCTCGGCACAGAGTCTTTCTGTGCTATTACTGCTAGGGCATCTGAGATAATTATATTAAAGAGATAAACACATAATAACACACATCTGAGTTTTGGCTATATGCCTATTTTGGGATCACCTCCCGTCTGAGTTTTGGGATCACTCCTGTCTGAGTTTTGGCTTACGCCTATCTGAGGTGTGAGGAGGGGCGATCGACCCGAATCACACAAGCGCGCTATATAAATTAAAATCTGAGTAATAAAATCTGAGAAATAAATCTGAGTAAATAATTGAGTAGATTGTGAGTAGGAGTACACCGATGTGCCCTCATGTGTTGTATGTTATGATAGTGTACATTTTGAGATTATTCACTCAGCTTCCCAGCTGACCCAAATCTCCTCCCATTGTTTCAGGTACCAGCAAAGGAAAAGAGAAGGTGGACGGTTGACCGCTGTATTTCCCAGAGCTGATGTGGACAGCACTTAACATTTTAAAATACTTTATTTTATTTAAACTATTTCCGCATTAAATACATTTTAAAATAACAATATTATTATTGGGTTTTAATTATTCAAGTTAATGGGACCGTTTTATATAAAATCTTGTACTCAAAATTCTTTAAATTTTTGTGAATTTTTGGATGTTAGAAGTTGGTATCGGAGCTCTGACTTGAGGGTTTTGGGTTCGCAAGGGGCGAATTCAAACTCAAGTTTGAGTATCGAGTTTTTAAATCGAGAAAAGATTATTTTTTTTGAGAAAAGTTTCCACATCAAACAAACAACATGTCACGTCGACCTCTCGCTTCCTACTGCCGGTAATATTTAAGAGTATTATTTATTTGAGATTTTTCTATATTCTGTGTATAGACGAGTAGCGTATTCTGAGAATTTTCGATTTATTTCCTGAGAGAATTAACAGTGAATTGTATGGCTAAACATATCTCTATCTGTATATAGATATACTATTACGAGATTCTATAATTCTGAGTATAATTTACAGCTTAATTTGAGCATAATTTTGATTTTAATTCTTAGAGTTCTATATATTTTATATATATACAAATACAAAAACATATACAGGAGAAATGTGAAATTCTAAATTTTAATGAGAAAATAATAAAAGTTCCCGATTAGAGGAACTCCTGATAGAGTTGAAGTGAGATTTTATAAATTCTGAGAAATTTTAACCAAAAGTGTAATAAACGCATAAATTTAGGATATAAAATCCATAAATTATTTAAATGAGAATCATGCTTTGAGTAAATAAGAAACGAGGAAGTTATTAATATTAAGGAGGAATTAATAATTCAAGAAAAAGGTATGTATAATGAGAAGCTATTAAACCAAGTTTAAATAATCAAATGATACCTTAATGTGAATTTTCAAATTAGAGTGAAGATCTAAAGAACGGTTTAATGAGATAATATATATGAATAAACCCCTAATATTTAAGAGATGTGATCAAATCAAATTAAATGAGAAACTAACTAACCGAGAATTTGATGAGTCAAAGTAATCAAAAAATTTTTTGTGTTTATCTGAAAGAGTATTTATTTAAAACAGAATAATGAGAAATTATTATCATGAGTTTTATTGAAGAGATGAGAAATCTCGAATACGTCAAACTGAAGACTTTTATTAATGAGAGATAGATAAAACTTGGGGTATGACCGCTAAAATTAGGTGAATGAGAAACAGTTATATCAAGAATGTATTCGAAAATTAAATTTATTTTAAAAGGATGTTTATTGAAGTGAACTTAACAATAATTAATAAAGTGGTTTATTGGAAGCAATCAAGTTGAGTTAAACGAGAATTATTAACACGAGCTAAAAGAGAATCATTGAGCGAGGTTAAGAGAGAAGTTATTAGATTAAACATGCGAAATAAAAAAAAAAATTAAAATTTGTGAATACAATTAAGCACGAGTTGTAATGATTGAGAAGATTCTATGTTTATTATTTAAGAATCATTAAATTGAGATAAAATGAGTAATCATTTAAAGTATGCGAATTAATTAGTTGAGTGCAAAACTTCATGTGAATAACGAGTTCAGTGAGAGATTATTGAGTTAACGCAGAGATATTGATTGAACTATATAAGTTATTATGCTAATTAATCGAGAATTTGTTGAGTCAATTTAATCCGAATTTTTTTTTTCTTCTTCAATATATCTTAACGAACATTTAGTTATATAAATTAAGGGAAAACCATCATCATGCAGTTGGTGATGATCTATTTAAGAACGAGTTAAAAGAACCACAATTGAATCAAGTGATACGAGGAACACAATAACTGAGAACTCTGCTCGAAAGGGTATTAATCGACACTCACAAATTACATTAAATTTAATATAATTGTGAAGATGATGTAAATCATATTTATAAGGAGTGATAAATGACATATCCAAATGATAAGTTTAAAATGAGATCTGTATTGTGAAAGTAACAAAGTGGAAATATTTTTATGAATCTGAGTTATCTGAGTTTCGTGTATGAGACTAAATATACGCATGATTTTCCGAGTAATGTTTATGAGATTTCGAGTACTCCCAGCTGAGTGCATATTTGTATTTATCAGATATTGTAAATAAGTTTTTCTTTCTTCTGAGTGTGACCTGTTGGCGGATTTTTATGTGGGAAGTTGTAAACTTTGGGATTGACTTGTGACCAAAAAAAAGTAAGTGTTGAAAGTAATAGAGGGCCCCTATTACCATATGCACATGACTTTTGGTTCGTTGTGGGGAGATTTTGAGGGGAACGATGGACCAATGCTTGTTATGTGAACTTAGTATGTGTATTTTAATTGCTCGACTAATTGTCTGTTATTTGTTTTACTATGGTAGAGAATACTAATGCCAAACTCGAGGACGAGTTTTTTTCAAGTGGAGTTGAGTAGGGCTAAAAATGGAAATTTTCAAGACATAATTATCAGTATGTATTACTTATAATTATTATAAGCATGATGCTTATTCAGATAGATTTTCTATAGATTTTCTGGACGAGGGTTTTAAAAATATGAAAACTAGAGACCTATATTTGATTAGAAAATTCATATGAGTAAATAGCGGATAGAGGAAATTGAGAATAATTAAATTAATAATATGGTGTAACTATCGAGTTTATAAAATTGATAATCGGGATTAATTGAGAGATTAACAGATCAAGCTAATTGGGTTGAGTGCAGTTGTGCAAAAGAGAAATAGTAAATAATATAATTATATACAAAATAACGAGATAAATATACACATTCCAGAGTGTTTATAAATGTGTAATTGAGGAATCAGTAAATTGAAGTGATAAGAACTTATTAATGTGTCGGATATATTAAAAAAAAACCCTACTACAATGAAATTTTGATGAAATGAATTAAAATGAGGTCATTACTTAGAGTTGGTAATGAGTTATTAAAACGAGCTAATGGGGAACATTTTGTTTCGATTAATTATTCAGTAAATTTTTGAGTTATAAGAAATTAATAAATCAAGTTAAGTGACCAATAGCCTATACATATCCATTTAACAAGTAACTCATACCGATGGCCCTTGAATCTTTATAACTACTAGCCATGACCAATAGCCTATAGATATCCATTTAACAAGTAATAGGTGTCCATAACCCATACACATGACCCTTGTACCATAATAACTACTAGATGTCCGTAACTCATACCGATGGCCCTTGAACCATTATAACTACTAGCCATGACCAATATTCTATAGATATCCACATTACAACCATAACCATGGCCCTTGAACCATTATAACCTCTAGATGTACAAAACTCATAGCGATGGCCCTTGAACCATCATAACTACAAGCCATAACCAATAGCCTATAAATACCCATTTTACAAGTAATATGTATCCATAACCCATACCCATGGCCCTTGAACCATTATAACTTCTAGCCAAGACCAATAGGCTATAGATATCCATTTTACAAGTAATTGGTGTCCAAAACCCATAACCATGGCCCTTGAATCATCATAGCCATTAGATGTCCATAACTCACACTGATGGCTCTTGAACCATTATAACGACTAGCCATAACCAATTGCATGTAGATATCTACATTACAAGAAATAGATTTCCATAACCTATAACCATGGCCCTTGAACCATCATAACCACTAGATGTCCATAACTCATATCGATGGCCCTTGAATCATTATAACTACAAGACATGACCAATAGCCTATAGATATCCATTTTAGAAGTAATAAGTGTCCATAACCCATAATCATGGCCCTTGAATCATATAGTTGATCCTTGAACCATTATAACTACTAGCCATGACCAATAGCTTATAATATCCATTTTACAAGTAATAGGTGTCCATAACCCATAATCATTGCCCTTAAACCATTATAACCACTAGTTGTTCATAACTCATGCCGATGTCCCTTTAACCATTATAACAACTGGCTCTGACCAATAGCCTATAATTATCCATTTTACAAGTAATAGGTGTCCATAACCCATAACCATGGCCCTTGAACCATTATAACCACTAGATGTCCATAACTCATACCGATAACCCTTTAACCATTATACTATTAGCCATGACCAATAGCCAATAGATATCCACATTTCAAGCAATAGGTGTTCATAACCCATAACCATGGCCCTTGATCCATCAAAACCACTAGATGTGCATAACTCATACTGATGGCCCTTTAACCATTGCCATGACCAATAGCCAATAGATATCCACATTACAAGCAATAGGTATCCATAACCCATAACCATGGACCTTGAACCATCGTAACCACTAGATGTCCAGAACTCATACCCATGGCCCTTGAACCATTATAACTACTAGCCATGACCAATAGGCTATAGATATCCATTTTACAAGTAATAGTTGTCCATAACCCGTAACCATGTCCCTTGAACAATCATAACCATTAGATGTCCATATTTCACACTGATAGCCCTTGAACCATTATAACGACTAGCCATAAACAATTGCCTGTAGATATCCACATTACAAGAAATAGGTGTCCATAATCCATAACCATGGCCCTTGAACCATCATAACCACTAGATGTATATAACTCATACCGATGGCCCTTGAACCATTATAACTAGTAGCCATGACCAATAGCCTATAGATATCCATTTAACAAGTAATAGGTGTCTGTAACCCATACACATGACCCTTGTACGATTATAACCACTAGTTGTCCATAACTCATATCGATGGCCCTTGAACGATTATAACTACTCGCCATAACCAATAGCTTATTGATATCCATTTTACAAGTAATAGGTGTCCATAGCCCATAACCATGGCCCTTGAACGATTATAACCAACAGATGTCCATAACTCATAAAGATGATTTTTGAACCATTATAAGTACTAGCCATGACCAATAGCCTATAAATATCCGTTTTACAGGTAATAGGTGTCCATCACCCTTGAACCATTATATCCACTAGATGTCCATAACTCATACCGATGGCCCGTGAACCATTATAACTATAGATATCCACATTACAACCATAACTATGGCTCTTGAACCATTATAACCACTAGATGTCCATAACTCATAGCGATGGCCCTTGAACCATTATAACTACAAGCCATGACCAATAGCCTATAGATATCCATTTTAGAAGTAATAAGTGTCCATAACCCATAATCATGGCCCTTGAATCATACAGTTGATCCGTGAACCATTATAACTACTAGCCAAGACCAATAGCTTATAATATCCATTTTACAAGTAATAGGTGCCCATAACCCATAATCATTGCCCTTAAACAATTATAACCACTAGTTGTTCATAACTCATGCCGATGTCCCTTTAACCATTATAACAACTGGCTCTGACCAATAGCCTATAATTATCCATTTTACAAGTAATAGGTGTCCATAACCCATAACCATGGCCCTTGAACCATTATAACCACTAGATGTCCATAACTCATACCGATAACCCTTTAACCATTATACTATTAGCCATGACCAATAGCCAATAGATATCCACATTTCAAGCAATAGGTGTCCATAACCCATAACCGTGGCCCTTGAACCATCAAAACCACTAGATGTGCATAACTCATACTGATGGCCCTTTAACCATTGCCATGACCAATAGCCAATAGATATCCACATTACAAGCAATAGGTATCCATAACCCATAACCATGGACCTTGAACCATCGTAACCACTAGATGTCCAGAACTCATACCCGGCCCTTGAACCATTATAACTACTAGCCATGACCAATAGGATATAGATATCCATTTTACAAGTAATAGTTGTCCATAACCCGTAACCATGTCCCTTGAACAATCATAACCATTAGATGTCCATATTTCACACTGATGGCCCTTGAACCATTATAACGACTAGCCATAAACAATTTCCTGTAGATATCCACATTACAAGAAATAGGTGTCCATAATCCATAACCATGGCCCTTGAACCATCATAACCACTAGATGTATATAACTCATACCGATGGCCCTTGAACCATTATAACTAGTAGCCATGACCAATAGCCTATAGATATCCATTTAATAAGTAATAGGTGTATGTAACCCATACACATGACCCTTGTATGATTATATCCACTAGTTGTCCATAACTCATATCGATGGCCCTTGAACGATTATAACTACTCGCCATAACCAATAGCTTATTGATATCCATTTTACAAGTAATAGGTGTCCATAGCCCATAACCATGGCCCTTGAACGATTATAACCAATAGATGTCCATAACTCATAAAGATGATTTTTGAACCATTATAAGTACTAGCCATGACCAATAGCCTATAAATATCCGTTTTACAAGTAATAGGTGTCCATCACCCTTGAACCATTATATCCACTAGATGTCCATAACTCATACCGATGGCCCGTGAACCATTATAACTATAGATATCCACATTACAACCATAACTATGGCTCTTGAACCATTATAACCACTAGATGTCCATAACTCATAGCGATGGCCCTTGAACCATTATAACTACAAGCCATGACCAATAGCCTATAGATATCCATTTTAGAAGTAATAAGTGTCCATAACCCATAATCATGGACCTTGAATCATACAGTTGATCCTTGAACCATTATAACTACTAGCCATGACCAATAGCTTATAATATCCATTTTACAAGTAATAGGTGTCCATAACCCATAATCATTGCCCTTAAACAATTATAACCACTAGTTGTTCATAACTCATGCCGATGTCCCTTTAACCAGTATAACAACTGGCTCTGACCAATAGCCTATAATTATCCATTTTACAAGTAATAGGTGTCCATAACCCATAACCATGGCCCTTGAACCATTATAACCACTAGATGTCCATAACTCATACCGATAACCCTTTAACCATTATACTATTAGCCATGACCAATAGCCAATAGATATCCACATTTCAAGCAATAGGTGTCCATAACCCATAACCATGGCCCTTGAACCATCAAAACCACTAGATGTGCATAACTCATACTGATGGCCCTTTAACCATTGCCATGACCAATAGCCAATAGATATCCACATTACAAGCAATAGGTATCCATAACCCATAACCATGGACCTTGAACCATCGTAACCACTAGATGTCCAGAACTCATACCCATGGCCCTTGAACCATTATAACTACTAGCCATGACCAATAGGCTATAGATATCCATTTTACAAGTAATAGTTGTCCATAACCCGTAACCATGTCCCTTGAACAATCATAACCATTAGATGTCCATATTTCACACTGATGGCCCTTGAACCATTATAACGACTAGCCATAAACAATTGCCTGTAGATATCCACATTACAAGAAATAGGTGTCCATAATCCATAACCATGGCCCTTGAACCATCATAACCACTAGATGTATATAACTCATACCGATGGCCCTTGAACCATTATAACTAGTAGCCATGACCAATAGCCTATAGATATCCATTTAACAAGTAATAGGTGTCTGTAACCCATACACACGACCCTTGTATGATTATAACCACTAGTTGTCCATAACTCATATCGATGGCCCTTGAACGATTATAACTACTTGCCATAACCAATAGCTTATTGATATCCATTTTACAAGTAATAGGTGTCCATAGCCCATAACCATGGCCCTTGAACGATTATAACCAATAGATGTCCATAACTCATAAAGATGATTTTTGAACCATTATAATTACTAGCCATGACCAATAGCCTATAAATATCCGTTTTACAAGTAATAGGTGTCCATCACCCTTGAACCATTATATCCACTAGATGTCCATAACTCATACCGATGGCCCGTGAACCATTATAACTATAGATATCCACATTACAACCATAACTATGGCTCTTGAACCATTATAACCACTAGATGTCCATAACTCATAGCGATGGCCCTTGAACCATTATAACTACAAGCCATGACCAATAGCCTATAGATATCAATTTTAGAAGTAATAAGTGTCCATAACCCATAATCATGGCCATTGAATCATACAGTTGATCCTTGAACCATTATAACTACTAGCCATGACCAATAGCTTATAATATCCATTTTACAAGTAATAGGTGTCTATAACCCATAATCATTGCCCTTAAGCCATTATAACCACTAGTTGTTCATAACTCATGCCGATGGCCCTTTAACCATTATAACAACTGGCCATGACCAATAGCATATAATTATCCATTTTACAAGTAATAGGTGTCCATAACCCATAACCATGGCCCTTGAACCATTATAACCACTAGATGTCCATAACTCATACCGATGGCCCTTTAACCATTGCCATGACCAATAGCCAATAGATATCCACATTTCAAGCAATAGGTGTCCATAACCCATAACCATGGCCCTTGAACCATGATAACCACTAGATGTCCAGAACTCATACCTATGGCCCTTGAACCATTATAACTACTAGCCATAACCAATAGGCTATAGATATCCATTTTACAAGTAATATGTGTCCATAACCCATAACCATGGCCCTTGAACCATCAGAACGATTAGATGTCCATATTTCACACTGATGGCCCTTGAACCATTATAACGACTAGCCATAACCAATTGTCAGTAGATATCCACATTACAAGAAATCGGTGTCCATAACCCATAACCATGGCCCTTGAACCATCATAACCACTAGATGTCCATAACTCATACCGATGGCCCTTGAACCATTATAACTAGTAGCCATGAACAATAGACTACAGATATCTATTTAACAAGTAATAGGTGTCCATAACCCATACACATGACCCTTGTACCATTATAACTACTCGCCATAACCAATAGCTTATTGATATCCATTTTACAACTAATAGGTGTCCATAACCCGTAACCATGGCCCTTGGACCATTATAACCACTGTATGTCCATAACACATAAAGATGACCCTTGAACCATTATAACTACTAGCCATGACCAATAGCCTATAAATATCCGTTTTACAAGTAATAGGTGTCCATCACCCATAACCATGACCCTTGAACCATTATATTCACTAGAAGTCCATAACTCATACCGATGGCCCTTGAACCATTATAATTATAGATATCCACATTACAACCATAACCATGGCTCTTGAACCATTATAACCACTAGATATTCATAACTCATAGCGATGGCCCTTGAACCATTATAATTACAAGCCATGAACAATAGCCTATAGTGTCACACCCCGCCAAAAATGAGTTTTACTTCATTTAAAATGTTTTGCGTAAGAACGAGGGTGTAACATTCATGACAACATAGCAAAAATTAAGTAAACAAACAACCACGCAATAACGAAAATAAAAGTTGTTTTCACTTTCCAAAAATAGAAAGTTCCCAAAATAGTAACTTTCCTAAAATAGAAATTGTTTTGGAATAAAATGATTGTTCGTAAACTTAATGTTTTAATCATGGCTCACGACAATCCCACTGCTCACATCCTCCGGTTCCACTGCACCTAATTACCTGGAAAAAACATAAATAGTAAAAGGGTCAACAATAATGTTGAGTGAATCCACATGGTTAATCTAAAAAGATAAAGTAAGTTGTTTTGCTACCCAAAATGTTTGTTGTAAAAATGGTTTATGACTGAAAAGTATAAAGTTCAACACTCATATAATATGAGGAGTAAATATGAAAAGTGTAGTGTAATTGTAGAATATCTACAACTACTAGTTATGTTTATGAAAAAGTGTTGAACAAATTGTTATGTTTGACACCGCATGAACTGTTATCCCCAACAGGTAGCTAGTCTATTGAGTTAATATACCAACCCCTAAGTCCACAATCAACACTTCAACTCCAATATGTTATCATTCTTTTATGGATATACACTCCCGAAAGATGTCTTATATATACCAAGTAGTGATCAAATAATGTTGGGAGGATGAGTGTCAGCCAATAGTACTATTTGCATATCCATGGTCTAGATCCACTAGTTAATGATTGCTGGCAGACCTTTGTCCGGTATAATAATTGTTTGTCATGCCAATGCGATAATGAAAATGTATAGATGTTGTTGTACAGTCATAGTAAAGTAGTAGCATGTGTGTTTATGTTTTCCACCCCAAAGTTTATAAAACAATTAAAAAGAGTAATGGGGTCTGTGGGCTCACCTGGGCAAAGCTTAGCAACGATATTAGGACAGAGGAATCCTTCAGAGACTCCTAGCTTCCTAAATGATATAACTACTAATTAGACTAAGCTAATGCAGGCGATTCTAGATACGACATAAGTTAAATGATATGTGATTAATGTTATGTTTTATGTTTAGTGACATCGAATGAACTTCGATCATTGGGCCTTAATGGGCCGAAATGAAATGAAATGAAATGAAATGAAATGAAATGAAATGAAATGGGCTTCGAAAAGAAATGAAATGAAAAGGGGCTTGGGTTAGACTTAATGGGCCTAGATTGGGCCATGGCTTGGGCTTGGGCCCAATTGGGTTCGGTTTGGGTATAAGTGGGCCAAAGGTTTGGGTTTTGGTCCAAATGGGCTTGGATACTAATGGGCCAACTAAAGTACGGGGCTTGGCCCGATTAAGTATTCGGGTTTGGGTTGATCGGTTGGGTCAAGATCCGGCCTTGACCCGGTTTGACTTATTGGTCAACATTGGTCAATCCTAGAAGTCAACAAAGGTCAAAATTAGTCAACAATAGTCAACATCAAAGTTCTAGATTTCGGCTAGCGTTTAGTCTAGGATACTATTCGGTCAATCAAGGTCAAACATGGCAAATCTAGGTCAACTAGGGTTCGGTTTTATGCTAGGGTTGGCCGGCTAGGCCGAAACCCTTCGGGTTTGGTTCTAGTTCGGGCTAGATTGACTAAGGTTCGAATCTATGAAGCTAGATCTAGGGTTCGAATCTATGAAGCTAGATCTAGGGTGTATCATATCAAAGGTCGAGATCTAGGGTTTAAGCAAACGGATCAACGAATCACCAACACATCTACCGAGTTCTAACGATTTAACCGAGCAACACACACATACACAAGCATGCATGTAGGCTACGTATTTATGGGTGTTAGGGTTTATACCGAGACCAAATGGCCATGGCCATGGTCTTGGGTTCAAGCTAGGGACCGAAATAAACAAGAAATTATATGAAAATCATATAGGGAATCGGTATACCTTGCGATCAGATCAAGAAACGAATGGAGATGCTCGAGTTTGCTTGGGATCGGACGAAGGTGATGATGGTGATGCTTGTGGGGATCGGCCGAATTGGGGAGAAACAAAAAGTGTAGGGTTTAATGAATGATTGGTTCAAGGGCTATCGGTATGAGTCACGGGCCATTCGTATGGGTAATGGACACCAATTAAGGTTTAAAATAGATACTTATAGGTTATTGCTCAAAGCTAGTGATTATAATGGTTCACGGGCCATTCGTATGGTAATGGACACCAATTAAGGTTTAAAATGGATACCTATAGGTTATTGGTCGTAGCTAGTGGTCAAAATCGTTCACGGGGCATTCGTATGGGTTCTAGACACCAATTACAGTTTAAAATATGGAAACTTCTAAGTTATTGGTCATAGCTAGTGGTTACAATGGTTCACGGGCCATTTGTATGGGCTATGGACGCTAATTACGGTTTAACAAGGATATTTATAGGTTATTGGTCGTAGCTAGGGCTTATAATGGTTCACGGGCCATTCGTATGGGTAATGGACAACAATTAAGGTTTAAAATGGATACTTATAGGTTATTGGTCGAAGCTAGTGATTATAATGGTTCACGGGCCATTCGTATGGGTAATGGACACCAATTAAGATTTAAAATGGATACTTATAGGTTCTTGGTCATAGCTAGTGGTCAAAATCGTTCACGGGGCATTCGTATGGGTTCTAGACAGCTATTACAGTTTAAAATATGGATACTTATAAGTTATTGGTCATAGCTTGTGGTTACAATGGTTCACGGGCCATTCGTATGGGCTACGAACGCTAATTACGGTTTAATTTGGATACTTATAGGTTATTGGTCGAAGCTAGTGGTTATAATGGTTCACGGGCCATTCGTATGGGCTATGAACGCTAATTAATGTTTACCAAGGATACTTGTAGGTAACTTGTCGAAGCTAGTGGTTATAATGGTTCACGGGCCATTCGTATCGGCTATGGATGCTAATTACGGTTTAACAAGGATACTTATAGGTTATTGGTCGTATCTAGGGTTTATAATGGTTCAGGGGCCATTCGTATGGGTAATGGACATCAATTAAGGTTTAAAATGGATACTTATAGGTTATTGGTCGAAGCTAGTGATTATAATGGTTCACGGGCCATTCGTATGGGTAATGGACACCAATTAAGGTTTAAAATGGATACTTATAGGTTATTGGTCATAGCTAGTGGTCAAATCCGTTCACGGGGCATTCGTATGGGTTCTAGACACCTATTACAGTTGAAAGTATGGATACTTATAAGTTATTGGTCATAGCTAGTGGTTACAATGGTTCATGGGGAATTCGTATGGACGATGAACGCTAATTACGGTTTAACAAGGATACTTATAGGTTATTGGTCGAAGCTAGTGGTTATAATGGTTCACGGGCCATTCGTATGTGTAATGGACACCAACTAATGTTTAAAATGGATATTTATAGGTTATTGGTCATAGCTAGTGGTCAAAATCATTCACGGGGCATTCGTATGAGTTCTAGACACAAATTATAGTTCTAAAAATGGATATATGGGTTATCGGTCATAGCTAGTGTTCAAAATCATTCACTGGGTGCGGGACGGGAAATCTACCTCTATTTGGTTTGACAATTGGTGTGTTTATAGTGCAGCCCACTAATTCAGTATCTAACACCTAGAGATGTTTATAGTGCAGGTTTTTTTTTTGCAGGATAAGGTTCATAATCTTATTGTTAATGGTAGCTGGATTTGGCCGACCAACTGGTTTCAACGGTTTCCTACTATTGCTCAAATTCCGGTTCCTCCACTTGTGACAGATTGCAAAGATATTATTGTATGGCGTGATGCAAGTGGGAATGATAAAACGTTTTATGTGTCCCTTGCTTGGAATTCTATCAGAATCAGAGACAATATTGTGCCATGGCAAATGGTCGTGTGGTTCGCTCATTGCATTCCCCGTCATGCCTTCCATTTGTGGCTTGTCGTGAATAACCGGCTTAAAACCCAAGACTTGTTGCGTCAGTGGGATGTAAGCCCAGATATTGATGTTACCAGTCTAAAATGCCCTCTATGTGGAACGGTTCTGGACTCTCATAGTCACTTGTATTTTGAATGTTGCTACACTTCAGCTATTTGGTTTAGTTGCGGCTGTTAGTGGGTATGGATGACACTCCGCCGGTTTTATCTGATATTATTAACCATATTATTCCTATTTCCAGTGCTCGATCTGCAAAAAGTGTTATTTCTCGTATTTTACTTGGTGCTACCACCTATCATATTTGGTTAGAACGTAATGCGAGACTGTTTAAAAAGAAGTCTAAACCCCACATGCAGGTGTATGAGGAGATTTGCTCTACCGTCCGGTTAAAGATGATCACCTTGAAGTTCAAGCAAGATTCAGCTCGTGTTCAACAATTGCTTGCTAGATGGAACCTTACTACATATAGGGAGTAATTGTTTTAGCTGTTGTGTTGGTTTGTACTTTGGACCGGCTTTTGTTTTTGCTTGTTTCTAGAGTTGGTTTGATAGGTGTGCTTATGGGGTTGTCATAAGCTTAGTTTGTTTTTTTTTGGTTGTCAAGCGTGTTTGCTTGCTGTAATGTGGTTTTCTGCCACATTCCTTTTGTACATTGTGTTGGTAATTAATATATTTAGCCAGGGTGATCCTTTACCCAAACAAAAAAATCATTCACTGGGCATTCGTATGGGTTTTAGACACCAATTATAATGGTTCATGGGCGATTCGTATGGGCTATGGACGCTATTTACGGTTTAACAAGGATACTTATAGGTTATTGGTCGAAACTAGTGGTTATAATGGTTCACGGGCCATTCGTATGGGCTATGGACGCTAATTACGGTTTAACAAGGATACTTATAGGTTATTGGTCGTAGCTAGGGTTTATAATGGTTCAGGGGCCATTCGTATGGGTAATAGATACCAATTAAGGTTTAAAATGGATACTTATAGGTTATTGGTCGAAGCTAGTGATTATAATGGTTCACAGGCCATTCGTATGGGTAATGGACACCAATTAAGATTTAAAATGGATACTTATAGGTTATTGGTCTTAGCTAGTGGTCAAAATCGTTCACGGGGAATTCGTATGAGTTCTAGACACCAATTACATTTTAAAATATGGATACTTATAAGTTATTGGTCATAGCTTGTGGTTACAATGGTACACGGGCAATTCGTATAGGCTATGAACGCTAATTACGGTTTAACATGGATACTTATAGGTTAGTGGTCGAAGCTAGTGGTTATAATGGTTCACGGGCCATTCGTATGGGCTATGGACGCTAATTACGGTTAAACAAGGATACTTCTAGGTTATCGGTCGTAGCTAGGGTTTATAATGGTTCAGGGGCCGTACGTTTGGGTAATGGACACCAATTCAGGTTTAAAATGGATACTTATTGGTTATTGGTCGAAGCTAGTGATTATAATCGTTCACAGGCCATTCGTATGGGCTATGGACGCTAATTACGGTTTAACAAGGATACTTATAGGTTGTTGGTCGAAGCTTGTGGTTATAATGGCTCACGGGCCATTCATATGTGTAATGGACACCAACTAATGTTTAAAATGGATACTTATAGGTTATTGGTCATAGCTAGTGGTCAAAATCGGTCACGGGGCATTCGTATAAGTTCTAAACACCAATTACAGTTCAAAAAATGGATATATGGGTTATTGGTCATACCTAGTGGTCAAAATCGTTCACGGGGCATTCGTATGGGTTGTAGACACCAATTACAGTTTAAAAAATGGATACGTACAGGTTATTGGTCATAGCTATTGGTTATAATGGTTCACGGGCTATTCGTATGGGCTGTGGACGCTAATTATGGCTTAACAATGATACTTATTGGTTATTGGTCGAAACTAGTGGTTAGAATGGTTCACGGGCCATTCGTATCGGCTATGGACGCTAATTACGGTTTAACAAGGATACTTATAGGTAATTAATCGTAGCTTGGGTTTATAATGGTTTAGGGGCCATTCGTATGGGTAATGGACACCAATTAAGATTTAAAATGGATACTTATAGGTTATTGGTCTTAGCTAGTGGTCAAAATCGTTCACGGGGCATTCGATGTTCTAGACACCAATTACAGTTTAAAATATGGATACTTATAAGTTATTGGTCATAGCTTGTGGTTACAATGGTTCACGGGCCATTCGTATGGGCTATGAACGCTAATTACGGTTTAACATGGATACTTATAGGTTATTGGTCAAAGCTAGTGGTTTTAATGGTTCACGGGCGATTCGTGAGGCTATGGACGCTAATTACGGTTAAACAAGGATACTTATAGGTTATTGGTCGTAGCTAGGGTTTATAATGGTTCAGGGGCCATTCGTTTGGGTAATGGACACCAATTAAGGTTTAAATTGGATACTTATAGGTTATTGGTCGAAACTAGTGATTATATTGCTTCACGGGCCATTCGTATGGGCTATGGACGCTAATTACTGTTTAACAAGGATACTTATAGGTTGTTGGTCGAAGCTAGTGGTTATAATGGCTCATGGGCCATTCATATGTGTAATGGACACCAACTAATGTTTAAAATGGATACTTATAGGTTATTGGTCATAGCTAGTGGTCAAAATCGTTCACGGGGCATTCGTATGGGTTTTAGACACTAGTTACAGTTTAAAAAATGGATACTTATAGGTTATTGGTCATAGCTATTGGTTATAATGGTTCACGGGCCATTCGTATGGGCTATGGACGCTAATTACAGTTTAACAAGGATACTTACAGGTAACTGGTCATATCTAGGGCTTATAATGGTTCACGGGCCATTCGTATGGGTAATGGACACCAATTAAGGTTTAAAATTGATACTTATAGGTTATTGGTCTAAGCTAGTGTTTATAATGGTTCACGGGCCATTCGTATGGGTAATGGACACCAATTAAGGTTTAAAATGGATACCTATAGGTTGTTGGTCATAGCTAGTGGTCAAACTCATTCACGGGGCATTCGTATGGGTTCTAGACACCAATTACAGTTTAAAATATGGATACATATAAGTTATTGGTCATAGCTAGTGGTTACAATGGTTCACGGGCCATTCGTATGGGCTATGGACGCTAATTACGGTTTAACAAGGATAGTTATAGGTTATTGGTCGTAGCTAGGGTTTATAATGGTTCAGGGGCCATTCGTATGGGTAATGGACACCAATTAAGATTTAAAATGGATACTTATAGGTAATTGGTCATAGCTAGTGGTCAGAATCGTTCACGGGGCATTCGTATGGGTTCTAGACACCAATTACAGTTTAAAATATGGATACTTGGTCATAGCTTGTGGTTACAAACTTACAATGGTTCACGGGCCATTCTAATGGTGATTTTCGGTTATTACAAGTAACAAGCGCAGCGGCAAAATGTTTATCACCATAAACGGATCTAATATTAATTCATATAATTAAACTACAATCAAAATCAAAGAGATTAGATGAACATTTCATACCCTTGAAGCCTTTGATCTTGATGATTCGGATGGATGATGGTGACGGACGAAACCAAGGATACCATTGGGGAATCCCTCCAAAGCTAGTCCACACTACACCTTATCTAGAACACCAATTAAGATACTAGTCCCTTAAACAAGAATCAAAACAAGAACCAAATAACCAAAACCTCACTAGAGGCTTGCGCCTCTGCCAAAACACCAAAAGGTGTATAATATATTTTGTCAAAACAAAACTATCTTCCAAGCCTTTCGTGTATATGCCAAGCAACCATACAGGGTTGTGTGTCTTTTTGGTTTTGCGTGTACACCAGGCGGTAAGAACCAAATGTATTTCATTTGTCTTGTGCGGCCGTGTATTAGATAAGAGAGCGCTAGGGTTTATCTTTTTTAAGTATATATATCCATAATACAAGTTATGAGATAGGACACTTAGCCCCTTGTCTTTTTGATTCTTTACAATTACTAACTAATACGTTTTAACTTAACAATTAATTAAAACATAACTAGTCAAGTAATTATAGTTTATATAAATAATATAATTACCCTAATTATATTATATATATTAAATGGTGTTTGGTGTATAAGTGTGTGACCATTTAGGCTCACATACGTCTAGCCATGTAACTATATGTTATACGCGTGAAGCATATTCCAACAGCTCCCACTTGCGCACGTGATAACATCAAGTAGTTATACAAACAAAGGTTAGAGTCTAGCAACCCGCCAATGCCCCTAGAAGTACATGAGGAGTTTCATAAAATCTTTGTTCAAAGTTTTTCGAGCAGTTATCCTTTTGTTACTGATACTATGTTGAATTTTAGACAAGGATTAATGTCAATCAAAAATTTCAACGATTCTGTTTCTCGATCTATACATTGAAGTAGATTACCAAATCCAATCAAGATTCATCTTGATTACCTTTTGGGTGTGGCCACACATACATCTATTCAAATCATCGAGGGGCCCAGCAGTATCTAATCCACATACGTGGAGGAACAAATTTTTTATTGACTACACGTGTTTGTCATATGTTTAATGACAAACCCGATAATGGTTGTTTTAGCAGCCTTATTCAGGTCAGCGTTTGACCATATCAGTGTTTGTCCCTCTACATACACAAACCAACTTGCATCTCAAGTCAGAGGATAAGTGACAAAGCCTTTGTGAGATTCACTTGTGACATAAATCCAGGAAGTGATTTCTCATAGGTTGGGTCAGTCCAATTGTGCATCATTATGAACAACATGTGAGTTTGATTTCATCATCCTTAGTCATACTAAGATAATGTCATCAATGCCCTCAGATTTGTCTTAATAATATTCCCATATTATTAATATGACAATGGACAATTTAGAATATAAAACGCAGTAAATATTCATGGATATAAACATGCAAATATAGAACACAGTAGATATTCATATAAAAATGATCATATCAAATATATCAATTTATTCCAATAAAAACTGCTCAATATTCCATTATCCAAATACTAAAACAGATTTACATGAAACTACTAGCTTGTCGAAGTCCAATGTTCCATTCATATTCAATATGTTTGGTATAAGACATTGAGTTCGATAAAGTGTCAGCTAGTTAGTTATCTGTTTGAACTTTAAGAGTATGAATTTCACATATCTCGATTAATCATTCGAATGTAGTGAACCTTCGTAAATAGGGTCTAGCGTCATCACGATCTATTTCAAAACTAGCATAAGTATAGCAAGTATACTTAGCTTCAGTTTGGTATCTCCACCATAACCAAGGAACATATATCCATTATTTCAAAAATACTTAAATGTGTTCTTAACAGTGATCCAGTGACTCTCTTGTGGATTCTGTTGGTATTTTCTAGTAAGATCCCTTAAGGATGTTACGTTTGGACTAGTGCTTCTTACAGCGTACATGATGAATGGAATAGCCGACTCGTAGGGGATTACATTCATTCGCTTCACCACATCAGGTGTGGAAGGTCCTTGAGTCTCACTCAAGTATACATTGTGGTGTATACGAGGACTTCCTCGTTGGGGAGCATTCATTCTAAACCATTTTAGAATTTTGCCAATGTAAGCACTTTGACTTAAACCAATCAACCGCTTTGATCTATTCCAATAGATTCTTAACCTCAAGTATGTGTGTCATATTTCTACAATCCTTCATGTCAAAACATTTCCAAGCCAGGATTTTCATCTTGTAGCCATGGTATATTGTTTCACATGAGTGACATGTCATCAACATGTGTGATTTGAGAAATGACAATGCTCCCACTAGCTTTCATATATACACATGCTCAGTTTGGATTTTAGGTGAAACAAACGTTTTATTTCATCATTAACCAAATCTCATAGTCATAGTACACTACTTTGGCTATAAGAATCCTAACGTCTTTAGTAACAAGCGAGAAGGTTTCATCATTGTCAATCTCGTAGAATTGAGTGTAACCTTTTGCTACTACAAGAGCTTTATAGGTGTGTATATTTTCATCCATGTCAACAGTCTTACTGTTTTAAGAAAGACCAACAGAGTTCAAAACTTGATTGTCACTTATGGATTTCATTTTCACATTCATAGCTTCAAGTCATTTTTCGAATTCAAAATTCGATAATGCAACTTGACAATTAAGGGGTTCATTATGATCCTCGAAACTTTGCCCCTCAGCATCGACATAAATCTATATCGTTCAGGTGCATGAGGTGTCCTTGCGGATCTATGAATGGGAACAACATCATTCTGTGGTCCAACATCTATATGTCCGGCCTCATAATGATATTAGCTAGTGTTACCGGAAGGTTGTGCTTCTTCGCTTTGAATCTTGTCAAAGTCTATAGTGCTCCCACTTGCTTTGTGAATTGAGACTGTTCTCAAGAAACTCAGCATACTGAGCAACAACAGTTTGTTCTCAGGTGGGTAGTAAAATAGTAATGAAGATACAGTTGATAGATATGGGCTCAAGTTTGTTCGGCATGTCTCGTTCCACGAGATCCTCACAACCCCAGATCTTCAAGTTAAGACAAATTAGGGACTTTCCCATGCCATATTACATATGGTGTCTTTTTAACCTCTTGGTCGGAATCATATTAAGTGTTCGAGCAGCACACTTCAGTGCATGCCCCTCAAAAGGATAGAGGAAGAGTAGTAGGACTCATCATAGATCGAACCATGTCAAGCGAGGTCCGATATCTCCTTTCAGACACACCATGATCTTGTGGAGTGTATGGAGGAGATAATTGTGAGACAATCTCACGTTGGGTTGGATGATCCTGAAACTCTTGGCTCATGTACTTTCCTCCTCGATTAGGACGGAAATCCTTTGTTGTCTTGCCGAGTTGATTTTCTGCATCACTTTAGAAAGCTTTGAACGTTTCAAAGATTTTATGTTTGTGTTTAATCAAGTAAACATAACCATTACTACTGAAATCATCAGTGGAAGTGATCAAGTAGGTAACACCTTCCCTAGTCTTAGTTCTAAAAGGGCCACATACATCAGTATGTATGAGTCCAAGTAGATTTTTATCTCTTTCGCCAACATGGGAGAAAAGTTTTCTTGCTATCTTTCCATATATACAAGAGAGACATTTAAATGATTCATAGTCATTTGTTAAGAAGCCCTTCGTGTGGTAGTGTCAAAATGTGTTACTTGTTTATGTGGAAAATTTGACAATGCTCTAGGTAAATGGAATCCAAACCGTTTTGGATTCTTAAGTGCTACATTTCTATATAGAACTATCGTTTGAATCTGGATCATGCATATCAATTTCAAGCATACTATTACAAGGAATAGTTATAAAATATGTTATTTTTCATAAGACAATATATCATAATCCATAATAATTTGAATAAATCATTATTCAACAAACGATAAAGCTAAACAATGCATAATTTACAATTGTTCAAAAGAACAATTAACGCATCAGGAAGGATTAGATCATAACTTCCATTATTTTAGCTTTATACTTTACTTTTAATCTTGCACATTTGTGTAAATGTGAGTTCCACAACTAGTGTCATACACTCAAGATTTATTAGTAAAAGTATAGAGTTCTATAATGAAGATATCTAATGTGCTAGCCAGAACACATTTGTCTTTCATCAACTCTGCCAAGTAGGCAGGGCAGTTCCTCCTTCAATGGCCGGTTTCATTACAATGATGGCAAGAGATATCCTTTGTAGGGTGCTCCTTTTTAGCATGTGGGGGAATCGTAGGTTTGGAAAAGTAAGCTAGCTTACCCTTACCTAGACTCTTGCCTTGTGCTTGCGGTTTACCTTCCCTGATTGCTAGAAAAGAATTGGGTAACCTTTGCTCAACCAGTTTTACCATAGCATGTAATACACCAATTGTCTTCCCCAAGCTATGTATTTTTAAAACTCTTTTCAAACTGGTCATAGTCCTTGGATAGTGAGGTACGAATCAAGCTCATTCCAAGAACTTGTGGCAATGGGTAACCAAGACATTCCATTTAATCAATATAGCATTTCATATTCAAGATATTAGTGCTATTTGATTGGCCTAGCCTGCTTGTAAGCGTGGGATGCTTTAACTGTTTTGAACAGTTCATGTTCTGCTTGTTCTTGAAATATCATTTATTAACTCGCTTATCGTGTCATATGCTGTGAGTTCCACGAAGTTCTTTCGGATCTCGGGGTTCATGCTCACAAGCATAGGAGTAGCGACTTCTTGGTGTTCGTTAAAACGTTTCGATAAAGGCTTGACGAACAGTAGCAAAAGCATTTGCAAGAGGTGCCTCAGGTAAGGCCTCTTATAGGTGTATCAACTTGTTCTCATCTCTAAGGACAATCCTTAGAGTTCGATATCAAACGATAAAGTTGATATTAGTCAGTTTCAATTTTCAAGAACTGATTTTAGAGTAGAGATACTTAGGTTTTGATTTGTTGTTGTTATCTGTATAACAGACAAAGTTCAAAAAATATTATTTTCAATAATAATTTCTTTTAATCAATTAACTACCCAATTAATTTTAATTAAAAGCTAAGATCCCATTGAGCTTCTATCACCGCATCAGTTAATCTGCTAGAGATGATAGATCCAATAGGTAGGTGACGATCAACAATTGCATTACAAGTGCAACTCTTAGAGGTATGGGACTTCATGGCACCTAGTGAACAAGCATCTAGGGTCAAGTGGCATGTTTGTCGCATCTTCGCCTCGAGTCAAGGTCTCACCGTTAACTCGATTAAGTCATCCAATGTGAAATCATGTCAAAATAGATCTAGGTCTCACGCGTAGAGAATAATGACCTCGGATCTAAATTCAAACCACGTCTCACGTGAATTCAAAAATAGAAGCAAGTGATTTCAACCGATTGGACGGCGTGACTTAAATTTTAGGTATGATAAATTTTAATTATAAAATTTTATTTAAGATATGAATGAATCATGTACTTCATTCACACCACTTCATAAGTCGGTTAATAAACGGTAAAAACATGTAACGATTATTAAGGTGTAAGTTCAAATCGTATTTAAACTTTGTTTAATCTCAAATACAAGTTTAGATTAAAAATTAATCATTAATGATTAACAAGTAATCATAGATGATAAAAAGTTTGGATGTTTTAATGTTTGTGTCTAAAATCGTATTTTAATTGTTTTATTACCTGTATCTAATAGAAAAGAAAACAACCACAAACATAAATAAAACATGCAACAAATGTTTGTGCAAACCTCGACCGATGAAATCCTAGGTTCGATCACGTGAGTCATCACGACGGACCGAAGGGTCAAACTAGGGGACGGGCCAACATGAACCCAAACGGGCCTACATAAACCCAATGGGCTTCCACTTGCCCCCATGACATTCATGGGCAAGTAGAAACCAACATTTTTGTGAAAATTTGCAATCTGCCAGAAAATCCAGTCTGACTTCAAGGCCCGAAAAGTCACTGAAGAAATCTTCGGTGGTCTTCCCCGCCTTCTGTAAAGTTGTAGGTCTCTGAGTTTCGGAACTTTTGCCGGGGGTTTCAGGTCCGACGGAATAGCCAATCTCCGGGAAAGTCTGTTTTCGTGCAGCTGCGCAGGAGGTGCCGAAAATTGTTGTTTTGTCCTCATCTTTTGTTCACCTTTGGTCAACAAATTACAAAGTACAAAGAAACAAAATACAACTATTCTAATTACTTTTACAATGAAATTTGCCCCAAAAATGGCACCAAAAATAAAAGGAAAAATTGAAACAAATTACAACAATTTAAGCAAAAAAAAACGGCTTTTCCCAAATCAACCAAACAACCAAACAACAAACACATTCATTCACAAACAGTCTAGGCTTTCATCCGTTTGCACAAACAAGCAACAATTGACAAGGCTTTGGCTTGGGATAGGGCAAAAATACATGTTTTGCCATATCAAAAACAAAATTAAACAAGTAATTCCAAGCCAAATAATCAAAAAATTCACAAAACTAGATTAATTTTTTTTGATTTGATTTTGTAACAAGTGACAATAGGGTTCCAAAAATACATTATTTTAACCCTTATTTTTATTAAAAACCGAGAAAAGTTAAAAAAAAACCCGTAGGGTTTTGATTTGTCCGATCGGAATTTTAAGAACACCAAAAAACTAGCTAATTATATGATTAATATAATGACTCGTGATACCACTAATGGTGATTTTCGGTTATTACAAGTAACAAACGCAGCGGAAAAATGTTTATCACCATAAACGGATCTAATATTAATTCATATAATTAAACTACAATCAAAATCAGAGAGATTAGATGAACATTTCATACCCTTGAAGCCTTTGATCTTGATGATTCGGATGGATGATGGTGACGGACGAAACCAAGGATACCAATGGGAATCCCTCCAAAGCGAGTCCACACTACACCTTATCTAAAACACCAATTAGGATGCTAGTCCCTTAAGCAAGAATCAAAACAAGAACCAAATAACCAAAACCTCACTAGAGGCTTGCGCCTCTGCCAAAACACCAAAAGGTGAATAATATCTTTTGTCAAAACAAAACTATCTTCCAAGCCTTTCGTGTATATGCCAAGCAAGCATACAAGGTTGTGTCTCTGTTTGGTTTTGCGTGTACACCAGGCGGCAAGAACCAAATGTATTTCATTTGTCTTGTGCGGCCGTGTATTAGATTAGAGAGCGCTAGGATTTATCTTTCTTAAGTATATATATCCATAATACAAGTTATGAGATATGACACTTACACTACTAGAAAAGCTGCCAATACCAACGGGCAAAATCCGTTGGTAAATTGGCTAAATCCGTTGGTAATCCGCTTTACCAACGGGATTACCAACGGAAACCGCCTGTCAGTAAAAGGCCCGTGGGTAAATTTATTTACCAACGATCCCGTCGGTAAATACCAACGACCAAGCCGTCGGTGCTTAAAATTTACCCATTGGTAATTTAGCAACGCAAACGCCGTTGGTAAAATTATCTATCTGTTGGTAATTTTAGTAAGTCGATAATTCACAATTTACCAACGAAAAAGCCGTTGGTAATTAAAAGTCTGTTGCTAAAATATGCTGTTGGTAAATTCAGATTAGCCTGTTGGTAAATTCAGATTAGCCCGTTGGTATGTATATATATATATATATATAACAACTAACTAAAACCTAACAAGATACATGCAATTCATTTCCAGAACTATAATTAGTTTGTCATCTACAAAATGATTCATAGGATAATGTATCCTCAATATACAAAAGATACAAACTATAATATGCTAATTTACCAACGGATTTCCTGTTCGTTGGTAAAATTCCGTTGGTATTGGCAACTTTTCTAGTAGTGTTAGCCCCTTGTCTTTTTGATTCTTTACAATTAATAACTAATACGTTTTAACTTAACAAATAATTAATACATAACTAGCCAATTAATTATAGTTTATATAAATAATATAATTACCCTAATTATATTATATATATTAAATGGTGTTTGGTGTATAAGTGTGTGACCCTTTAGGCTCACATACGCCTAGCCATATAACTATATGTTATACGCGTGAAGCATATTCCAACACATTCGTATGGGTTGTGAACGCTAATTACGGTTTAACATGGATACTTATAGGTTATTGGTCGAAGCTAGTGGTTATAATGGCTCACGGGCCATTCGTATGGGCTATGGACGCTAATTTCGGTTAAACAAGGATACTTATAGGTTATTGGTCGTAGCTAGGGTTTATAATGGTTCAGGGGCCATTCGTTTGGGTAATGGACACCAATTAAGGTTTAAAATGGATACTTATAGGTTATTGGTCCAAGCTAGTGATTATAATGGTTCGCGGGCCATTCGTATGGGCTATGGACGCTAATTACGGTTTAACAAGGATAATTATATGTTGTTGGTCGAAGCTAGTGGTTATAATGGCTCACGGGCCATTCATATGTGTAATGGACACCAACTAATGTTTAAAATGGATACTTATAGGTTATTGGTCATAGCTAGTGGTCAAAATCGTTCACGGGGCATTAGTATGAGTTCTAAACACCAATTACAGTTCCAAAAATGGATATATGGGTTATTGGTCATAGCTAGTGTTCAAAATCGTTCACGGGGCATTCGTATGGGTTTTAGACACCAGTTACAGTTTAAAAAATGGATACTTATAGGTTATTGGTCATAGCTATTGGTTATAATGGTTCACGGGCCATTCGTATGGGCTATGGACGCTAATTACAGTTTAACAAGGATACTTATAGGTAATTGGTCATAGCTAGGGCTTATAATGGTTCTCGGGCCATTCGTATGGGTAATGGACACCAATTAAGGTTTAAAATGGATACTAATAGGTTATTGGTCGAAGCTAGTGATTATAATGTTTCACGGGCCATTCGTATGGGTAATGGACACCAATTAAGGTTTAAAATGGATACCTATAGGTTATTGGTCATAGCTAGTGGTCAAACTCGTTCACGTGGCATTCATATGGGTTCTAGACACCAATTACAGTTTAAAATATGGATACATATAAGTTATTGGTCATAGCTAGTGGTTACAATTGTTCACGGGCCATTCGTATGGGCTATGGACGCTAATTACGGTTTAACAAGGATACTTATAGGTTATTGGTTGTAGCTAGGGTTTATAATGGTTTAGGGGCCATTTGTATGGGTAATGGACACCAATTAAGGTTTAAAAAGGATACTTATAGGTTATTGTTCGAAGCTAGTGATGATAATGGTTCACGGGCCATTCGTATGGGTAATGGACACCAATTAAGATTTAAAATGGATACTTGTAGGTTATTGGTCATAGCTAGTGGTCAAAATCACTCACGGGGCATTCGTATGGGTTCTAGACACCAATTACAGTTTAAAATATGGATACTTATAAGTTATTGGTCATAGCTTGTGGTTACAATGGTTCACGGGCGATTCGTATGGGCTATGAGCGCTAATTACGGTTTAACATAGATACTTATAGGTTATTGGTCGAAGCTAGTGGTTATAATGGTTCACGGGCCATTCGTATGGGCTATGGACGCTAATTACGGTTAAACAAGGATACTTATAGGTTATTGGTCGTAGCTAGGGTTTATAATGGTTCAGGGGCCATTCGTTTGGGTAATGGACACCAATTAAGGTTTAAAATGGATACTTACAGGTTATTGGTCAAAGATAGTGATTATAATGATTCACGGGCCATTCGTATGGGCTATGGACGCTAATTACGGTTTAACAAGGATACTTATAGGGTGTTGGTCGAAGCTAGTGGTTATAATGGCTCACGGGCCATTCATATGTGTAATGGACACCAACTAATGTTTGAAATGGATACTATAGGTTATTGGTCATAGCTAGTGGTCAAAATAGTTCACGGGGCATTCGTCTGAGTTCTAAACACCAATTACAGTTCAAAAAATGCATATATGGGTTATTGGTCATAGCTAGTGTTCAAAATTGTTCACGGGGCATTTGTATGGGTTTTAGACACCAGTTACAGTTTAAAAAATGGATACTTATAGGTTATTGGTCATTGCTATTGGTTATAATGGTTAACGGGCCATTCATATGGGTAATGGTCACCAATTAAGGTTTAAAATGGATACTTATAGGTTATTGGTCGAAGTTCGTGATTATAATGGTTCACGGGCCATTCGTATGGGTAATGGACGCCAATTAAGGTTTAAAATGGATAACTATAGGTTATTGGTCATAGCTAGTGGTCAAACTCGTTCACGGGGCATTCGTATGGGTTCTAGACACAAATTACAGTTTAAAATATGGATACTTATAAGTTATTGGTCATAGCTAGTAGTTACATTGGTTCACGGGCCATTCGTATGGCCTCTGGACGCTAATTACGGTTTAACAAGGATACTAATAGGTTATTGGTCGTAGCTAGGGCTTATAATGGTTCACGGGCCATTCGTATGGGTAATGGACACCAATTAAGGTTTAAAATGCATACTTATAGGTTATTTTTCGAAGCTAGTGATTATAATGGTTCATGGGCCGTTCGTGTGGGTAATGGACACCAATTAAGAATTAAAATGGATACTTATAGGTTCTTCGTCTTAGCTAGTGGTCAAAATCGTTCACGGGGCATTCGTATGGGTTCTAGACACCAATTACAATTTAAAATATGGATACTTATAAGTTATTGGTCATAGCTTGTGGTTACAATGGTTCACGGGTCATTCGCATTGGCTATGAACGCTAATTGCGGTTTAACGTGGATACTTATAGCTTGTTGGAATATGCTTCACGCTCATGACATATAGTTATATGGCTAGTTGTATGTGAGCCTAAAGGGTCACACACTTATACACCAAACACCATTTACTATATATAATATAATTAGGGTAATTATATTATTTATATAAACTATAATTACTTGACTAGTTATGTTTTAATTAATTGTTAAGTTAAAACGTATTAGTGAGTAATAATAAAGAATCAAAAGGATAAGGGGCTAAGTGTCATATCTCATAACTTGTATTATGGATATAGACTTAGATTAGGAAGCAAGAAAAGATTGACCAAAATCTCACTCCCTAAACCCTACGGCCGAAAATAAGAACCAAAAATTGAAGCCGTCTCTTTGAAGTACCTTGGTTGCGCCGTAGCCTAAAAAACAACGAAAAGAAAAGAAGGTAATTCCTTGGCTTCTGTTTCGTTTCTTGATCTACGTCCAAATAAATAAAAGGATATAATTCTTTTTGTTCCATGAATTTGGTGATTGTTGTGCACGTGAGGTGCAACCAAGAAAGAGGCGCAAGTTTTCAACTGTCGGATTATTTGATTCTTGACCAAAGGACTAGCATCCTATTTGGTGTTCTTGATATGGTGTAGTGTGGATACCATTAGAGGAATTCTACCTTGAATTCTTGGAGTTCTTCATCCTCATTCATTGAAGTAATCAAAAGCTTCAAGGGTATGATTTCTACATGCTAAACTCTTTATCCTTATTGCTTAATTAGATTGTCAATATGTAGATCCTTGATTGGTGATTTACGTTATATTTCCGCTGCGTTTACTTGATTAAACCGTAAATAACTGACAGTGGTATCCCGAGTCATCATATTGATGATTTAATTAGCATTTTTTTTTTTGTAAAAAGTAGCAAAATTTTCAATAAAATTGGGTTAAAATTTTGATTTTTAGGAACCCTAATTGCTACTTATTACAAAAATACATCAAGAAATTAATCTAGTTATTGAATTTTTTGATTATTTGGCTTGGATTTATATTTTAATTTAGTTATTTTTGATATGGCAAAACCTAAGTATCTCCACTCTAAAATCAGTTTTTGAAAGCTGAAACTGACTAATATCAACTTTATCGACTGATATCGAACTCTAAGGATTGTCCTTAGAGATGCGAACAAGTTGATACACCTATAAGAGGCCTTACCTGAGGCACCTCCTGCAAATGCTTCTGCTGCTGTTTGTCAAGCCTTTACCGAAACGTTTTAACGAACACCAAGAAGTCGCTACTCCTATGCTTGTGAGCATGAACCCCGAGATCCGAAAGAACTTCGTGGAACTCACAGCATATGACACGATAAGCGAGTTAATAAATGATATTTCAAGAACAAGCAGAACATGAACTGTTCAAAACAGTTAAAGCATTCCACGCTTACAAGCAGGCTAGGCCAATCAAATAGCACTTATATCTTGAATATGAAATGCTTTATTGATCAAATGGAACGTCTTGGTTACCCATTGCCACAAGTCTTGGAATGAGCTTGATTCGTACCTCACTATCCAAGGCCTATGACCAGTTTGAAAAGAGTTTTAAAAATACATAGCATGGGGAAGACAATTGGTGTATTACATGCTATGGTAAAACTGGTTGAGCAAAGGTTACCCAATTCTTTTCTAGAAATCAGGGAAGGTAAACCGCAAGCACAAGGCAAGAGTCTAGGTAAGGGTAAGCTAGTTTACTTTTCCAAACCTACGATTCCCCCACATGCACCCTACAAAGGATATTTCTTGCCATCATTGAGATGAAACCGGCCATTGAAGGAGGAACTGTCCTGCCTACTTGGTAGAGTTGATGAAGGACAAATGTGCTCTGGCTAGCACATTAGGTATCTTCATTATAGAACTCTATACTTTTACGAATAAATCTTGAGTGTATGACACTAGTTGTGGAACTCACATTTACACAAATGTGCAAGATTAAAAGTAATGTATAAAGCTAAAATAATGGAAGCTGTGATCTAATCCTTCCTAATGCGTTAATTATTGTTTTGAATAATTGTTAATTATGCATTGTTTAGCTTTATCGTTTGTTGAATAACGATTTATTCAAACTATTATGGATTATGATATTTTGTTTTATGAAAAATAATATATTTTATAACTATTCCTTGTAATAGTATGCTTGAAATTGATATGCATGATCCAAATTCAAATGATAGTTCTATATAAAAATGTAGCACGCAAGAATCCAAAACACTTTGGATTCCATTTACCTAGAGTATTGTCATCTTTTCCACATAAACAAGAAACGCATTTTGACACTACCACACGAAGGGCTTCTTAACAAATGATTATGAATCATTTAAATGCCTCTCTTGTATATTATGGAAAGATAACAAGAAAGCTTTTCTCCCATGTTGGCGAAAGAGCTAAAAATCTACTTGGACTCATATATACTGATGTATGTGGCCCTTTTAGATCTAAGACTAGGGAAGGAGTTACATACCTTATCACTTCCACTGATGATTTCAGTAGTTATGGTTATGTTTACTTGATTAAACATAAACATAAAATCTTTGAAACGTTCAAAGGTTTCTAAAGTGATGTAGAAAATCAACTCGGCAAGACAACACAGGATATTCGTCCAAATCGAGGAGGAAAGTACATGAGCCAAGAGTTTAATGATCATCCAACCCAACGTGAGATTGTCTCACAATTATCTCCTCCATACACTCCACAAGATCATGGTGTGTCTGAAAGGAGATATTGGACCCTGCTTGAGATGGTTCGATCTATGATGAGTCCTAATACTCTTCCTCTATCCTTTTGAGGGTCATGCACTGAAGTGTGCTGCTCGAATACTTAATATGGTTCCAACCAAGAGGTTAAAAAGACACCATATGTGATATGGCTTGGGAAAGTCCCTAATTTGTCTTACTTGAAGATCTGGGGTTGTGAGGATCTCGTGGAACGAGACATGCCGAACAAACTTGAGCCCATATCTATCAACTTTATCTTCATTACTATTTTACTACCCACCTGAGAACAAATTGTTGTTGCTCGGTATGCTGAGTTTCTTGAGAACAGTCTCAATTCACAAAGCAAGTGGGAGCACTATAGACTTTGACAAGATTCAAAGCGAAGATGCACAACCTTCTGGTAACACTAGAAAATATCATTATGAGGCTGTACATATAGATGTTGGACCACAGAATGATGTTGTTCCCATTCGTAGGTCCGCAAGGACACCTCATGCACCTGAACGATATAGATTTATGTCGATGCTGAGGGGCAAAGTTTCGAGGATCATAATGAACCCCCTAACTGTCAAGTTGCATTATCGAATTTTGAATTCGAAAAATGACTTGAAGCTATGAACGCGAAAATGAAATCGATAAGAGACAATCAAGTTTTGAACTCAGTTGGTCTTTCTCAAAACAGTAAGACTGTTGACATGGATGAAAATATACACACCTATAAAGCTCTTGTAGTAGCAAAAGGTCACACTCAATTCTACGAGATTGACAATGATGAAACCTTCTCGCTTGTTACTAAAGATTTTAGGATTCTTATAGCCAAAGTAGTGTACTATGACTATGAGATTTGGTTAATGATGAAATAAAACGTTTGTTTCACCTAAAATCCAAACTGAGCATGTGTATATATGAAAGCTAGTGGGAGCATTGTCATTTCTCAAATCATACATGTTGATGACATGTCACTCATGAGAAACAATATACCATGGCTACAAGATAAAAATCCTGGCATGGAAATGTTTTGACATGAAGGATTGTAGAAATACGACACACATACTTGAAGTTAAGAATCTATTGGAATAGATCAAAGCGGTTGATTGGTTTAAGTCAAAGTGCTTACATTGACAAAATTCTAAAATGGTTTAGAATGAATGCTCCCAAACGAGGAAGTCCTCGTATACAACACAATGTAAACTTGAGTAAGACTCAAGGACCTTCCACACCTGATATGGTGAAGCGAATGAATGTAATCCCCTATGAGTCGGCTATTCCATTCATCATGTATGTTGTAAGAAGCACTAGTTCAAACGTAACATCCTTAAGGGATCTTACTAGAAAATACCAACAGAATCCACGAGAGAGTCACTGGATCACTGTTAAGAACACATTTAAGTATTTTTGAAATACTAGATATATGTTCCTTGGTTATGGTGGAGATACCAAACTGAAGCTAAGTATACTTGCTATACTTATGCTAGTTTAGAAATAGGTCGTGATGACGCTAGACCCTATTTACGAAGGTTCACTACATTCGAATGAGTAATCAAGATATGTGAAATTCGTACTCTTAAAGTTCAAACATATAACTAACTAGCTGACACTTTATCGAACTCAATGTCTTGTACCAAACATAATGAATATGAATGGAACATTGGACTTCGACAAGCTATTAGTTTCATGTAAATCTGTTTTAGTATTTGGATAATGGAACATTGAGCAGTATTTATTGGAATAAATTGATATATTTGATATGATCGTTTTTATATGAATGTCTACTGTGTTCTATATTTGCATGTTTATATCGATGAATGTTTACTGCGTTTTATATTCTAAATTGTCCATTGTCATATTAATAATATGGGAATATTATTAAGGCAAATCTGAGGGCATTGATGACATTATCTTAGTATGACTAAGGATGACGAAATCAAACTCACATGTTGTTCATAATGATGCACAATTGGACTGACCCAACCTATGAGAAATCACTTCCTGGATTTATGTCACAAGTGAATCTCACAAAGGCTTTGTCACTTATCCTCTGACTTGAGATGCAAGTTGGTTTGTGTATGTAGATGGGCAAATTTTGATGTGGTTAAACGCTGACCTGAATAAGGCTGCTATAACAACCACTATCAGGTTTGTCATTAAGCATATGACAGACACATGTAGTCAATAAAGAATTTGTTCCTCCACGTATGTGGATTAGATACTACTGGGCCCCTCGATGATTTGAATAGATGTATGTGTGGCCACACCCAAAAGGTAATCAAGATGAATCTTGATTGGTTTTGGTAATCTACTTTAATGTATAGATCGAGAAACAGAATCGTTGAAATTTTAGATTGACATTAATCCTTGTCTAAAATTCAACATAGTATCAGTAACAAAAGGATAACTGCTCGAAAAACTTTGAACAAAGATTTTATGAAACTCCTCACGTACTTATAGGGGCATTGGCGGGTTGTAGACTCTAACCTTTGCTTGTATGACTACCTGATGTTATGACGTGCGCAAGTGGGAGCTGTTGGAATATGCTTCACGCTCATGACATATAGTTATATGGCTAGTTGTATGTGAGCCTAAAGGGTCACACACTTATACACCAAACACCATTTACTATATATAATATAATTAGGGTAATTATATTATTTATATAAACTATAATTACTTGACTAGTTATGTTTTAATTAATTGTTAAGTTAAAACGTATTAGTGAGTACTAATAAAGAATCAAAAGGATAAGGGGCTAAGTGTCATATCTCATAACTTGTATTATGGATATAGACTTAGATTAGGGAGCAGGAAAGGATTAACCAAAATCTCACTCCCTAAACCCTACGGCCGAAAATAAGAACCAAAAATTGAAGCCGTCTCTTTGAAGTTTGAAGTACCTTGGTTGCGCCGTATCCTAAAAAACAACGAAAAGAAAATAAGGTAATTCCTTGGCTTCTGTTTCGTTTCTTGATCTACGTCCAAACAAATAAAAGGATATAATTCTTTTTGTTCCATGAATTTGGTGATTGTTGTGCACGTGAAGTGCAACCAAGAAAGAGGCGCAAGTTTTCAACTGTTGGATTATTTGATTCTTGACCAAAGGACTAGCATCCTATTTGGTGTTCTTGATATGGTGTAGTGTCGATACCATTAGAGGAATTCTACCTTGAATTCTTGGAGTTCTTCATCCTCATTCATTGAAGTAATCAAAGGCTTCAAGGGTATGATTTCTACATGCTAAACTCTTTATCTTTATTGCTTAATTAGATTGTCAATATGTAGATCCTTGATTGGTGATTTATGTATATTTCCGCTGCGTTTACTTGATTAAACCGTAAATCACTGACAGGGCATTCGTATGGGATTTAGACACCAATTACAGTTTAAAAAATGGATACTTATAGGTTATTGGTCATAGCTATTGGTTATAATGGTTCACGGGACTTTCTTATGGGCTATGGGAGCTAATTACAATTTAACAAGGATACTTATAGGTAATTGGTCTTAGCTAGGGCTTATAATAGTTCACGGGCCATTCGTATGGGTAATGGACACCATCTAAGGTTTAAAATGGATACTTATAGGTTATTGGTCGAAGCTCGTGATTATAATGGTTAACGGGTCATTCGTATGGGTAATGGACACCAATTAAGGTTTAAAATGGATACCTATAGGTTATTGGTCATTGCTAGTGGTCAAACTCATTCACGGGTCATTCGTATGGGTTCTAGACACCAATTACAGTTTAAAATATGGATACTTATAAGTTATTGGTAATACCTAGTGGTTACATTGGTTCACGGGCCATTCGTATGGGCTATGGACGCTAATTACGGTTTTACAAGGATACTTATAGGTTATTGGTCGTAGCTAGGGCTTATAATGGTTCACGGGCCATTCGTATGGGTAATGGACACCAATTAAGGTTTAAAATGGATACTTTTAGGTTATTGGACATAGCTAGTGATCAAAATCGTTCACGGGGCATTCGTATGAGTTCTAAACACCAATTACAGTTCAAAAAATGGATTTATGGGTTATTGGTCATAGCTAGTGGTCAAAATCGTTCACGGGGCATTCGTATGGGTTTTAGACACCAATTACAGTTTAAAAAATGGATACTTATAGGTTATTGGTCATAGCTATTGGTTATAATGGTTCACGGGACTTTTGTATGGGCTATGGGCGCTAATTATAGTTTAACAAGGATACTTATAGGTAATTGGTCATAGCTAGGGCTTATAATAGTTCACGGGCCATTCGTATGGGTAAGGACACCATCTAAGGTTTAAAATGGATACTTATAGGTTATTGGTCGAAGCTCGTGATTATAATGGTTCACGGGTCATTCGTATGGGTAATGGACACCAATTAAGGTTTAAAATGGATACCTATAGGTTATTGGTCATTGCTAGTGGTCAAACTCGTTCACGGGGCATTCGTATGGGTTCTAGACACCAATTACAGTTTAAAATATGGATACTTATAAGTTATTGGTCATACCTAGTGGTTACATTTGTTCACGGGCCATTCGTATGGGCTATGGACGCTAATTACGGTTTAACAAGGATACTTATAGGTTATTGGTCGTAGCTAGGGCTTATAATGGTTCACGGGCCAATGATATGGGTAATGGACACCAATTAAGGTTTCAAATGGATACTTATAGGTTATTGCTCGAAGCTAGTGATTATAATGGTTCACGGGCCATTCGTATGGGTAATGGACACCAATTAAGGTTTAAAATGGATACCTATAGGTTATTGGTCATAGCTAGTGGTCAAAATCGTTCACGGGGCAATCGTATGGGTTCTAGACACCATTTACAGTTTAAAATATTGAAACTTATAAGTTATTGGTCATAACTAGTGGTTACAATGGTTCACGGGCCATTTGTATGGGCTATGGATGCTAATTACGGTTTAACAAGGATACTTATAGGTTATTGGTCGTAGCTAGGGCTTATAATGGTTCACGGGCCATTCGTATGGGTAATGGACACCAATTAAGGTTTAAAATGGATATTATAGGTTATTGGTCGAAGCTAGTGATTATAATGGTTCACGGGCCATTCGTATGGGTAATGGACACCAATTAAGATTTAAAATGGATACTTATAGGTTATTGGTCTTAGCTAGTGGTCAAAATCGTTCACGGGGCATTCGTATGGGTTCTAGACACCAATTACAATTTAAAATATGGATACTTATAAGTTATTGGTCATAGCTTGTGGTTACAATAGTTCACAGGCCATTCGTATGGGCTATGAATGCTAATTACGGTTTAACATGGATACTTATAGGTTATTGGTCGAAGCAAGTGGTTATAATGGTTCACGGGTCATTCGTATAGGCTATGGACGCTAATTACGGTTAAACAAGGATATTTATAGGTTATTGGTCGTAGCTAGGGTTTATAATGGTTCAGGGGCCAATCGTTTGGGTAATGGACACCAATTAAGGTTTAAAATGGATACTTATAGGTTATTGGTCGAAGCTAGTGATTATAATGGTTCACGGGGCATTCGTATGGGTTATGGACGTTAATTACGGGTTAACAAGGATACTTATAGGTTGTTGGTCGAAGCTAGTTGTTATAATGGCTCACGAGCCATTCATATGTGTAATGGATACCAACTAATGTTTAAAATGGATACTTATAGGTTATTGTTCATAGCTATTGGTTATAATGGTTCACGGGACTTTCGTATGGGCTATGGACGCTAATTACAGTTTAACAAGGATACTTATAGGTAATTGGTCATAGCTAGGGCTTATAATGGTTCACGGGCCGTTCGTATGGTTAATGGACACCATCTAAGGTTTAAAATGGATACTTATAGGTTATTGGTCGAAGCTCGTGATTATAATGGTTCACGGGCCATTCGTATGGGTAATGGACACCATTTAAGGTTTAAAATGGATACCTATAGGTTATTGGTCATTGCTAGTGGTTAAACTCATTCACGGGGCATTCGTATGGGTTCTAGACACCAATTACAGTTTAAAATATGGGTACTTATAAGTTATTGGTCATAGCTAGTGGTTACATCGGTTCACGGGCCATTCGTATGGGCTATGGACGCTAATTACGGTTAAAAAAGGATATTTATAGGTTATTGGTCGTAGCTAGGGTTTATAATGGTTCAGGGGCCAATCGTTTGGGTAATGGACACCAATTAAGGTTTAAAATGGATACTTATAGGTTATTGGTCGAAGCTAGTGATTACAATGGTTCACGGGCCATTCGTATGGGCTATGGACGCTAATTACGGTTTAACAAGGATACTTATAGGTTGTTGGTCGAAGCTAGTTGTTATAATGGCTCACGAGCCATTCATATGTGTAATGGACACCAACTAATGTTTAAAATTGATACTTATAGGTTATGGGTAATAGCTAGTGGTCAAAATCGTTCACGGGGCATTCGTATGAGTTCTAAACACCAATTACAGTTCAAAAAATGGATTTATGGGTTATTGGTCTTAGGTAGTGGTCACAATCATTCACGGGGCATTCGTATGGGTTTTAGACACCAATTACAGTTTAAAAAATGGATACTTATTGGTTATTGGTCATAGCTATTGGTTATAATGGTTCACGGGACGTTCGTATGGGCTATGGACGCTAAACAACAAGGATACTTATAGATAATTGGTCATAGCTAGGGCTTATAATGGTTCACGAGCCATTCGTATGGGTAATGGACACCATCTAAGGTTTAAAATGGATAGTTATAGGTTATTGGTCGAAGCTCGTGATTATAATGGTTCACGGGCCATTCGTATGGGTAATGGACACCAATTAAGGTTTAAAATGGATACCTATAGGTTATTTGTCATTGCTAGTGGTTAAACTCGTTCACGGGGCATTCGTATGGGTTCTAGACACCAATTACAGTTTAGAATATGGAAACTTATAAGTTATTGGTCATAGCTAGTGGTTACAATGGTTCACGGGCCATTTGTATGGGCTATGGACGCTAATTACGGTTTAACAAGGATACTTATAGGTTATTGGTCGTAGCTAGGGCTTATAATGGTTCACGGGCCATTCGTATGGGTAATGGACACCAATTAAGGTTTAAAATGGATACTTATAGGTTATTGGTCGAAGCTAGTGATTATAATGGTTCACGGGCCATTCGTATGGGTAATGGACACCAATTAAGATTTAAAATGGATACTTATAGGTTCTTGGTCATAGCTAGTGGTCAAAATCATTCACGGGGCATTCGTATGGGTTCTAGACACCAATTACAGTTTAAAATATGGATACTTATAAGTTATTGGTCATAGCTTGTGGTTACATTGGTTCACGGACCATTCGTATGGGCTATGGATGCTAATTACGGTTTAACAAGGAAACTTATAGGTTATTGGTCGTAGCTAGGGCTTATAATGGTTCACGGGTCATTCGTATGGGTAATGGACACCAATTAAGGTTTAAAATGGATATTTATAGGTTATTGGTCGAAGCTAGTGATTATAATGGTTCACGGGCCATTCGTATTGGTAATGGACACCAATTAAGATTTAAAATGGATACTTATAGGTTCTTGGTCTTAGCTAGTGGTCAAAATCGTTCACGGGGCATTCGTATGGGTTCTAGACACCAATTACAATTTAAAATATGGATACATATAAGTTATTGGTAATACCTAGTGGTTACATTGGTTCACGGGCCATTCGTATGGGCTATGGACGCTAATTACGGTTTTACAAGGATACTTATAGGTTATTGGTCGTAGCTAGGGCTTATAATGGTTCACGGGCCATTCGTATGGGTAATGGACACCAATTAAGGTTTAAAATGGATACTTATAGGTTATTGCTCGAAGCTAGTGATTATAATGGTTCATGGGCCATTCGTATGGGTAATGGACACCAATTAAGATTTAAAATGGATACTTATAGGTTCTTGGTCATAGCTAGTGGTCAAAATCGTTCACGGGGCATTGGTATGGGTTCTAGACACCAATTACAGTTTAAAATATGGATACTTATAAGTTATTGGTCATAGCTTGTGGTTACATTGGTTCACGGACCATTCGTATGGGCTATGGATGCTAATTACGGTTTAACAAGGAAACTTATAGGTTATTGGTCGTAGCTAGGGCTTATAATGGTTCACGGGTCATTCGTATGGGTAATGGACACCAATTAAGGTTTAAAATGGATACTTATAGGTTATTGGTCGAAGCTAGTGATTATAATGGTTCACGGGCCATTCGTATTGGTAATGGACACCAATTAAGATTTAAAATGGATACTTATAGGTTCTTGGTCTTAGCTAGTGGTCAAAATCGTTCACGGGGCATTCGTATGGGGTCTAGACACCAATTACAATTTAAAATATGGATACTTATAAGTTATTGGTAATACCTAGTGGTTACATTGGTTCACGGGCCATTCGTATGGGCTATGGACGCTAATTACGGTTTTACAAGGATACTTATAGGTTATTGGTCGTAGCTAGGGCTTATAATGGTTCACGGGCCATTCGTATGGGTAATGGACACCAATTAAGGTTTAAAATGGATACTTATAGGTTATTGCTCGAAGCTAGTGATTATAATGGTTCACGGGCCATTCGTATGGGTAATGGACACCAATTAAGGTTTAAAATGGATACCTATAGGTTATTGGTCGTAGCTAGTGGTCAAAATCGTTCACGGGGCATTCGTATGGGTTCTAGACACCAATTACAGTTTAAAAAATGGATACTTATAGGTTATTGGTCATAGCTAGTGGTTACAATGGTTCACGGGTCATTTGTATGGGCTATGGATGCTAATTACGGTTTAACAAGGATACTTATAGGTTATTGGTCGTAGCTAGGGCTTATAATGGTTCACGGGCCATTCGTATGGGTAAAGGACACCAATTAAGGATTAAAATGGATACTTATAGGGTATTGGTCGAAGCTAGTGATTATAATGGTTCACGGGCCATTCGTATGGGTAATGGACACCAATTAAGATTTAAAATGGATACTTATAGGTTCTTGGTCTTAGCTAGTGGTCAAAATCGTTCACGGGGCATTCGTATGGGTTCTAGACACCAATTACAGTTTAAAATATGGATACTTATAAGTTATTGGTCATAGCTTGTGGTTACAATAGTTCACATGCCATTCGTATGGGCTGTGAATGCTAATTACGGTTTAACATGGATACTTATAGGTTATTGGTCGAAGCAAGTGGTTATAATGGTTCACGGGCCATTCGTATAGGCTATGGACGCTAATTACGGTTAAACAAGGATATTTATAGGTTATTGGTCGTAGCTAGGGTTTATAATGGTTCAGGGGCCAATCGTTTGGGTAATGGACACCAATTAAGGTTTAAAATGGATACTTATAGGTTATTGGTCGAAGCTAGTGATTACAATGGTTCACGGGCCATTCGTATGGGCTATGGACGTTAATTACGGTTTAACGAGGATACTTATAGGTTGTTGGTTGAAGCTAGTTGTTATAATGGCTCACGAGTAATTCATATGTGTAATGGACACCAACTAATGTTTAAAATGGATACTTATAGGTTATTGGTCATAGCTAGTGATCAAAATCGTTCACGGGGCATTCGTATGAGTTCTAAACACCAATTACAGTTCAAAAAATGGATTTATGGGTTATTGGTCATAGCTAGTGGTCAAAATCGTTCACGGGGCATTCGTATGGGTTTTAGACACCAATTACAATTTAAAAAATGGATACTTATAGGTTATTGGTCATAGCTATTGGTTATAATCGTTCACGGGACTTTCGTATGGGCTATGGGCGCTAATTATAGTTTAACAGGGATACTTATAGGTAATTGGTCATAGCTAGGGCTTATAATAGTTCACGGGCCATTCGTATGGGTAATGGACACCATCTAAGGTTTAAAATGGATACTTATAGGTTATTGGTCGAAGCTCGTGATTATAATGGTTCACGGGTCATTCGTATGGGTAATGGACACCAATTAAGGTTTAAAATGGATACCTATAGGTTATTGGTCATTGCTAGTGGTCAAACTCGTTCACGGGGCATTCATATGGGTTCTAGACACCAATTACAGTTTAAAATATGGATACTTGTAAGTTATTGGTCATACCTAGTGGTTACATTGGTTCATGGGCCATTCGTATGGGCTATGGACGCTAATTATGGTTTAACAAGGATACTTATAGGTTATTGGTTGTAGCTAGGGCTTATAATGGTTCACGGGCCAATGGTATGGGTAATGGACACCAATTAAGGTTTCAAATGGACACTTATAGGTTATTGCTCGAAGCTAGTGATTATAATGGTTCACGGGCCATTCGTATGGGTAATGGACACCAATTAAGGTTTAAAATGGATACCTATAGGTTATTGGTCATAGCTAGTGGTCAAAATCATTCACGGGGTATTCGTATGGGTTCTAGACACCATTTACAGTTTAAAATATTGAAACTTATAAGTTATTGGTCATAACTAGTGGTTACAATGGTTCACGGACCATTTGTATGGGCTATGGATGCTAATTACGGATTAACAAGGATACTTATAGGTTACTGGTCGCAGCTAGGGCTTATAATGGTTCACGGGCCATTCGTATGGGTAATGGACACCAATTAAGGTTTAAAATGGATACTTATAGGTTATTGGTCGAAGCTAGTGATTATAATGGTTCACGGGCCATTCGTATGGGTAATGGACACCAATTAAGATTTAAAATGGATACTTATAGGTTATTGGTCTTAGCTAGTGGTCAAAATCGTTCACGGGGCATTCGTATGGGTTCTAGACACCAATTACAATTTAAAATATGGATACTTATAAGTTATTGGTCATAGCTTGTGGTTACAATAGTTCACAGGCCATTCGTATGGGCTATGAATGCTAATTACGGTTTAACATGGATACTTATAGGTTATTGGTCGAAGCAAGTGGTTATAATGGTTCACGGGCCATTCGTATAGGCTATGGACGCTAATTACGGTTAAACAATGATATTTATAGGTTATTGGTCGTAGCTAGGGCTTATAATGGTTCACGGGCCAATGGTATGGGTAATGGACACCAATTAAGGTTTCAAATGGACACTTATAGGTTATTGCTCGAAGCTAGTGATTATAATGGTTCACGGGCCATTCGTATGGGTAATGGACACCAATTAAGGTTTAAAATGGATACCTATAGGTTATTGGTCATAGCTAGTGGTCAAAATCATTCACGGGGTATTCGTATGGGTTCTAGACACCATTTACAGTTTAAAATATTGAAACTTATAAGTTATTGGTCATAACTAGTGGTTACAATGGTTCACGGGCCATTTGTATGGGCTATAGATGCTAATTACGGATTAACAAGGATACTTATAGGTTATTGGTCGTAGCTAGGGCTTATAATGGTTCACGGGCCATTCGTATGGGTAATGGACACCAATTAAGGTTTAAAATGGATACTTATAGGTTATTGGTCGAAGCTAGTGATTATAATGGTTCACGAGCCATTCGTATGGGTAATGGACACCAATTAAGATTTAAAATGGATACTTATAGGTTATTGGTCTTAGCTAGTGGTCAAAATCGTTCACGGGGCATTCATATGGGTTCTAGACACAAATTACAATTTAAAATATGGATACTTATAAGTTATTGGTCGTAGCTTGTGGTTACAATAGTTCACAGGCCATTCGTATGGGCTATGAATGCTAATTACGGTTTAACATGGATACTTATAGGTTATTGGTCGAAGCAAGTGGTTATAATGGTTCACGGGCCATTCGTATAGGCTATGGACGCTAATTACGGTTAAACAAGGATATTTATAGGTTATTGGTCGTAGCTAGGGTTTATAATGGTTCAGGGGCCAATCGTTTGGGTAATGGACACCAATTAAGGTTTAAAATGGATACTTATAGGTTATTGGTCGAAGCTAGTGATTACAATGGTTCACGGGCAATTCGTATGGGTTATGGACGTTAATTACGGGTTAACAAGGATACTTATAGGTTGTTGGTCGAAGTTAGTTGTTATAATGGCTCACGAGCCATTCATATGTGTAATGGACACCAACTAATGTTTAAAATGGATACTTATAGGTTATTGGTCATAGCTATTGGTTATAATCGTTCACGGGACTTTCGTATGGGCTATGGGCGCTAATTATAGTTTAACAGGGATACTTATAGGTAATTGGTCATAGCTAGGGCTTATAATAGTTCACGGGCCATTCATATGGGTAATGGACACCATCTAAGGTTTAAAATGGATACTTATAGGTTATTGGTCGAAGCTCGTGATTATAATGGTTCACGGGTCATTCGTATGGGTAATGGACACCAATTAAGGTTTAAAATGGATACCTATAGGTTATTGGGCATTGCTAGTGGTCAAACTCGTTCACGGGGCATTCATATGGGTTCTAGACACCAATTACAGTTTAAAATATGGATACTTATAAGTTATTGGTCATACCTAGTGGTTACATTGGTTCATGGGCCATTCGTATGGGCTATGGACGCTAATTACGGTTTAACAAGGATACTTATAGGTTATTGGTCGTAGCTAGGGCTTATAATGGTTCACGGGCCAATGGTATGGGTAATGGACACCAATTAAGGTTTCAAATGGACACTTATAGGTTATTGCTCGAAGCAAGTGATTATAATGGTTCACGGGCCATTCGTATGGGTAATGGACACCAATTAAGGTTTAAAATGGATACCTATAGGTTATTGGTCATAGCTAGTGGTCAAAATCATTCACGGGGTATTCGTATGGGTTCTAGACACCATTTACAGTTTAAAATATTGAAACTTATAAGTTATTGGTCATAACTAGTGGTTACAATGGTTCACGGGCCATTTGTATGGGCTATGGATGCTAATTACGGATTAACAAGGATACTTATAGGTTATTGGTCGTAGCTAGGGCTTATAATGGTTCACGGGCCATTCGTATGGGTAATGGACACCAATTAAGGTATAAAATGGATACTTATAGGTTATTGGTCGAAGCTAGTGATTATAATGGTTCACGGGCCATTTGTATGGGTAATGGACACCAATTAAGATTTAAAATGGATACTTATAGGTTATTGGTCTTAGCTAGTGGTCAAAATCGTTCACGGGGCATTCGTATGGGTTCTAGACACCAATTACAATTTAAAATATGGATACTTATAAGTTATTGGTCATAGCTTGTGGTTACAATAGTTCACAGGCCATTCGTATGGGCTATGAATGCTAATTACGGTTTAACATGGATACTTATAGGTTATTGGTCGAAGCAAGTGGTTATAATGGTTCACGGGCCATTCGTATAGGCTATGGACGCTAATTACGGTTAAACAAGGATATTTATAGGTTATTGGTCGTAGCTAGGGTTTATAATGGTTCAGGGGCCAATCGTTTGGGTAATGGACACCAATTAAGGTTTAAAATGGATACTTATAGGTTATTGGTCGAAGCTAGTGATTACAATGGTTCACGGGCCATTCGTATGGGTTATGGACGTTAATTACGGGTTAACAAGGATACTTATAGGTTTTTGGTCGAAGCTAGTTGTTATAATGGCTCACGAGCCATTCATATGTGTAATGGACACCAACTAATGTTTAAAATGGGTACTTATAGGTTATTGTTCATAGCTATTGGTTATAATGGTTCACGGGACTTTCGTATGGGCTATGGACGCCAATTACAGTTTAACAAGGATACTTATAGGTAATTGGTCATAGCTAGGGCTTATAATGGTTCACGGGCCGTTCGTATGGGTAATGGACACCATCTAAGGTTTAAAATGGATACTTATAGGTTATTGGTCGAAGCTCGTGATTATAATGGTTCATGGGCCATTCGTATGGGTAATGGACACCAATTAAGGATTAAAATGGATACCTATAGGTTATTGGTCATTGCTAGTGGTTAAACTCATTCACGGGGCATTCGTATGGGTTCTAGACACCAATTACAGTTTAAAATATGGGTACTTATAAGTTATTGGTCATAGCTAGTGGTTACATCGGTTCACGGGCCATTCGTATGGGCTATGGACGCTAATTACGGTTAAACAAGGATATTTATAGGTTATTGGTCGTAGCTAGGGTTTATAATGGTTCAGGGGCCAATCGTTTGGGTAATGGACACCAAATAAGGTTTGAAATGGATACTTATAGGTTATTGGTCGAAGCTAGTGATTACAATGGTTCACGGGCCATTCGTATGGGCTATGGACGCTAATTACGGTTTAACAAGGATACTTATAGGTTGTTGGTCGAAGCTAGTTGTTATAATGGCTCACGAGCCATTCATATGTGTAATGGACACCAACTAATGTTTAAAATTGATACTTATAGGTTATTGGTCATAGCTAGTGGTCAAAATTGATACTTATGTGTAGGGACTATGTAGTCAAAAGGATTTGTACCTCAATGAAGAGAGATATCCATGGGCCCCTCGATGATTTAGCGCTGATACCAAAACGCATGGCCATGCACGAGTTATATTGAAAATGGTTCAATTATAACTCATTTTGGTCACCACTAAATAAAAGATCGAGAAACATAATCCTGAACGATCTGGAGAATGACGACATTAATCCATGTCTCGTGTTCACAAGGATATCGTGTACAAAGGGATGATACGATCACTTATCTAAAGGAACCATCATTTATATGATTGGTAGTTGTCGAGGATGACGTAACTCATGCTGACTTGGGGACAAAGATGCCTAGCTAGGGCCGCTCTTTGTTTGTGATACCAATAACACGTTGTGTCGTGTGCAAGTGGGAGTTTGTTAGAATTCGTGACTTAATCACCGATGATTAAACTGTCAGAATCGTAACCTTAATCATTGGTGATTAAAGTGTTAGATTTGTAATAGCTTAATCATCGATGATTAAACTGTCAGAATCGTAACCTTAATCATTAGTGATTAAAGTGTTAGATTTATAATAGCTTAATCATTGATGATTGAACTGTCAGATTCGTGGCAACTTAATCATTGGTGATTAAACTGCCGGACTCGTGACAACTTAATCATAAGTGATTAAATTGTCAGAATTTAGTGCCCACCGCCACACATGTACGGGTATCATGGCCGATGATGCACGAGCCTATCGGGTCACACGCCGGGGGAATTCCTTTCCGATAACACTTAAATTAAGAGAGATAAATAAAGATGTTGGGAGAAATAAAAGTGGCTTTTATTTCATTGGACCATTTAATGGTCCAATGCATGTGAAGGAAAGCCACTACTTTTCTCCACATGCTTGCTTTAATTCTATTGGACCACTCTTTGGTCCAATGCATGTAGAGCTTTTCCACCCACCTCCACATGCTCTCTTATCTATATAAGAGAGATGTGGGAGGTTGATTAGGGGCTAATGCAATTCATTTTTCTCTCTAAAAATACAAGTGTTTGGTTACCGAAAATCTAAGAAGATTTCTTGAGCTTTTTCGGTGTCGGGTTAGCAACTTGGAAGGAATCGCTCACTCGGTGTGGATCAACGGTAGATGGGAACGACTTCGTGACCTTCATCCATTTAAGAGTTCATCACTTTTCTTGCGGGTGTCTTCGAGGGTATGATGTTCTCTTTCTCTTCTTTGTTGCACGATTTGGGTTTAGAGATTCGGTCATTGGTGGATCTTGGTGGTTAAATTAAAATTTTAAATTTACGTTTCCGCTGCGTTTTTGAACCCACCAAAATCCAACATAATTATGAGTTATTTGTCATAGCTAGTGGTCAAAATCATTCACGGGGCATTCGTATGGGTTCTAGACACCAATTACAATTTAAAAAATGGATACTTATGGGTTATTGGTCATATCAAGTGGTTATAATTGTTTACGGGCTATTTGTATGAGTTATCAACTCCAATTAAAGTTTAAAATGGATACTTGTAGTTTATTGGTCATAGCTAGTGATCAAAATCGTTCATGGGGCATTCGTATGGATTCTAGACACCAATTACAGTTCAAAATATGGATACTTATAGGTTATTGGTCATAGGTATTGGTCAAATTCCGTCACGGGGCATTCGTATGGGTTCTAGACACTAATTACAGTTTAAAAAATGGATACTTATTAGTTTTTGGTCATAGCTATTGGTTATAATGGTTCACGGGCCATTTGTGTGGGTTGTCAACACCAATTACAGTTTAAAAAATGGATACTTATAGGTTATTGGTTATAGCTAGTGGTTATAATGATTCACGGGCCATTCGTATGGGCTATGGACGCCAATTACGGTTTAACATGGGTACTTATAGGTTATTGGGCGTAGCTAGTGGTTATAATGGTTCACGGGCCATTCGTATGTGTAATGGACACCAATTAAGGTTTAAAATGGATACTTCTAGGTTATTGGTCATAGCTAGTGGTCAAAATCGTTGCAGGGTATTCGTATGAGTTCTAGACACCAATTACAGTTCAAAAAATAGATACTTAAAGGTTATTGGTCATAGGTAATAGTCAAAATCCTTCACGGGGCATTCGTATGGGTTCTAGACACCAATTACAGTTTAAAATTGGATACTTATAGGTTATTGGTCATAGCTATTGGTTATAATGGTTCACGGGCCATTCGTATGGGCTATGGACGCTAATTACGGTTTTACAAGGATACTTATAGGTTATTGGTCATAGCTATTGGTTATAATGGTTCACGGGACATTTGTATGGGTTATCAACACCAATTACAGTTTAAAAAATGGATACTTATAGGTTATTGGTCATAGCTAGAGGTTATAATGGTTCACGGGCCATTTGTATGGGTAATGGACACCAATTAAGGTTTAAAATGGATACTTATAGGTTATTGGTTATAGCTAGTGGTTATAATGGTTCATTGGCCGTTCGTATGGGCTATGAATGCTAATTACGGTTTAACAAGGATACTTATAGGTTATTGGTCATAGTTATTGGTTATAATGGTTCACGGGTCATTCGTATGGGCTATGGACGATAATTACGGTTTAACAAGGATACTTATAGGTTATTAGTCGTAGCTAGTGTTTATAATGATTCACCGGCCGTTCGTATGGTTAATGGACACCAATTAAGGTTTAAAATGGATACTTATAGGTTTTTGGTTGTAGCTAGCGCTTATAATGGTTCACGGGCCATTCGTACGGGTAGTGGACATCAATAGAGGTTTAAAATGGATATTTATAGGTTATTGGTCATACCTAGTAGTAAAAATTTTACACGGGGCATTCGTATGGGTTCTAAACACCAATTACAGTTTAAAAAATGGATACTTATAGGTTATTGGTCATAGCTAGTGGTTACCAAAATGGATACTTATAGGTTATTGGTTATACCTATTGATTATAATGGCTCACGAGTCATTCGTAGGTAATTACGATTTAACAACGATACTTATAGGTTATTGGTCGTAGCTAGTGGTTATAATGGTTCACGGGCCTTTTGTATGGGTACTGGACAACCATTAAGATTTCAAATAGATACTTATGGGTTATTGGTCTTAGCTAGAGGTCAAAATCATTCACGGGGCATTTGTATGGGTTCTAGACACCAATTACAGTTTAAAAAATGGATACTTATAGGTTATTGGTCATAGCTAGTGGTTATAATTGTTTACGGGCCATTTGATGAGTTATCAACACCAATTACAATTTTAAAAAATGCATACTTATAGGTTATTGGTCGTAGCTAGTGGTTATAATGGTTGACGGGCCATTCGTATGGGCTAGGGACGCCAATTACGGTTTAACATGGATATTTATAGGTTATTGGGCATAGCTAGTGGTTATAATGCTTCACGGCCCATTCGTAAGTGTAATGGACACCAATTAAGGTTTAAAATGGATACTTATATGTTATTGGTCGAAGCTAGTGGTTATAATGGTTCACGGGCATTCGTATGGGTATTGGACAATAATTAAGGTTTAAAATGGATACTTATAGGTTATTGGTCATTGATAGTGGTCAAAATCGTTTACGGGGCATTCGTATGGGTAATGGACACCAATTAAGGTTTAAAATGGATACTTATAGCTTATTGGTTAAAATCGTTCATGGGGCATTCGTATGGATTCTAGACACCAATTACAGTTTTAAATATGGATACTTATAAGTTATTTGTCATAGCTAGTGGGTATAATGGTTCACGGGCCATTCGTATGGGCTATGGACGCCAATTACGGTTTAACATGGATACTTATAGGTTATTGCGCGTACCAAGTGGTTATAATCGTTCACTGGCCATTTGTATGGGTTATAAACACCAATTAAGGTTTAAAATGGATACTTATAGGTTATTTGTCATAGCTAGTGGTCAAATTCATTCACGGGGCATTCGTGTGGGGTTCTAGACACGAATTACATTTTAAAAATAGATACTTATAGGTTATTCGTCATAGCTTGTGGTTATAATGGTTCACGGGCCATTCGTATGGGTAATGGACACCAATTAAGGTTTAAAATGGATACTTATAGCTTATTGGTCATAGCTAGTGGTTAAAATCGTTCATGGGGCATTCGTATGGATTCTAGACACCAATTACAGTTTAAAAAATGGATACTTACAGGTTATTGGTCGTAACTATTGGGTATAATGGTTCACAGGCCATTCGTATGGCCTCTGGACGCTAATTACGGTTTAACAAGGATACTTACAGGTTATTGGTCGAAGCTAGTGGTTATAATGGTTCATGGGCCATTCGTATGGGCTATGAACGCTAATTACAGTTTAACAAGGTTATTTATAAATTATTGGTCGTAGCTAGTGTTTATAATGGTTCACGGGCCATTCGTATGGGTAATGGACACCAATTAAGGTTTAAAATGGATACTTATAGCTTATTGGTCATAGCTAGTGGTTAAAATCGTTCATGGGGCATTCGTATGGATTCTAGACACCAATTACAGTTTAAAAAATGGATACTTACAGGTTATTGGTCGTAACTATTGGGTATAATGGTTCACAGGCCATTCGTATGGCCTCTGGACGCTAATTACGGTTTAACAAGGATACTTACAGGTTATTGGTCGAAGCTAGTGGTTATAATGGTTCATGGGCCATTCGTATGGGCTATGAACGCTAATTACAGTTTAACAAGGTTATTTATAAATTATTGGTCGTAGCTAGTGTTTATAATGGTTCACGGGCCATTCGTATGGGTAATGGACACCAATTAAGGTTTAAAATGGATACTTATAGGTTGTTGGTCGAAGCTAGTGGTTATAATGGTTCACGGGCTATTCATATGGGTAATGGACACTAATTAAGGTTTAAAATGGATACTTATAGGTTATTGGTCATAGGTTGTGGACAAAATCGTTCACAGGGTATTCGTATGGGTTCTAAACACCAATTACAGTTTAAAAATGGATACTTATAGGTTATTGTTCATAGCTAGTGGTTATAATGTTGGAATATGCTTCACGCGTATAACATATAGTTATATGGCTAGTTGTTTGTGAGCCTAAAGGGTCACACACTTATACACCAAAAACCATTAAATATATGTAATATAATTAGTGTAATTATATTATTTATATAAATTAACCAATTAAAATTTTGTGTTAAATTGTTAAGTATGAAACTTAGTTGGTGTGCCAAAAATAAGAACAAAGAAGCAAGGGACCTAAGTGTAAAGTACAATTAGGAAACAAGAGAGAATTAGGCAAGTTAATTAAAAACCCTAATTCCCTCTTGATCTCCCTCAATTCGGCCGCATAACAAGTGAGTTGTTGGTTGCGTCGTTTTTGTTCTCTGAAACGCACAAGCAAAAGATAAAAAACAAAAGCCAAAGATTCTTCTTTATTTTGTCACGTGAGAATCAAAAGTTGGTTTTGTTTTGGTTTTGATATGTTGTTAAAAGGGACTAGCATCCCAATTGGTGTTCTAGACAAGGTGTTATATGGACTAGCTTTGGAGGGATTCCCCATTGGTATCCTTGGTTTCCATCCGTCACCATCCTCAACCGAATATTAAGATCAAAGGCTTCAAGGGTATGAATTGTTCTTCCTAACTCTTTGATTTCTTGATTAGTTTAATTGTATGAATTAATATCAAGATCCGTTTATGGTGATATAAACTTTTTCCACTGCGTTTATGTTACGTGTTTAACCGAAAATCACCATTAGTGATATCACGAGTCATTATATTAATCATATAATTAGCTAGATTTTGTGAAAAATGGCATAAATCAATCTTTTTTGATGTAAAAAACCTTCCGATCGGACAAGAAAAAACCGTAGGGTTTTTTAATTTAATTTTCGGTTTTTTAAATTAAAAAGTGGGTTAAAACTTGTATTTTTGGAACCCAATTGCCATTTATTACAAAATCACATAAAAAAAATCTAGTTTATTGAATTTTTTGATTATTTGGCTTGGAATTACTTGCTTAATTATGTTTTTTGATATGGCAAAACATGTATTTTTGTCATATCCCAAGCCAAAAACTTGTCAATTGTTGATTGTTTATGCAAACCGATGAAAGCCTAGACCTTGTGATTGATTGTGGTTGAATGTTTGTTTGATTTGGGAAAGCCGTGTGTTTTTGGCTTAATATTGTTGTAATCTTATTAATTTTTTTCTTTTATTTTGATGCCATTTTTGGGGCAATTTGTAATGTAAATGTAAAAGTAAATAGAATAGATTGTCTTTCTTTATTTCCTTTTATTGTAAATTGTTGACCAAAATTGAAGACAAATGAAGAAAACAACAAATTTCCGTCACCAACGCGAGGGCTGCACGAAAACAGGTTTTCCAGAGGCATACGGACTCCGTTTTGGGCGATTCAAAAGCCTAAAATGTTTGCAAAGTCGTGGGCTACAACTTTCCAGAAGGCAATTTTTGAGATTGCAATTTTCTGGCAGATTGCAATTTTTCGGGCTTAAAAGTCTCCTGGAATTTTCTGACGTTTCGGGCTTAAAAGTCTGCTGGAATTTTCTGGCAGATTGCAATTTTTCACAAGTATTGGTTTCTACTTGCTCAAAAATGTCTTGGAGCAAGTGGGAGCCCATTGGGTTTATGTAGGCCCGTTTGGGTTCATGTTGGCCCGTTCCCTAGTTTGACCCTTCGGTCCGTCGTGATGACTCACGTGACCGAACCTAGGATTTCATCGGTCGAGGTTTGCACAATTTTTGTTGCATGTTTTATTCTTTGTTTGTGGTTGTTTTCTTTTCCATTAGATACAAGTAGTAAAACAATTAAAAAATGGTTTTTAGACACAAACATTAAAACATCCAAACTCTTAATCATCGATGATTACTAGTTAATCATTGATGATTAACCTTTAATCTAAAATTGTTTTGAGATTAAACTAAGTTTAAATACGATTTGAAACTTAAACCTTAATAATCGTTAAATGTTTTTACCATTTATTAAACGACTTATGAAGTGGTATGAATGAAGTACATGATTCATTCATATCTTAATAAAATTTTATTAATTAAAATTTAAACATACATAAAATTTAAGTCACGCCGTCCAATCGGTTGATAATCACTTGCTTCTATTTTTAAATTCACGTGAGACGTGGTTTAAATTTAGATCCGAGGTCATTATTCTCTACGGTGAGACCTAGATCTATTTTGACATGATTTCACATTGGATGACTTAATCGAGTTAACGGTGAGACCTTGACTCGAGGCGAAGATGCGACAAACATGCCACTTGACCCTAGATGCTTGTTCACTAGGTGCCATGAAGTCCCATACCTCTAAGAGTTGCACTTGTAATGCAATTGTTGATCGTCACCTACCTATTGGATCTATCACCTCTAGCAGATCAACTGATGCGGTGATAGAAGCCTAATGGGATCTTAGCTTTTAATTAAAATTAATTGGGTAGTTAATTTATTAAAAGACATTATTATTGAAAATACTAATTAATGAACTTTGTAATTTTGTAGATGACTTCAAACAATCAAACCCTAACACACACCACCATTCGTTCCGTTCTCGAAAAAAGAAACTTGATGGAACGAACTTTTTGGACTGGTCTCGTAACCTAAGGATTGTCCTTAGGGCCGAGCATAAGTACCACCATTTGGAGGAGGCGCTGCCCCCTGCCCCTACTGCTACCGCCACTGCTGCTGTTCGTACAGCCTATACGAAAAGGTTTAACGAACAACAGGAAGTCGCCGCGCTTATGCTAGTGGGCATGATTCCCGAGATTCAAAAGAATCTCGAGGACCTCACTGCATTTGATATGATGCGTGACCTAAAGGCCATGTATCAAAAGCAAGCCGAGCACGAACTCTTTGACACTGTCAAAGCCTTCCACGCTTGCAAGCAGGAGGAGGGACAGTCTGTTAGCTCTTATCTCTTGAAGATGAAGAGCTACTTAGACCAAATGGAGAAGCTTGGTTACGCTATGCCGCACATCCTTGGGATTAGCTTGATTCTAACGTCCCTAAACAAGGATTTTGCACCGTTTGTCATGACTTATCATATGCATAGTATGGGGAAGACATTCGCCGAATTACATGCTATGCTGAAACAAACGGAAGCAAGCCTACCCAAGAAAACTCCGGCCCCTACTGTCCTTGCTATAAGGCAAAGAAAGATCCAAAAACCAAAACCGCAAGTAGTTGCGAAGGGCCAAGGCAAGGGAAAGCAAGCTTACAAGCCCAAGCCAAAGGTTCCCCCACCTACTCAAAAGGAGCACCCTGCTAAGGAGCTTGCTTGCCATCACTGCGGTGAAACAAGCCATTGGAGGAGGAATTGTCCTGCCTACCTGGCAGAGTTGATGAAGAACAAAGCCAACAAGGTTGGCACATCAGGTATCTTCACAATAGAACTATATGCTTTCCCTAAGAAATCATGGCTATATGACACTGGTTGTGGAACTCACATTTGTAATACCATGCATGGTCTAAGGGGAAGTAGAAAGCTAAACCATGGAGCTTTAGATTTGTACGTAGGCAATGGGATGCGTGCACCGGTCGAAGCTATAGGAAGCTATGATTTAATCCTTCCTAGTGGTTTAAGTATTGTATTAGACAATTGTCACTATGCGCCTAGTATTACTAGGGGTATAGTATCGCTTTCTTGTTTGTGGAATAATGGTTTTATTCATACGTTTACGGATTATGGTATTTCAGTTTCAATGGATAATGTTTTTTTTACTTTAATGCTATTCCTCGTGATGGTATCTTTGATATTGACATGCATAATCGTATATGAAACCGTAGTTCTATTTATACATGTAGCAACAAGAAATCCAAGAAGAACTTGGATTCTACTTTCCTATGGCATTGCCGCCTTTGCCACGTTAACAAGAAACGCGTTTTGAAATTAGAAAAGGATGGACTTATAAAATCAGATGATTCTGAATCATTTGATAAATGTGTTTCTTTTATATCTGGTAAAATGGCGCGCAAGCCTTTCTCCCATGTAGGCGAAAGAGCCAATGATCTACTAGGACTCATACATACTGATGTATGTGGCCCTTTTAGAACTCGAACTAGGGAAGGTGCTACCTACTTCATTACTTTCACTGACGACTTTAGTCGTTATGGTTATGTTTACTTGATTAAACATAAACATGAAACCTTTGAAACGTTCAAAGCTTTCCAAAATGTAGTAGAAAATCAACTCGGCAAGAAGATAAAGGCTCTCCGTTCTGATCGAGGAGGAGAGTACATGAGCCATGAGTTTCAAGACCATCTTAAGAATTGTGGGATTGTCTCACAATTCACTCCACCTTATACACCACAGCATAATTGTGTATCAGAGAGGAGAAATCGCACCTTGCTTGACATGGTCCGAGCGATGATGAGTCCTACCACTCTGCCTCTATCCTTTTGGGGTTATGCACTCATATCGGCTGCTCGCATACTGAATATGGTTCCTACCAAGAAGGTTGAAAAGACACCATATGAGATATGGCATGGGAAAGTCCTAACTTGTCTTCCTTGAAGGTCTGGGGTTGTGAGGCTCTCGTGAAACGAGACACGCCAAACAAACTTGAACCCAGAGCTGTCAAGTGCATCTTTATAGGATACCATGAGGAAACGATGGGTTACTATTTCTACTACCCACCTGAGCAAAAGGTAATTATTGCTCGTTATGTTGAGTTTCTTGAGAGCAATCTCATTTCACAAGAAGCAAGTGGGAGTACCATCGACTTTGACGAGATTCCAAGCGATGAAGATGCACAACCTATTGTAGAGACTAGCGAACATCAAGATGAGGCTGAACATGAAACTTTTTCTGTTGCACCTCAAAATGATGTAGTCCCCGTTCGAAGGTCCGCAAGGACACCTCATGCACCCGAACGATATGGTTTCCATGTCGATGCTGAGGAGCTAAGCTTAGGGGATCATAATGAACCCCCTAACTATCGAGCTGCATTATCAGATTCTGAATCTGACAAATGGCTTGATGCTATGAACGCGGAAATGCAATCCATGAAAGATAATCAAGTATGGACTCTGGTTGATCTTCCTCCTAACAGTAAGACTGTTGGTAGCAAGTGGCTCTTCAAGAAGAAGACTGACATGGATGACAACGTACACACCTATAAAGCTCGATTGGTAGCAAAAGGTTACACTCAAACCTACGAGATTGACTATGATGAAACCTTCTCGCCTGTTGCCGACATTAGAGCTATTAGGATTGTCATAGCCATAGCAGCGTACTATGACTATGAGATTTGGCAAATGGATGTTAAAACTACTTTCTTAAATGGACACCTTGATGAAGATGTCTATATGGTTCAGCCTGAGGGTTTTGTTAATACAAAACGCCCAAAGAAAGTATGTAAGCTTCAAAGGTCCATTTATGGACTAAAGCAAGCATCTAGAAGTTGGAACAAAAGATTCGATGAGGAAGTCAAAACGTTTGGCTTTACTCAGAATCCCGACGAGCCATGTGTATATGTAAGAGCTAGTGGGAGCATTGTCGTCTTTCTAATCCTATATGTCGATGACATACTACTCATAGGAAATAACATTCCAATGCTACAAGATGTAAAATCTTGGCTTGGGAAGTGCTTCGCTATGAAGGATCTTGGGGAAGCGGCATATATACTTGGTATAAAGATCTATCGAGATCGATCAAAGCGGTTAATCGGACTAAGTCAAAGTGCGTACATTGATAAGATTCTAAAACGGTTTAGAATGGATGCTTCCAAACGTGGAAGTCTCACTATACAACACAATGTACACTTGAGTAAGACTCAAGGACCATCCTCACCTGATGAGATGAAACGTATGCGTGATGTCCCTTATGCCTCGGCAGTAGGATCTATCATGTATGCTGTGCGGTGCACAAGACCTGATGTAGCGTTCTCACAGAACCTTACAAGCCGATATCAACAGAATCCAGGTGAGAGTCACTGGACTGCTATTAAGAACATACTGAAGTATCTTAGGAATACTAAAGATATGTTTCTTGTCTATGGTGGTGCGCCTCAAAATGAGCTAAGCGTTACTTGTTATTCTGTCGCTAGTTTTGAGACTCATAGAGATGATTCCAAATCTCAAACGGGGTATGTTTTTGTTTTGAACGGAGGCGCTGTTGATTGGAAAAGTGCGAAACAGAGCACTATCGCCATGTCTTCTACATAAGCTGAATACATTGCAACTACTGAAGCTGCAATGGAAGCTGTTTGGATGAGGAAATTCATTTCTGGGCTTGGAGTTGTCCCCAGTAATGAAAGACCTATGGATATGTACTGTGATAACACAGGTGCTATCATCATTGCCAACGAACCCGGTGTTCAGAAAGGCGCCAGACATTATCGGAGGAAGCTTCACTACATTAGAGATGCGATCCTAATGGGAGATGTACGCTTGCTCAAAGTTCATACAGATGACAACTTAGCTGACCCCTTCACGAAGCCAATGCCATATACCAAACATATTGAACATGCTAGAAACATTGGGCTTCGACCAGCTAGTAGTTTCATGTAATCTGTTTTAGTATTTGAATAATGGAACATTGAGAAGTTTTTATTGGAATAAATTGATATATTTGATATGATCGTTTTTATATGAATATCTACTGTGTTCTATATTTGCATGTTTATATCCATGAATATTTACTGGGTTTTATATTCTAAACTGTCCATTGTCATATTAATAATATGGGAATATTATTAAGACAAATTTGAGGGCATTGATGACATTATCTTAGTATGACTAAGGATGATGAAATCAAACTCACATGTTGTTCATATTGATGCACAATTGGACTGACCCAACCTATGAGAAATCACTTCCTGGATTTATGTCACAAGTGAATCTCACAAAGGCTTTGTCACTTATCCTCTGACTTGAGATGCAAGTTGGTTTGTGTATGTAGAGGGGCAAACTTTGATATGGTTAAACGCAGACCTGAATAAGGCTACTATAACAACCATTATGGGGTTCGTCATTAAGCATATGACAGACACGTGCAGTCAACAAAGAATTTGTTCCTCCACGCATGTGGATTAGATACTACTGGGCCCCTCGATGATTTGAATAGATGTATGTGTGGCCACACCCAAAAGGTAATCAAGATGAATCTTGATTGATTTTGGTAATCTACTTTAATGTATAGATCGAGAAACAGAATCGTTGAAATTTTAGATTGACATTAATCCTTGTCTAAAATTCAACATAGTATCAGTAACAGAAGGATAACTGCTCGAAAAACTTTGAACAAAGATTTTATGAAACTCCTCATGCACTTCTAGGGGCATTGGCGGGTTGCTAGACTCTAACCTTTGCTTGTATAACTACTTGATGTTATCACGTGCGCAAGTGAGAGCTGTTGGAATATGCTTCACGCGTATAACATATAGTTATATGGCTAGTTGTTTGTGAGCCTAAAGGGTCACACACTTATACACCAAACACCATTAAATATATGTAATATAATTAGTGTAATTATATTATTTATATAAATTAACCAATTAAAGTTTTGTGTTAAATTGTTAAGTATGAAACTTAGTTGGTGTGCCAAAAATAAGAACAAAGAAGCAAGGGACCTAAGTGTAAAGTACAATTAGGAAACAAGAGAGAATTAGACAAGTTAATTAAAAACCCTAATTCCCTCTTGATCTCCCTCAATTCGGCCGCATAACAAGTGAGTTGTTGGTTGCGTCGTTTTTGTTCTCTGAAACGCACAAGCAAAAGATAAAAAACAAAAGCCAAAGATTCTTCTTTATTTTGTCACGTGAGAATCAAAAGTTGGTTTTGTTTTTGTTTTGATTTCTTGTTCAAGGGACTAGCATCTCAATTGGTGTTCTAGACAAGGTGTTGTGTGGACTAGCTTTGGAGGGATTCCCCATTGGTATCCTTGGTTTCCATCCGTCACCATCCTCAATCGAATATTAAGATCAAAGGCTTCAAGGGTATGAATTGTTCTTCCTAACTCTTTGATTTCTTGATTAGTTTAATTGTATGAATTAATATCAAGATCCGTTTATGGTGATATAAACTTTTTCCGCTGCGTTTATCTTACGTGTTTAACCGAAAATCACCATTATATAATGGTTCACGGGCCATTTATATGGGTTATCAACACCAATCACAGTTTAAAAAATGGATACTTATAGGTTAGTGGTTATAGCTAGTGCTTATAATGGCTCACGGGTCGTTCGTATGGGCTATGGACGCCAATTCTGGTTTAACAAGGATACTTATAGGTTATTAGTCGTAGCTAGTGGTTATAATGGTTCACGGGCCATTTGAATGGGTAATGGAAACCAATTAAGGTTTAAAATAGATGCTTATAGGTTGTTGGTTGAAGCTAGTGGTTATAATGGTTCACGGGCCATTCGTATGGGTAATGGACACTAATTAAGGTTTAAAATGGATACTTATAGGTTATTGGTCATAGGTGTGTATACAAAATCGTTCACGGGGCATTCGTATGGGTTCTAAACACCAATTACAGTTTAAAAATGGATACTTATAGGTTATTGGTCATAGCTAGTGCTTATAATGGTTCACGGGCCATTTATATGGGTTATCAACACCAATCACAGTTTAAAAAATGGATACTTATAGGTTAGTGGTTATAGCTAGTGCTTATAATGGCTCACGGGTCGTCCGTATGGGCTATGGACGCCAATTACGGTTTAACATGGATACTTATAGGTTATTAGTCGTAGCTAGTGGTTATAATAGTTCACGGGCCATTTGAATGGGTAATGGAAACCAATTAAGGTTTAAAATAGATGCTTATAGGTTATTGGTCATAGCTAGTGGTCAAAATCATTCACGAGGCATTCCTATGGGGTCTAGACACCAGTTACAGTTTAAAAAATGGACACTTATATGTTATTGGTCATAGCTAGTGGTTATATTGGTTTACGGGCTATTTGTATGACTTATCAACACCAATTACAATTTAAAAAATGCATACTTATAGGTTATTGGTCGTAGCTAGTGTTTCAAATGATTCACGGACCATTCGTATGGGTAATGGACACCAATTAAGGTTTAAAATGGATGCTTATTGGTTATTGGTCATAGCTAGTGGTCAAAATCGTTCACGGGGCATTCGTATGGGTTCTAGACACCAATTACAGTTTAATAAAATGGATAATTATGGGTTATTGGTCATAGCTAGTGGTCAAAATCATTCACGGGGCATTCGTATGGGTTCTAGAGACCAATTACAATTTAAAAAATGGATACTTATAGGTTATTCGTTATAGCTAGTGGTTGTAATGGTTCACGGGCCATTCGTATGGGTAATGGACACCAATTAAGGTTTAAAATGGATACTTGTAGTTTATTGGTGATAGCTAGTGGTCAAAATCGTTCATGGGGCATTTGTATGGATTCTAGACACCAATTACAGTTTAAAATATGGATACTTATAAGTTATTGGTCATAGGTAGTGGTCAAAATCCGTCACGGGGCATTCGTATGGGTTCTAGACACTAATTACAGTTTAAAATTGGATATTTATAGGTTATTGGTCATGGCTATTGGTTATAATGGTTCACGGGCCATTCGTATGGGTTATGGACGCTAATTACGGTTTAACAAGGATACGTATAGGTTATTGGTCATAATTATTGGTTATAATGGTTCACGGGACATTTGTATGGGTTATCAACACCAATTACAGTTTAAAAAATGGACACTTATAGGTTATTGGTTATAGCTAGTGGTTATAATGGTTCACAGGCGATTCGTATGGGCTATGGACACCAATTACGGTTTAACATAGGTACTTATAGGTTATTGGTCGTAGCTAGTGTTTCTAATGATTCACGGGCCATTCGTATGGGTACTGGACACCAATTAAGGTTGAAAATTGATACTTATTGGTTATTGGTCATAGCTAGTGGTCAAAATCGTTCACGGGGCATTCATATGGGTTCTAGACACCAATTACAATTTAATAAAATGGGTAATTATGGGTTATTGGTCATAGCTAGTGGTCAAAATCATTCACGGGGCATTCGTATGGGTTCTAGACACCAATTACAATTTAAAAAATGGATACTTATAGGTTATTCGTCATAGCTAGTGGCTATAACGGTTCACGGGCCATTCGTATGGGTAATGGACACCAATTAATGTTTAAAATGGATACTTATAATTTATTGGTCATAGCTAGTGGTCAAAATCATTCATGGGGCATTCGTATGGATTCTAGACACCAATTAAAGTTTAAAATATTGATACTTATAGGTTATTGGTCATAGGTAGTGGTCAAAATCCTTCACGGGGCATTTGTATGGGTTCTAAACACTATTTACAGTTTAAGAAATGGATACTTATTAGTTATTGGTCATAGCTATTGGTTATAATGGTTCACGGGCCATTTGTATGGGTTATCAACACCAATTACAGTTTAAAAAATGGATACTTATAGGTTATTGATTATAGCTAGTGGTTATAATGATTCACGGGCCATTCGTATAGGCTATGGACGCCAATTACGGTTTAACATGGATACTTATAGGTTATTGGGCGCAGCTAGTGGTTATAATGGTTCACGGGCCATTCGTATGTGTAATGGACACCAATTAAGGTTTAAAATGGATACTTATAGGTTATTGGTTATAGCTAGTGATTATAATGGCTCACGGGTCATTCGTATGGGCTACGCACGCTAATTACGGTTTAACAACGATACTTGTAGGTTTTTGGTCGCAGCTAGTGGTTATAATTATTCACGGGCCATTTGTATGGGTAATGGACACCAATTAAGTTTTAAAATAGATAGTTATAGGTTATTGGTCATAGCTAGTGGTCAAAATCGTTCACGGGGCATTCGTATGGGTTCTAGACACCAATTATAGTTTAAAAAATGGATGCTTATAGGTTATTGGTCATAGTTAGTGGTTATAATGGTTCACGGGCCATTTGTATGGGTAATGGACACCAATTAAGGTTTAAAATGATACTTATAGGTTATTGGTTATAGCTAGTGGTTATAATGGTTCATTGGCCGTTCGTATGGGCTATGAATGCTAATTACGGTTTAACAAGGATACTTATAGGTTATTGGTCATAGCTATTGGTTATAATGGTTCACGGGTCATTCGTATGGGCTATGGACGCTAATTACGGTTTAACAAGGATACTTATAGGTTATTAGTCGTAGCTAGTGTTTATAATGATTCACGGGCCATTCGTATGGGTAATGGACACCAATTAAGGTTTAAAATGGATACTTATAGGTTATTGGTTGTAGCTAGCGCTTATAATGGTTCAAAGGCCATTCGTACGGGTAATAGACACCAATAGAGGTTTAAAATGGATATTTATAGGTTATTGGTCATACCTAGTAGTAAAAATTTTACACGGGGCATTCGTATGGGTTCTAAACACATTTTACAGTTTAAAAAATGGATACTTATAAGTTATTGGTCATAGCTAGTGGTTACCAAAATGGATACTTATAGGTTATTGGTTATACCTAGTGATTATAATGGCTCACGAGTCATTCGTAGGTAATTACGGTTTAACAACGATACTTATAGGTTATTGGTCGTAGCTAGTGGTTATAATGGTTCACGGGCCAATTTGTATGGGTACTGGACAACAATTAAGATTTCAAATAGATACTTATAGGTTATTGGTCTTAGCTAGTGGTCAAAATCATTCACGGGGCATTTGTATGGGTTCTAGACACCAATTACAGTTTAAAAAATGGATACTTATAGGTTATTGGTCATAGCTAGTGGTTATAATTGTTTACGGGCCATTTGATGAATTATCAACACCAATTACAATTTAAAAAATGGATACTTATAGGTTATCGATCATAGCTAGTGGTTATAATGGTTTACGGGCCATTCGTATGGGCTATGGACACCAATTACGGTTTAACATGGATACTTATAGGTTATTGGGCGTAGCTAGTGGTTATAATGCTTCACGGCCCATTCGTATGGGTAATGGACACCAATTAAGGTTTAAAATGTATACTTATAGGTTATTGTTCAAAGCTAGTGATTATAATGGTTCACGGGCCATTCGTATGGGTATTGGACACCAATTAAGGTTTAAATTGGATACTTATATGTTATTGGTCATAGATAGTGGTCAAAATCAGTTACGGGGCATCGTATGGTTTCTAGACACCAATTACATTTTAAAAAATGGATACTTATAGGTTATTGGTCATAGTTAGTGGTTATAATGGTTCATTGGCCGTTCGTATGGGCTATGAATGCTAATTACGGTTTAACAAGGATACTTATAGGTTATTGGTCATAGCTATTGGTTATAAAGGTTCACGGGTCATTCGTATGGGCTATGGACGCTAATTACGGTTTAACAAGGATACTTATAGGTTATTAGTCGTAGCTAGTGTTTATAATGATTCACGGGCCATTCGTATGGGTAATGGACACCAATTAAGGTTTAAAATGGATACTTATAGGTTATTGGTTGTAGCTAGCGCTTATAATGGTTCACAGGCCATTCGTACGGGTAATAGACACCAATAGAGGTTTAAAATGGATATTTATAGGTTATTGGTCATACCTAGTAGTAAAAATTTTACACGGGGCATTCGTATGGGTTCTAAACACATTTTACAGTTTAAAAAATGGATACTTATAAGTTATTGGTCATAGCTAGTGGTCACCAAAATGGATCCTTATAGGTTATTGGTTATACCTAGTGATTATAATGGCTCACGAGTCATTCGTAGGTAATTACGGTTTAACAACGATACTTATAGGTTATTGGTCGTAGCTAGTGGTTATAATGGTTCACGGGCCATTTGTATGGGTACTGGACAACAATTAAGATTTCAAATAGATACTTATAGGTTATTGGTCTTAGCTAGTGGTCAAAATCATTCACGGGGCATTTGTATGGGTTCTAGACACCAATTACAGTTTAAAAAATGGATACTTATAGGTTATTGGTCATAGCTAGTGGTTATAATTGTTTACGGGCCATTTGATGAGTTATCAACACCAATTACAATTTAAAAAATGGATACTTATAGGTTATCGATCATAGCTAGTGGTTATAATGGTTTACGGGCAATTCGTATGGGCTATGGACACCAATTACGGTTTAACATGGATACTTATAGGTTATTGGGCGTAGCTAGTGGTTATAATGCTTCACGGCCCATTCGTATGGGTAATGGACACCAATTAAGGTTTAAAATGTATACTTATAGGTTATTGTTCGAAGCTAGTGATTATAATGGTTCACGTGCCATTCGTATGGGTATTGGACACCAATTAAGGTTTAAAATGGATACTTATATGTTATTGGTCATAGATAGTGGTCAAAATCATTTACGGGGCATCGTATGGTTTCTAGACACCAATTACATTTTAAAAAATGGATACTTATAGGTTATTGGTCATAGTTAGTGGTTATAATGGTTCACGGGACATTTGTATGGGTTATCAACACCAATTACAGTTTAAAAAATGGATACTTATTGGTTGTTTGTTATAGCTAGTAGTTATAAAGGTTCACGGGCCATTCGTATGGGCTATGGACGCCAATTACGGTTTAACATGGATACGTATAGGTTATTGCGCGTACCAAGTGGTTATAATCGTTCACGGGCCATTTGTATGGGTTATAAACACCTATTAAGTTTTAAAATGGATACTTATAGGTTATTAGTGATAGCTAGTGGTCAAATTCATTCACGGGGCATTCGTATGGGATTCTAGACACGAATTACAATTTAAAAATGGATACTTATAGGTTATTCGTCGTAGCTTGTGGTTATAATGGTTCACGGGCCATTCGTATGGGTAATTGATATTGGCAGATTTATACATATATTTATCTGCCAATATAACGATTTTTATGTGTTTATCGAACAGAATATGATGTTATCACTCAAAATGTAGTTTCCATTGTGTTTTGCAGGCTATAGAAGAAAACGTAACAAAAACGGGTCAAAACAGCACAAGAAACGAAAACTGCAGAAAAGCCTAGAAATAGCGGCGCGATCCTAGATCGCGACGCGATCTCTGTCGCTATCTTGTAAACGTGATTTTTAAGGCCTTAGCGATTTTGGCGTTCTGTTTATTTACGAATTACCGAAAATCGCGACGTGATTGTAGATAGCGGCGCGATTTCCAGCGATTAGATAACTATTTAAATAAACCTGCAGATCTGAATTAAAGGACTTTTGACCTAATTCGAAGGGCAGCCGAAAAACACCATTGGAGCACTCAAGATCGAGATTTCAAGCATAAAACATTGGTTTTTTATCATCTTTGATTAATTTTATGTTTATGAATTCGATTATTTACATTTGTTTGATGATTTTTAGCATGTCTATGTGCTAATCATCCTTTATTCACTATGACTAGATGAAGTTAGGGTTTTAGGTTTGGATATTCTTAGGATTTTATAATGATTGTTTGAACGCTTCTATTGCTAATAAAGAAGCTTTTCGTTAAACCCTTACATTTGCATTATTGAATCTGTTTGTTACTTGATTGATTAAAATATTGACAACATTGAATTGATCTAGTAATTCCCCTGACTTTTCATACCTTTTGACCTAGTCAGCGACTCACTCGAAATAGGGGTCCGAGATTTAATACCAATAACCTAGGTGAAACTTAGAGTCCGATCTTTAGAGAAGAAATTCCTAGGATTAGAAGGTCTCGGAAAGCCGGACCTAGTTAGAAATAACAAGAAGGAGTGTGAATTTAAACAGGTTTCTTGAGAAGAAATTCCTAGAAATCATATTAGACTCATTGTAAGGTTTTGAGAGAAATCTAGTTCCTTAAACTCCTAGAACATGAATTAAATCGGTACTTCAAAACCAAACCTAGACCTGGACTGATTCGACTCGTAGTGAATATACTCCTTAATATTTAAACACTCCCTTGTCGTTTTCGGTCGATTATTCACTTTGAACAACCATTTTCAGTTTATTTATCTAGTTTGCAAATAAAAAATATTGCAAATTAAAACCCCTTTTTATTATTTGTTTAGGTTAATTAATTAGTTTTATATTACATAATCAGCTTAATTGTTCCCTGTGGAGACGAATAAACCCGAATTTACTTACCTGAACTATATTGCTCATGATTAGGTCATACTTGCCTAAGAGTGTGGTAATCTAGGAAAGGCGTATTTTAGGTGATTATTTTATAACTAGTTTTATCATATCAAGTTTTTGGCGCCGCTGCCGGGGAGCAGTTGCGAGATTAGTAATTTAGATTTATTTTGTTAATCGATCCTTGTCTAGAGATTTATTTCTAAACAAGTTATTTTAATCGTTTTTATTATTTGTCTGGTTTTAATTGAAGTTGTTAAACTGTTGTGTTTTTACGATTTGCTTTAAGTTTTGCAGGTGTATGACCCGTAGCTCTGATTTAGATTCGTTATCACCGTTTTCTGAACCAGAGAGACTTCTTCGCCAGCGACGTAGAGCAGTTTTAGCAGCGCAATATCTAGAGTCAATCAACTTTCAATCTATCGAAAACCCAATTTTCGATATGGGCGATCAAGCACCACCAGATCCGCCACCAGAGCAACCCATGTGGAACACCAGACAAACAGCACCAACTGGTCCTAATCCATCTATCTTAGTACCTGAATTGAATAATATCAATTTTGAGATTAAAGGGCAATTCATCAGTATGGTGCGGGATCTAAACTTTGACGGAAGATTATGCAATGATCCCAATAGACATCTAGAAAACTTTCTAGAGATTTGTGAACTGTTCAAACAACGAGATGTAACAATTGATGCCATGAGGTTGAGATTGTTTCCCTTCAGCTTAGCTGGGGATGCAAAAGAATGGGTTAAATCATTAGAGCCAGGCTCTATTACGACTTGGAATGAACTCCGAAGCCGTTTTATTACTCGTTATTTTTCACCAGCCAAGGCTGATAAACTTAAAACTGATATTTTGGCTTTTATGCAGGAGTCAGGTGAAAAGGTAACGGAGGCCTGGGAAAGACTGAAAAGCTTACTACGGAAATGTCCCAACAACGGTTTGGAGAAGAACAACATAGTACATATTTTTTACAGGGGATTAGATCACACATCTCGTTCCCTCCTCGATTCTTCAAGTGGCGGGCTATTCATGTACAAAACCCCAACTCAAGCTTATCAACTTCTCGAAGACATCTCGATGCACAGCCTGGAATGGACATCCGACAGGCGAGTCGGACAGAATCAGGCATCCCTTAAGGTAGTTGATGATCGCCAACATGATGAAGTGGCTGCAATTAAGAATAACCAACAGGTATTTGAACGTAAATTAGACAAAATAACTAGTTGTTTAAATGCTATACAGGTTGGATGTGATATATGCAAAGGGCCACATCTCACGAAAGAGTGCCAGCAGCATCAACCGGTGATGTCTGCAAAAGAAGAACTAAATTACATCAACAATGGGTACCGAGGTAATTATCAGGGAGGAAATCAGGGGTACAACAACAACAATCAGGGGTACAATAACAACAGAGGTTATAACAACAATAACCAAAACAATAACTACCCCCCGAGAAACTCGAACCCCCCTGGTTTCCAACGTGATAACCAAACGAACCAACCACCTAGAGCGAATGCTGCAGGTCAAGGATCAAAGTCCTCAATGGAATTAATGCTTGAAAAATTTATGGAAAAGCACGATAAGAAAACTGAGGAACAAGACCAGATCATCAGCAATCAGCAAGCAGCAATTCAAAGCTTAGAGAGAAACCTGGGCAAGATGGCCGGAATTTTACAAGAACGTCCTCAAGGAAGTTTACCACCCCGTACACAAGATAATCCAAAACGGGGATTCGAGAATATTAAAGCTATCACCACCAGGAGTGGTAAGACGGTAAGTTCACCTGTATTAAATACTAATGAAAATTCTTTTGATACACAGGTTAATGAGGAGACTCCAGCTGATGAAGAGGAGAGGGTTATGCAGAAGGTTGAAATTCCAACTGAGCAAGAAAAGGCAAAACCAAAGGAGACGCATAAGTCCACCAAAACAGATGCAACAAACTCTTATACACCGAAGGTCCCCTTTCCCCAACGTTTGAGGAAAGAAAAACTTAAGGAAAAATATGGTAAGTTTGTTGAGATGATTAAACAGGTGCGCATTAACGTTCCTTTGGTTGATATGTTAGCAGGTATGCCTAACTACGGGAAATTCATCAAGGACTTGGTCTCAAGCAAGGAGCAAACGGAGGAGGTGTCGTCAGCAATATTAAGCGAGGAATGCTCAGCTATCCTCCAACCTAACATACCTCCGAAGGAGGGTGATCCAGGGAGTTTTATTATCCCTTGTCTTATAGATAACTTACCGCCCTGTAAGGCGCTAGCTGATTTAGGAGCTAGCATTAGCTTGATGCCCTTGTCTTTGTTCCTTAAATTGGGAATAACAGACCTTAGGCCGACTAGGATGCGTGTTAGATTAGCAGACCTGTCACTTAAATACCCAGTAGGAATAGCAGAAAACGTTCTGGTTAAGGTAGATAGGTTCATTTTTCCTGCTGATTTTGTTATCCTAGATATCCCTGAAGAACCAAATGTCCCTCTCATCTTAGGGAGACCCTTTCTGAACACTGCCAGTGCCATAATCTTGGTTGCTGAACAACAGCTTAGTCTAGGTTTCGGGAATGACCGAATCACTTTCTCCATTGAGAAAGCGATGAAGCATACCTCTGCCTCTGATGACACATGCAATTTCATCGACATCATCGATGTGTGCATGGAGGAGGAAATTACCTCATTTCTTAACCTAGCTTGCGATGACATCACTACCTATGGTGATGTCACTCTAGACTCTCCCGAATCCATCCAAGATCTCTCAGATCTCGAGGCACTTCTTCACCTTTAAGAAGAGGATTCGGAAGAAAGTGAAGTAATTTTTGAAAATTTCGACCCGAATCAAAAACTTCGAATTAAAACGTCTTTTGAGGACCCTCCATCTCTCGAGCTTAAGCCATTGCCCGACCATCTAGAGTATGCATTCCTTCAAGGGGAATCTGATTTGCCTGTCATAATCTCTTCTACTCTAGCTTTTGCTGAAAATCAAAAATTAATAAAAATTTTAAAAAATCATAAAAAAGCTCTAGCTTGGAAAACCGCAGATATTCCGGGTTTAAACCCTTCTTTTTGTACTCATAAAATTTTAATGGAAGAAAACTTTAAACCTAGTGTGCAGAGACAAAGGTGTTTAAACCCCAACATGAAAGAAGTCGTGAAGAAGGAAGTTCTTAAACTGCTTGATGCAGGGATGACAGTCCGGTCCAAGTAGTTCCGAAAAAAGGAGGGATGACAGTTGTGCGTAATGATAAGAACGAACTCGTTCCTACTCGTACCGTCACAGGATGGCGACTCTGTATCGACTACCGCAGACTCAATGAAGCCACCCGAAAGGATCACTTTCCTTTACCCTTCATCGATCAGATGTTGGAGAGATTGGCCGGAAACAACTTCTATTGTTTCTTGGACGGGTTCTCTGGCTACTTTCAAATCCCGATCGACCCCCAAGATCAGGAAAAGACCACCTTCACGTGCCCCTTCGGTACATTCGCGTATCGAAGGATGCCATTCGGTTTGTGCAACGCTCCGGCAACATTTCAGCGGTGCATGACCGCGATTTTCCAAGACATGATCGAGGATTGTATGGAAGTCTTCATGGACGATTTCTCAGTATTCGGAGACTCCTTCGAGTCATGTCTTTCGAGCTTAGAGCGAGTTCTCATTAGGTGCGAGGAATCAAATCTCGTGCTTAATTGGGAAAAGTGTCATTTCATGGTGCGCGAAGGCATCGTGTTAGGTCACAAAATTTCTGCGAAGGGGATCGAGGTCGATAAATCAAAAATCGATGTCATTTCTAAATTACCTCCCCCTTCAAATGTGAAATCTGTGAGAAGTTTCTTAGGTCATGCGGGATTCTATCGTCGGTTCATCAAGGATTTTTCCAAGATAACCCGACCCATGACTCACCTTCTCGAGAAGGATACACCTTTCGTGTTCACGCCCGAATGTGTGGAAGCCTTCGATCTTCTCAAGAATCGGCTCACAGAAGCTCCTATCATGGTATCCCCCAATTGGGAGTTACCATTCGAACTCATGTGCGATGCTAGTGATTTCGCACTCGGTGCAGTTTTGGGCCAGCGTATAAACAATCATTTCCAACCTATTTATTACGCGAGCCGAACACTCACCGGTGCTCAGGAGAATTTCACCACAACTGAAAAAGAACTCCTTGCAGTGGTTTTCGCCTTCGATAAATTCCGTCCATACCTTGTTTTATCCAAAACGATTGTCTATACGGATCACTCAGCATTGAAATATCTTTTCGCCAAGCAAGATGCAAAACCGCGTCTCATTCGTTGGATTCTTCTCTTACAAGAATTCGACATCGAGATAAAAGATAAAAAAGGTGCGGAAAATCTTGCGGCGGATCATCTATCCCGATTAGAGAACCCTCACCTTGAGGAGTGCAATGAAGACGGTGTTCATGATACATTTCCCGATGAATTTATCGAAGCGGTCAATGCTTTACAAGACACCAACGACCCGTGGTTCGCTGATTTCGCAAATTATTTAGCGGCGGGTGTCCTTGTTAAAGGAATGACCCATCAACAAAAAGGGAAATTCTTTTCGGATCTAAAACATTACCATTGGGATGCTCCACATCTTTTCCGGGTCGGTCCCGATTTGATGCATAGACGGTGTGTTTCCGGTGATGAAGCCCATGACATTCTCAACCAATGTCATAAAGGCCCCACCGGTGGACATTTCGGTCCAAACTACACCGCCCGGAAAGTTCTTGATGTGGGTTTCTATTGGCCAACGATCTTTAAAGATGCACAAGATTTGGTCAAAACTTGTGATGCATGTCAACGAACCGGAAGCATCTCCAAACGGGATGAAATGCCACAACATGGCATCCAAGTTTGTGAGGTCTTCGATATTTGGGGCATTGACTTCATGGGTCCGTTTCCAAGCTCCCAAGGTAATAAATATATCCTTGTTGCTGTTGATTACGTCTCCAAATGGGCTGAGGCAAAAGCTCTTCCAACTAACGATGCTCGAGTCGTAATCAATTTTCTGAAATCTCTTTTCTGCCGGTTCGGTTGCCCGAGGGCGCTGATTAGTGATCGTGGCACACATTTTGCCAACCATCTTATGGAGAAAACTCTCCAACGATACGGTGTCCACCATCATTTCTCGACCGCGTATCATCCACAAACTAGTGGTCAAGTCGAGAACCCTAATCGGGCCTTAAAAAGAATTCTCGAGAAAACCATTGAGAAAAATCCCAAGTTGTGGTCTCAACAACTTGAAGATGCTCTTTGGGCATTCCGTACCGCCTACAAAACTCCTATCGGCCATACTCCTTATCGGATGATTTACGGGAAAGCATGTCACCTTCCATTCGAGATCGAACACAAAGCCAATTGGGCTATCAAAGAGTGTGACATGAGCATCGTTCCCGCCGGGACCGAACGTAATCATCAACTCAATCTTCTCGATGAACACCGATTTGAAGCGTACGAAAATTCCCGAATCTATAAAGAGAGAAGCAAGTATTTGCACGATAAAAAGTTGAAAACTCGAAAATGCTTCCAACCGGGCGACAAGGTCTTAATCTATCAATCCCGGTATAAGTTTTCGCCTGGAAAACTTAAATCCAAATGGGTGGGTCCTTATACCGTTCTAAAACAACACCCATCGTGATACGTGGACCTCGTTACCAAAACCGGTCATTTTAGTGTTAACGGGCATCGCTTGAAGCTTTATCACGAAGACGAGAATGAAGGCGTGACCGAGACAGAGGAGGTGCATTTCGCCATGATGGGCGAAAAGAAGTAAAAGAGTAACGCCGAGCCAAGCTCTAGACTCGTAAATCCATGAAGCGCTTCTCGGGAGGCAACCCGTGTTTAGTTGTTTTTCCCTTTCCTTTCCGCGTTTTGTTTTAAAAGAAAAAAAAATAAAAAAAAAATAAAAAAAAAAATTATAAAATGTTAAAATTTTCGTTCATATGGAAGCCAAACAGAACACCGAAATAGCTAAGACCCCCAAAATCGCGTTTTGAGATCACTAAGTCATTATCCGGACCCGCCAGAAATCGCGAAGCGATCCAGAGATCGCGACGCGATCTCTGACGGAGATTTAAGCGTTATTTTTTTCCGTCTAACACAGCAGATCGCATAACCCGTTTCCCCCTTCGCAATTTCGGCGACCAAACCACCAAAACCCCAAAATCCGGCCGATTTCTTCCTTTTTCTTCCATCAATCTTTATCTCCATGGCGCCTAAGGTTGGTTTCCTACTCTTTTCCTCCATTAATCCATCTTTTAGGGTAGAAATCTTAGGTTTTTGGGAGTATTCTTGCAAAACCCGAAATTCTTGAATGCTTGCTCTTTTCGTCCGATTTTTGTGTGATTAGTTGTTGATTAAAGCCATAGATTGTTAGTAGTCGAATTGTTACTAAACCCTAGTATAAATTCTGAAATTTAGGGGTTGATTTTGCTTTTTAGAAAAAAAAAACTTATGAACTAGGGTTTGTTCTTGTCAAGAACACGAAAATTTCACATATTTTGCTTGGTGAATCTTCTACATTGTGTTAATGAGTTAATTGTGGATGAATAACATAGATACTTGTCAAATTTTCACTTTGTGGTCATATTTAAATAAATTGGGATCAAGTTCTTGACAACTACATCACAAGCTTATACAAATTTAAAATTTTAATTATCAAAACAATCATTATAAGTGTTAAATAATGTCACACTTAGTTTAACAACTAAGTGTGGGTAAGGAAAACTGGTAAGCTTTTACATAGTTTCACACTTAGTTTAACAACTAAGTGTGGGTACGGGAAATTGGGGTTTAAATTAGAAAAAGCTTATAAATTCTTTATTTATTTTGTAACTTTTCTGTTAAATAACATTTCTAATGATTATTCTTTTAATTTGTTTTTAGGCGAGACCTACAAGAGCATCATCGTCTAGGGCATCCTCATCTAGGGTCCCTCGACCTCAACCTCCACCTTCACCAGATCAGTCATCATCCGATTCAGAGGAAGAAATCGCGGTCGAATATGAGGAAGAATTTGAATTACCAATAGACCTTGATGAAGATGGTTTCCCCTTGGTTCTTAAGATCAACGAGCTTCATCACACGTTCGCGAAATTCGATAATATTCGCAACGAAATCACTTGAGCCATTTATGAACAAAGAAGAGATAGAATCATGCATAAAGATGTGCATGCGGGTCGAACACCTAAATGGGACGAACTTGCGGCCTTGGGGAAAGAGGAGGCTATCCGAGCCTACTTAACGAGAAAAGTTCGGGACAATAACGGGCGCGTGATATTCACGTGCAATGCTTGGGAGGTCGCCCATACACTAAGAGAACCAATCTATTCCGAGCTTGTGCTAGAGTTCCTTTCCACATACCATTTGGAATGCACCACCGCCTACAACGATCCCGAGGCCATATCCATTCATTACCGGGTAGCTCATCAATGGGTCCATTGTTCACTCATTTAGTTCGCAATAAATCTGGGGCTCTACACCCAAGCCCAAACAAATCACCGGCATTTCATCTCATACTTGCGTCGGGGCCAATTTATACCAAATCGTGATGTAGCAGAGATTTGGACTGCACTCGGTGTGGGGGAATGGAGTTCACGGTACTCAAAAAGCAAGCAACTTAGGAAGAGTGAGCACCGCTATCTATACCGAATGATCTCCAACACCATCCGCCAACGAAAGGATGGTGCCGAAAAAATGAATATAGCGAGCATTTGGTTTCTACATCAGTTGGTCAACCCAGAGTGTTTCACAAACCTCCCGATGGTTATCGCTTTGTTCTTGAATGGTCCCGCTCGGGGACATAAAGGAAAAAGTTGTTTTGTAGGTGGCCAATACATCACTCGATTGGCAAATGCCACGATGCCTCTTACACCACGAGTGAGAGGTACTTTAACAAAGATCGAGATGGGTTTTATTGATTACAATCAAATGCAAGGGATGGGGATACTCCGAAGTGCAATACCTGGGGTGGAAGTTGGTAGATATGTATGGGTGGATAATCCACCCACCGACCTTGCTAGACGGGTTAGACGAAGGGCACAGGATCCACCGCCGCAAGAGCAGGAAGATGCGGAGATACGGGAGATGGAGGAACCGGTTATCAATCAGAGTCATGGGCACCCCGGGGCATCTGGCTCCCAAGCGGGCCCGTCCTCATCTGATCCATATCAGAGTTTATATACTGACGTACATGCTTTACAGGTTGATATGGCAGGTTTGACGACTGATTTTGGTGGAATGCAGCAATACATGGTAGGTATGAACCTACAAATTCAAAGAAATTATTATCAGGCCGAAAGAGGTCAAGCATACCACCAGTGGCGAGCTTCAGCAGCACCAGCCGAGGCCCAATACTCCCTTCCATACTGGGGCCCGGGTTTGCCAGCACCGCCGAACTTCCCGACATACGATGCCTGGTTCCAGCAGTACGATCCTGCACAGCCTCGTGATGGGCCCGATTATTGATCCATGATTGTGGTTATCTTAGACTATTTCCAGTTTGGTTGTACTTTTGGTTTACTTTTTTTTTCTTTTAGCAGCAACTTAGTACTTTTGTCTTTTGGTTTATGTCATGTCTAAACTACTTTATCGTGTTATTCTAGTTTTGTGTTTTATTATGTTTTGATAGAATGTGATGAGCTTGGAACTGGATGGAATTGCTCGAAAATGGTCCTTGCGTTTGGATGATAACAGTATTTGGAACACAGAAAGAAATATTCACAATACCTTCAGGGAGTACCGTTCCCTTTTGCCTTTTACTTTCAGTTTATGATTTTCTATTTTATTTTTGTTGCATTGAGGGCAATGCAACGTTTTAAGTGAGGGCATGGGGCGTGGTATCCACCACTTGTTGTATCTCTTAGTAAATCATCTAAAACACGAAATAACCAGTTTAATCAGAATTTTTTTTAGACACATCTCAATCGTAGAAAACAATTTTAGACAATAGAGTTCACTTTAAAGGGCAAAATTTTTCCTAGCTTTTATGTGTCAAACTTTTGTGGCTTTTCGACGATCTAATGATCTTTTTAACTCGTTAATTAAACCACTTCCTAATTTGGAAAATTTGAAATATCTTGTAAGCCGATAAAAATTGTCTTTTAGAAAATTAATATTAGCAAAGCTAGCTCCCGATGACATTAGGTTGGATTAAGAGCTTTTAGTTTACGTGAATAAATTGCTAAATAATAATATAAATGAAAAATTTGAGAATCAATGAGAATATTCATCCGGCCTTGTGCTTCAAACCTAGCATTCTAAGGTCAACTGATCTGGACATGTTGGTCGAAAGTCTTTTACGCGGGTTCACAATGTAAGCTGAGGTTCGAATCGATTCTTGAATAAATACCTAATTGAATATTTAGGGAGAACAATTAGCCGACCTTGGGTTCCCGACAAGTAAGCTCGCGGGGTCCTTTAAACCTAGCATACTAAGGTCAACTGATCTGGATATGTTGGCTGAAAGTCTTTTACGCGGGTGCTCAATGAAAGTTGTGGTTCTCTCTTCCAAACAAAATAAATAAATAAATTAATAAACGTGCAAAGCATGTAATAAAAGAAATGAAAAATCAAATAAAATAAATAAACATGCAAAGCATGAAGAAATAAAGCAAATAAGCCTTAAAATAAATGAATAAACTAAATTTTCTTCTTTTAACCTTACTAGTTGGGTAATTTTCATAAAGATGGTATTTATAGGTTATACAAGTATTGATTAAGATCTAAGTTAAAGGTAGTATAATTAGCATAGTTAAGGATTTGATTAGATTTGTGAAAAGTTAGTTACTGTCATACCCAAACTTGGGCATAAAATATAGCGAGAAATTTTAACTGCTAAATGGACTAAGTTCTGAAAAATTGTTGTATTTCTATAAATTCATTGAGATGAAGTGTCGACTGCATTAATTGTTTTTATCTATCTGATTAGATTATTTTATTAATGATTTGCTTGAGGACAATCAAAGTTCAAGTGTGGGCATGTTGATATTGGCAGATTTATACATATATTTATCTGCGAATATACCGATTTTTATATGTGTTTATCGAACAGAATATGATGTTATCACTCAAAATGTAGTTTCCATTGTGTTTTGCAGGCTATAGAAGAAAACGTAACAAAAACGGGTCAAAATAGCACAAAAAACGAAAATTGTAGAAAAGCCTAGAAATAGCGGCGCGATCCTAGATCGCGACGCGATCTCTGTCGCTATCTTGTAAACGTGATTTTTAAGGCCTTAGCGATTTCGGCGTTCTGTTTATTTACGAATTACCGAAAATCGCGACGTGATTGTAGATAGCGGCGCGATTTCCAGCGATCAGATAACTATTTAAATAAACCTGCAGATATGAATTAAAGGACTTTTGACCTAATTCGAAGGGCAGCCGGAAAACACCATTGGAGAACTCAAGATCGAGATTTCAAGCATAAAACATTGGTTTTTTATCATCTTTGATTAATTCTATGTTTATGAATTCGATTATTTACATTTGTTTGATGATTTTTAGCATGTCTATGTGCTAATCATCCTTTATTCACTATGACTAGATGAAGTTAGGGTTTTAGGTTTGGATATTCTTAGGATTTTATAATGATTGTTTGAACGCTTCTATTGCTAATGAAGAACCTTTTCGTTAAACCCTTACATTTGCAGTATTGAATCTGTTTGTTACTTGATTGATTAAAATATTGACAACATTGAATTGATCTAGTAATTCCCCTGACTTTTCATACCTTTTGACCTAGTCAGCGTCTCAATAGAAATAGGGGTCCGAGATTTAATACCAATAACCTAGGTGAAACTTAGAGTCTGATCTTTAGAGAAGAAATTCCTAGGATTAGAAGGTCTCGGAAAGCCGGACCTAGTTAGAAATAACAAGAAGGAGTGTGAATTTAAACAGGTTTCTTGAGAAGAAATTCCTAGAAATCATATTAGACTCATTGTAAGGTTTTGAGAGAAATCTAGTTCCTTAAACTCCTAGAACATGAATTAAATCGGTACTTCAAAACCAAACCTAGACCTGGACTGATTCGACTCATAGTGAATATACTCCTTAATATTTAAACACTCCCTTGTCGTTTTCGGTCGATTATTCACTTTGAACAACCATTTTCAGTTTATTTATCTAGTTTGCAAATAAAAAATATTCCAAATTAAAACCCCTTTTTATTATTTGTTTACGTTAATTAATTAGTTTTATATTACAAAATCAGCTTAATTGTTCCCTGTGGAGACGAATAAACCCGAATTTACTTACCTGAACTATATTGCTCACGATTAGGTCATACTTGCCTAAGAGTGTGGTAATCTAGGAAAGGCGTATTTTAGGTGATTATTTTATAACTAAATGGACACCAATTAAGGTTTAAAATGGATACTTATAGCTTATTGGTCATAGCTAGTGGTTAAAATCGTTCATGGGGCATTTGTATGGATTCTAGACACCAATTACAGTTTAAAAAATGGATACTTACAGGTTATTGGTCATAGCTATTGGGTATAATGGTTCACGGGCCATTCGTATGGCCTATGGACGCTAATTACGGTTTAACAAGGATACTTACAGGTTATTGGTCGAAGCTAGTGGTAATAATGGTTCATGAGCCATTCGTACGGGCTATGGACGCTAATTACGGTTTAATAAGGATACTTATAAGTTATTGGTCGTAGCTAGTGTTTATAATGGTTCACAGGCCATTCGTATGGGCTATGGACACCAATTACGGTTTCACATAGGTACTTATAGGTTATTGGTCGTAGCTAGTGTTTCTAATGATTCACGGGCCATTCGTATGGGTAATGGACACCAATTAAGGTTGAAAATTGATACTTATTGGTTATTGGTCGTAGCTAGTGGTCAAAATCATTCACGGGGCATTCGTATGGGTTCTAGACACCAATTACAATTTAATAAAATGGGTAATTATGGGTTATTGGTCATAGCTAGTGGTCAAAATCATTCACGGGGCATTCGTATGGGTTCTAGACACCAATTACAATTTAAAAAATGGATATTTATAGGTTATTCGTCATAGCTAGTGGTTATAACGGTTCACGGGCCATTCGTATGGGTAATGGACACCAATTAAGGTTTAAAATGGATACTTATAATTTATTGGTCATAGCTAGTGGTCAAAATCATTCATGGGGCATTCGTATGGATTCTAGACACCAATTAAAGTTTAAAATATTGATACTTATAGGTTATTGGTCATAGGTAGTGGTCAAAATCCTTCACGGGGCATTTGTCTGGGTTCTAAACACTATTTATAGTTTAAAAAATGGATACTTATTAGTTATTGGTCATAGCTATTGGTTATAATGGTTCACGGGCCATTTGTATGGGTTATCAACACCAATTACAGTTTAAAAAATGGATACTTATAGGATATTGATTATAGCTAGTGGTTATAATGATTCACGGGCCATTCGTATAGGCTATGGACGCCAATTATGGTTTAACATGGATACTTATAGGTTATTGGGCGCAGCTAGTGGTTATAATGGTTCACAGGCCATTCGTATGTGTAATGGACACCAATTAAGGTTTAAAATGGATACTTATAGGTTATTGGTCAAAGCTAGTGGTCAAAATCGTTGCAGGGTATTCGTATAAGTTCTAGACACCAATTACAGTTCAAAAAATGGATACTTATAGGTTATTGGTCATAGCTATTGGTTATAATGGTTCACTGGCCATTCGTATGGGCTATGGACGATAATTACGGTTTAACAAGGATACTTATAGGTTATTGGTCGAAACTAGTGGTTATAATGGTTTACGGGCTATTCGTATGGGTGATGGACACCAATTAAGGTTTAAAATGAATAGTTATAGGTTATTGGTTGTAGCTAGTCCTTATAATGGTTCACGGGCCATTCGGTTTAACAAGGATACTTAAAGGTTATTGGTCGAAACTAGTGGTTATAATGGTTTACGGGCTATTCGTATGGGTAATGGACACCAATCAAGGTTTAAAATGGATATTTATAGGTTATTGGTCGCAGCTTGTGGTCGAAATCGTTCACGGGGCATTCGTATGGGTTCTAGACACCAATTACAGTTTAATAAAGTGGATAATTATAGGTTATTGGTCATAGCTAGTGGTTAATAAAATGGATGCTTATAGGTTATTGGTTATAGCTAGTGATTATAATGGCTCACGGGTCATTCGTATGGGCTACGCACGCTAATTACGGTTTAACAACGATACTTGTAGGTTTTTGGTCGCAGCTAGTGGTTATAATTATTCACGGGCCATTTGTATGGGTAATGGACACCAATTAAGTTTTAAAATAGATAGTTATAGGTTATTGGTCATAGCTAGTGGTCAAAATCATTCACGGGGCATTCGTATGGGTTCTAGACACCAATTATAGTTTAAAAAATGTATGCTTATAGGTTATTGGTCATAGTTAGTGGTTATAATGGTTCGCGGGCCATTTGTATGGGTAATGGACACCAATTAAGTTTTAAAATGGATACTTATAGGTTATTGGTTATAGCTAGTGGTTATAATGGTTCATTGGCCGTTCGTATGGGCTATGAATGCTAATTACGGTTTAACAAGAATACTTATAGGTTATTGGTCATGGCTATTGGTTATAATGGTTCACGGGTCATTCGTATGGGCTATGGACGCTAATTACGGTTTAACAAGGATACTTATAGGTTATTAGTCGTAGCTAGTGTTTATAATGATTCACGGGCCATTCGTATGGGTAATGGACACCAATTAAGGTTTAAAATGGATACTTATAGGTTATTGGTTGTAGCTAGCGCTTATAATGGTTCACGGCCATTCGTATGGGTAATAGACACCAATAGGGGTTTAAAATGGATATTTATAGGTTATTGGTCATACCTAGTAGTAAAAATTTTACACGGGGCATTCGTATGGGTTCTAAACACATTTTACAGTTTAAAAAATGGATACTTATAAGTTATTGGTCATAGCTAGTGGTTACCAAAATGGATACTTATAGGTTATTGGTTATACCTAGTGATTATAATGGCTCATGAGTCATTCGTAGGTAATTACGGTTTAACAACGATACTTATAGGTTATTGGTCGTAGCTAGTGGTTATAATGGTTCACGGGCCATTTGTATGGGTACTGGACAACAATTAAGATTTCAAATAGATACTTATAGGTTATTGGTCTTAGCTAGTGGTCAAAATCATTCACGGGGCATTTGTATGGGTTCTAGACACCAATTACAGTTTAAAAAATGGATACTTATAGGTTATTGGTCATAGCTAGTGGTTATAATTGTTTACGGGCCATTTGATGAGTTATCAACACCAATTACAATTTAAAAAATGGATACTTATAGGTTATCGATCATAGCTAGTGGTTATAATGGTTTACGGGCCATTCGTATGGGCTATGGACACCAATTACGGTTTAACATGGATACTTATAGGTTATTGGGCGTAGCTAGTGGTTATAATGCTTCACGGCCCATTCGTATGGGTAATGGACACCAATTAAGGTTTAAAATGTATACTTATAGGTTATTGTTCGAAGCTAGTGATTATAATGGTTCACGGGCCATTCGTATGGGTATTGGACACCAATTAAGGTTTAAAATGGATACTTATAGGTTATTGGTCATAGATAGTGGTCAAAATCATTTACGGGGCATCGTATGGTTTCTAGACACCAATTACATTTTAAAAAATGGAAACTTATAGGTTATTGGTCATAGTTAGTGGTTATAATGGTTCACGGGACATTTGTATGGGTTATCAACACCAATTACAGTTTAAAAAATTGATACTTATTGGTTGTTTGTTATAGCTAGTAGTTATAAAGGTTCACGGGCCATTCGTATGGGCTATGGACGCCAATTACGGTTTAACATGGATACTTATAGGTTATTGCGCGTACCAAGTGGTTATAATCGTTCACGGGCCATTTGTATGGGTTATAAACACCTATTAAGGTTTAAAATGGATACTTATAGGTTATTAGTCATAGCTAGTGGTCAAATTCATTCACGGGGCATTCGTATGGGATTCTAGACACGAATTACAATTTAAAAATGGATACTTATAGGTTATTCGTTATAGCTTGTGGTTATAATGGTTCACGGGCCATTCGTATGGGTAATGGACACCAATTAAGGTTTAAAATTGATACTTATAGCTTATTGGTCATAGCTAGTGGTTAAAATCGTTCATGGGGCATTCGTATGGATTCTAGACACCAATTACAGTTTAAAAAATGGATACTTACAGGTTATTGGTCATAGCTATTGGGTATAATGGTTCACGGGCCATTCGTATGGCCTATGGACGCTAATTACGGTTTAACAAGGATACTTACAGGTTATTGGTCGAAGCTAGTGGTTATAATGGTTCATGAGCCATTCGTACGGGCTATGGACGCTAATTACGGTTTAACAAGGATACTTATAAGTTATTGGTCGTAGCTAGTGTTTATAATGGTTCACGGGCCATTCGTATGGGTAATGGACACCAATTAAGGTTTAAAATGGATACTTATAGGTTGTTGGTCGAAGCTAGTGGTTATAATGGTTCACGGGCCATTCGTATGGGTAATGGACACTAATTAAGGTTTAAAATGGATACTTATAGGTTATTAGTCATAGGTTGTGGACAAAATCGTTCACGGGGCATTCGTATGGGTTCTAAACACCAATTATAGTTTAAAAATGGATACTTATAGGTTATTGTTCATAGCTAGTGGTTATAATGGTTCACGGGCCATTTATATGGGTTATCAACACCAATCACAGTTTAAAAAATGGATACTTATAGGTTAGTGGTTATAGCTAGTGCTTATAATGGCTCACGGGTCGTTCGTATGGGCTATGGACGCCAATTACTGTTTAACAAGGATACTTATAGGTTATTAGTCGTAGCTAGGGGTTATAATGGTTCACGGGCCATTTGAATGGGTAATGGAAACCAATTAAGGTTTAAAATAGATGCTTATAGGTTGTTGGTCGAAGCTAGTGGTTATAATGGTTCACGGGCCATTCGTATGGGTAATGGACACTAATTAAGGTTTAAAATGGATACTTATAGGTAATTGGTCCCAGGTGTGTATACAAAATCGTTCACGGGGCATTCGTATGGGTTCTAAACACCAATTACAGTTTAAAAATGGATACTTATAGGTTATTGGTCATAGCTAGTGGTTATAATGGTTCACGGGCCATTTATATGGGTTATCAAGACCAATCACAGTTTAAAAAATGGATACTTATAGGTTAGTGGTTATAGCTAGTGCTTATAATGGGTCACGGGTCGTTCGTATGGGCTATGGACGCCAATTACGGTTTAACAAGGATACTTATAGGTTATTAGTCGTAGCTAGTGGTTATAATGGTTCACGGGCCATTTGAATGAGTAATGGAAACCAATTAAGGTTTAAAATAGATGCTTATAGGTTATTGGTCATAGCTAGTGGTCAAATTCATTCACGAGGCATTCCTATGGGGTCTAGACACCAGTTACAGTTTAAAAAATGGATACTTATAGGTTATTGGTCATAGCTAGTGGTTATATTGGTTTAGGGGCTATTTGTACGAGTTATCAACACCAATTACAATTTAAAAAATGCATACTTATAGGTTATTGGTCGTAGCTAGTGTTTCTAATGATTCACGGGCCATTCTATGGGTAATGGACACACATTAAGGTTTAAAATGGATACTTATTGGTTATTGGTCATAGCTAGTGGTCAAAATCATTCACGGGGCATTCGTATGGGTTCTAGACACCACTTACAATTTAATAAAATGGATAATTATGGGTTATTGGTCATAGCTAGTGGTCAAAATCATTCACGCGGCATTCGTATGGGTTCTAAACACCAATTACAATTTAAAAAATGGATACTTATAGGTTATTCGTCATAGCTAGTGGTTATAATGGTTCACGGGCCATTCGTATGGGTAATGGACACCAATTAAGGTTTAAAATGGATACTTGTAGTTTATTGGTGATAGCTAGTGGTCAAAATCGTTCATGGGGCATTCGTATGGATTCTAGACACCAATTACAGTTTAAAATATGGATACTTATAGGTTATTGGTCATAGGTAGTGGTCAAAATCCATCAAGGGGCATTCGTATGGGTTCTAGACACTAATTACAGTTTAAAAAATAGATACTTATTAGTTATTGGTCATAGCTATTGGTTATAATGGTTCACGGGCCATTTGTATGGGTTATCAACACCAATTACAGTTTAAAAAATGGATACTTATAGGTTATTGGTTATAGCTAGTGGTTATAATGATTCACGGGCCATTCGTATGGGCTATGGACGCCAATTACGGTTTAACATGGATACTTATAGGTTATTGGGCGTAGCTAGTGGTTATAATGGTTCACGGGCCATTCGTATGTGTAATGGACACCAATTAAGGTTTAAAATGGATACTTACAGGTTATTGGTCATAGCTAGTGGTCAAAATCGTTGCAGGGTATTCGTATGAGTTCTAGACACCAATTACAGTTCAAAAAATAGATACTTAAAGGTTATTGGTCATAGGTAATGGTCAAAATCCTTCACGGGTCATTCATATGCGTTCTAGACACCAATTACAGTTTAAAATTGGACACTTATAGGTTATTGGTCATGGCTATTGGTTATAATGGTTCACGGGCCATTCGTATGGGTTATGGACGCTAATTACGGTTTAACAAGGATACTTATAGGTTATTGGTCATAGCTATTGGTTATAATGGTTCACGGGACATTTGTATGGGTTATCAACACCAATTACAGTTTAAAAAATGGATACTTATAGGTTATTGGTTATAGCTAGTGGTTATAATGGTTCACAGGCCATTCGTATGAGCTATGGACACCAATTACGGTTTAACATAGGTACTTATAGGTTATTGGTCGTAGCTAGTGTTTCTAATGATTCACGGGCCATTCGTATGGGTAATGGACACCAATTAAGGTTGAAAATGGATACTTATTTGTTATTGGTCATAGCTAATGGTCAAAATCATTCACGGGGCATTCGTATGGGTTCTAGACACCAATTACAGTTTAATAAAATGGATAATTATAGGTTATTGGTCATAGCTAGTGGTCAAAATCATTCGCGAGGCATTCGTATGGGTTCTAGACACCAATTACAATTTAAAAAATGGATACTTATAGGTTATACATCATAGCTAGTGGTTATAATGGTTCACGGGCCATTCGTATGGGTAATGGACACCAATTAAGGTTTAAAATGGATACTTATAGTTTATTGGTCATAGCTAGTGGTCAAAATCGTTCATGGGGCATTCGTATGGATTCCAGACACCAATTAAAGTTTAAAATATTGATACTTATAGGTTATTGGTCATAGGTAGTGGTCAAAATCCTTCACGGGGCATTCGTATGGGTTCTAGACACTATTTACAGTTTAAAAAATGGATACTTATTAGTTATTGGTCATAGCTATTGGTTATAATGGTTCACGGGCCATTTGTATGGGTTATCAACACCAATTACAGTTTAAAAAATGGATACTTATAGGTTATTGGTTATAGCTAGTGGTTATAATGATTCACGGGCTATTCGTATGGGCTATGGACGCCAATTACGGTTTAACATGGATACTTATAGGTTATTGGGCGCAGCTAGTGGTTATAATGGTTCACGGGCCATTCGTATGTGTAATGGACCCCAATTAAGGTTTAAAATGGATACTTATAGGTTATTGGTCATAGCTAGTGGTAAAAATCGTTGTAGGGTATTCGTATAAGTTCTAGACACCAATTACAGTTCAAAAAATGGATACTTATAGGTTATTGGTCATAGCTATTGGTTATAATGGTTCACGGGCCATTCGTATGGGCTATGGACACTAATTACGGTTTAACAAGGATACTTATAGGTTATTGGTCGAAACTAGTGGTTATAATGGTTCACGGGCCATTCGTATGGGCTATGGACGCTAATTACAATTTAACAAGGATACTTATAGGTTATTCGTCGTAGCTAGTGTTTAGAATGATGCACGGGCCATTCGTATGGGTGATGGACACCAATTAAGGTTTAAAATGGATACTTATAGGTTATTGGTTGTAGCTAGTCCTTATAATGGTTCACGGGCCATTCGTATGGGTAATGGACACCAATCAAGGTTTAAAATGGATATTTATAGGTTATTGGTCATAGCTCGTGGTCAAAATCGTTCACGGGGAATTCGTATGTGTTCTAGACACCAATTACAGTTTAATAAAGTGTATAATTATAGGTTATTGGTCATAGCTAGTGGTCAAAATCATTCACGGGGCATTCGTATGGGTTCTAGACACCAATTACAATTTAAAAAATGGATACTTATAGGTTAATAGTTATACCTAGTTATTATAATGGCTCACGAGTCATTCGTAGGTAATTACGGTTTAACATCGATACTTATAGGTTATTGGTCGTAGCTAGTGGTTATAATGGTTCACGGGCCATTCGTATGGGCTATGGACGCCAATTACGGTTTAACATGGATATTTATAGGTTATTGGGCGTAGCTAGTGGTTATAATGCTTCACGGCCCATTCGTAAGGGTAATGGACACCAATTAAGGTTTAAAATTGATGCTTATAGGTTATTGGTCGAAGCTAGTGGTTATAATGGTTCACGGGCATTCGTATGGGTATTGGACAATAATTAAGGTTTAAAATGGATACTTATAGGTTATTGGTCATTGATAGTGGTCAAAATAGTTTACGGGGCATTCGTATGGGTAATGGACACCAATTAAGGTTTAAAATGGATACTTATAGCTTATTGGTTAAAATCCTCCATGGGGCATTCGTATGGATTCTAGACACCAATTACAGTTTTAAATATGGATACTTGTAAGTTATTGGTCATAGCTAGTGGGTATAATGGTTCACGAGCCATTCGTATGGGCTATGGACGCTAATTACGGTTTAACAAGGATACTTATAGGTTATTGGTCGAAGTTAGTGGTTATGATGGTTCACGGGCCATTCGTATGGGTATTGGACACCAATTAAGGTTTAAAATGGATACTTATAGGTTATTGGTCATAGATAGTGGTCAAAATCATTTAGGGGGCATTCGTATGGGTTCTAGACACCAATTACAGTTTAAAAAATGGATACTTATAGGTTATTGGTCATAGTTAGTGGTTATAATGGTTCACGGGCCATTTGTATGGGTTATCAACACCAATTACGGTTTACAAAATGGATACTTATTGGTTGTTGGTTATAGCTAGTAGTTATGAAGGTTCACGGGCCATTCGTATGGGCTATGGACGCCAATTACAGTTTAACATGGATACATATAGGTTATTGCGCGTACCAAGTGGTTATACTCGTTCACGTGCCATTCGTATGGGTTATAAACACCAATTAAGGTTTAAAATGGATACTTATAGGTTATTTGTCATAGCTAGTGGTCAAAATCATTCATGGGGCATTCGTATGGGGTTCTAGACACGAATTACAATTTAAAAAATGGATACTTATAGGTTATTCGTCATAGCTTGTGGTTATAATGGTTCACGGGCCATTGGTACGGGTAATGGACACCAATTAAGGTTTAAAATGGATACTTATAGCTTATTGGTCATAGCTATTGGTTAAAATCGATCATGGGGCATTCTTATGGACTCTAGACACCAATTATAGTTTAAAAAATGGATACTTACAGGTTATTGGTCATAGCTAGTGGTTATAATGGTTCACGGGCCATTCATATGGGTAATGGACACCAATTAAGGTTTGAAAATGGATACTTATAGTTTATTGGTCATAGCTAGTGGTCAAAATCGTTCATGGGGCATTCGTATAGGTTCTAGACACCAATTACAGTGTAAAAAATGGATACTTGTAGGTTAATAAACCTTGTTATTATAATGGCTCACGAGTCATTCGTAGGTAATTACGGTTTAACAACGATATTTATAGGTTATTGGTCGTAGCTAGTGGTTATAATGGTTCACGGGCCATTCGTATGGGCTATGGACGCCAATTACGGTTTAACATGGATATTTATAGGTTATTGGGCGTAGCTAGTGGTTATAATGCTTCACGGCCCATTCGTAAGGGTAATGGACACCAATTAAGGTTTAAAATTGATACTTATAGGTTATTGGTCGAAGCTAGTGGTTATAATGGTTCACGGGCATTCGTATGGGTATTGGACAATAATTAAGGTTTAAAATGGATACTTATAGGTTATTGGTCATTGATAGTGGTCAAAATAGTTTACGGGGCATTCGTATGGGTAATGGACACCAATTAAGGTTTAAAATGGATACTTATAGCTTATTGGTTAAAATCGTCCATGGGGCATTCGTATGGATTCTAGACACCAATTACAGTTTTAAATATGGATACTTGTAAGTTATTGGTCATAGCTAGTGGGTATAATGGTTCACGAGCCATTCGTATGGGCTATGGACGCTAATTACGGTTTAACAAGGATACTTATAGGTTATTGGTCGAAGTTAGTGGTTATGATGGTTCACGGGCCATTCGTATGGGTATTGGACACCAATTAAGGTTTAAAATGGATACTTATAGGTTATTGGTCATAGATAGTGGTCAAAGTCATTTAGGGGGCATTCGTATGGGTTCTAGACACCAATTACAGTTTAAAAAATGGATACTTATAGGTTATTGGTCATAGTTAGTGGTTATAATGGTTCACGGGCCATTTGTATGGGTTATCAACACCAATTACAGTTTACAAAATGGATACTTATTGGTTGTTGGTTATAGCTAGTAGTTATGAAGGTTCACGGGCCATTCGTATGGGCTATGGACGCCAATTACGGTTTAACATGGATACATATAGGTTATTGCGCGTACCAAGTGGTTATACTCGTTCACGTGCCATTCGTATGGGTTATAAACACCAATTAAGGTTTAAAATGGATACTTATAGGTTATTTGTCATAGCTAGTGGTCAAAATCATTCATGGGGCATTCGTATGGGGTTCTAGACACGAATTACAATTTAAAAAATGGATACTTATAGGTTATTCGTCATAGCTTGTGGTTATAATGGTTCACGGGCCATTGGTACGGGTAATGGACACCAATTAAGGTTTAAAATGGATACTTGTAGCTTATTGGTCATAGCTATTGGTTAAAATCGTTCATGGGGCATTCTTATGGATTCTAGACACCAATTATAGTTTAAAAAATGGATACTTACAGGTTATTGGTCATAGCTAGTGGTTATAATGGTTCACGGGCCATTCATATGGGTAATGGACACCAATTAAGGTTTGAAAATGGATACTTATAGTTTATTGGTCATAGCTAGTGGTCAAAATCGTTCATGGGGCATTCGTATAGGTTCTAGACACCAATTGCAGTGTAAAAAATGGATACTTGTAGGTTAATAGTTATACCTAGTTATTATAATGGCTCACGAGTCATTCGTAGGTAATTACGGTTTAACAACGATACTTATAGGTTATTGGTCGTAGCTAGTGGTTATAATGGTTCACGGGCCATTCGTATGGGCTATGGACGCCAATTACGGTTTAACATGGATATTTATAGGTTATTGGGCGTAGCTAGTGGTTATAATGCTTCACGACCCATTCGTAAGGGTAATGGACACCAATTAAGGTTTAAAATGGATACTTATAGGTTATTGGTCGAAGCTAGTGGTTATAATGGTTCACGGGCATTCGTATGGGTATTGGACAATAATTAAGGTTTAAAATGGATACTTATAGGTTATTGGTCATTAATAGTGGTCAAAATAGTTTACGGGGCATTCGTATGGGTAATGGACACCAATTAAGGTTTAAAATGGATACTTATAGCTTATTGGTTAAAATCGTCCATGGGGCATTCGTATGGATTCTAGACACCAGTTACAGTTTTAAATATGGATACTTGTAAGTTATTGGTCATAGCTAGTGGGTATAATGGTTCACGAGCCATTCGTATGGGCTATGGACGCTAATTACGGTTTAACAAGGATACTTATAGGTTATTGGTTGAAGTTAGTGGTTATGATGGTTCACGGGCCATTCGTATGGGTATTGGACACCAATTAAGGTTTAAAATGGATACTTATAGGTTATTGGTCATAGATAGTGGTCAAAATCATTTAGGGGGCATTCGTATGGGTTCTAGACGCCAATTACAGTTTAAAAAATGGATACTTATAGGTTATTGGTCATAGTTAGTGGTTATAATGGTTCACGGGCCATTTGTATGGGTTATCAACACCAATTACAGTTTACAAAATGGATACTTATTGGTTGTTGGTTATAGCTAGTAGTTATGAAGGTTCACGGGCCATTCGTATGGGCTATGGACGCCAATTACGGTTTAACATGGATACTTATAGGTTATTGCGCGTACCAAGTGGTTATACTCGTTCACGTGCCATTCGTATGGGTTATAAACACCAATTAAGGTTTAAAATGGATACTTATAGGTTATTTGTCATAGCTAGTGGTCAAAATTATTCATGGGGCATTCGTATGGGGTTCTAGACACGAATTAGAATTTAAAAAATGGATACTTATAGGTTATTCGTCATAGCTTGTGGTTATAATGGTTCACGGGCCATTGGTACGGGTAATGGACACCAATTAAGGTTTAAAATGGATACTTATAGCTTATTGGTCATAGCTATTGGTTAAAATAATTCATGGGGCATTCTTATGGATTCTAGACACCAATTATAGTTTAAAAAATGGATACTTACAGGTTATTGGTCATAGCTAGTGGGTATAATGGTTCACGGGCCATTCGTATGGCCTATGGACGTTAATTACGGTTTAACAAGGATACTTACAGGTTATTGGTCGAAGCTAGTGGTTATAATGGTTCATGGGCCATTCGTATGGGCTATGGACGCTAATTACGGTTTAACAAGGATACTTATAAGTTATTGGTCGTAGCTAGTGTTTATAATGGTTCAAGGGCCATTCGTATGGGTAATGGACACCAATTAAGGTTTAAAATGGATACTTAAAGGTTATTGGTCAAAGCTAGTGGTTATAATGGTTCACGGGCCATTCGTATGGGTAATGGACACTAATTAAAGTTTAAAATGGATACTTATAGGTTATTGGTCATAGGTAGTGGACAAAATCGTTCACGAGGCATTCGTATGGGTTCTAAACACCAATTACAATTTGAAAATGGATACTTATAGGTTATTTGTCATAGCTAGTGGTTATACTTGTTCACGGGCCATTTATATGGGTTATCAACACCAATCACAGTTTAAAAAATGGATACTTATAGGTTAGTTGTTATAGCTAGTGCTTATAATGGCTCACGGGTCGTTCGTATGGGCTATGGACGCCAATTACGGTTTAACATGGATATTTATAGGTTATTGGGCGTAGCTAGTGGTTATAATGCTTCACGGCCCATTCGTAAGGGTAATGGACACCAATTAAGGTTTAAAATGGATACTTATAGGTTATTGGTCGAAGCTAGTGGTTATAATGGTTCACGGGCATTCGTATGGGTATTGGACAATAATTAAGGTGTAAAATGGATACTTGTAGGTTATTGGTCATTGATAGTGGTCAAAATCGTTTACGGGGCATTCATATGGGTAATGGACACCAATTAAGGTTAAAATGGATACTTATAGCTTATTGGTTAAAATCGTCCATGGGGCATTCGTATGGATTCTAGACACCAATTACAGTTTTAAATATGGATACGAGCCATTCGTATAATGGATTCTAGACACCAATAACTTATTGGTCATAGCTAGTGGGTATAATGGTTCACGAGCCATTCGTATGGGTTATGGACGCTAATTACGGTTTAACAAGGATACTTATAGGTTATTGGTCGAAGCTAGTGGTTATGATGGTTCACGGGCCATTCGTATGGGCTATGGACGCTAATTAATGTTTAAAATGGATACTTAAAGGTTATAGGTCATAGCTAGTGGTCAAAATCATTCACGGGGCATTCGTATGGGTTCTAGACACCAATTACAATTTAAAAAATGGATACTTATATGTTATCGATCATAGCTAGTGGTTATAATGGTTTACGGGCCATTCGTATGAGTTATCAACACCAATTACAGTTTAACATGGATACTTATAGGTTATTGCGCGTAGCTAGTGGTTATAATGCTTCACGGCCCATTCGTATGGGTAATGGACACCAATTAAGGTTTAAAATGTATACTTATAGGTTATTGTTCGAAGCTAGTGGTTATAATGGTTCACGGGCCATTCGTATGGGTATTGGACACCAATTAAGGTTTAAAATGGATACTTATAGGTTATTGGTCATAGATAATGGTCAAAATCATTTTGGGGGCATTCGTATGGGTTCTAGACACCAATTACAGTTTAAAAAATGGATACTTATATGTTATTGGTCATAGTTAGTGGTTATAATGGTTCACGGGCCATTTGTATGGGTTATCAACACCAATTACAGTTTAAAAAATGGATACTTATTGGTTGTTGGTTATAGCTAGTAGTTATAAAGGTTCACGGGCCATTCGTATGGGCTATGGCCGCTAATTACGGTTTAACATGTATACTTATAGGTTATTGTGCGTACCAAGTGGTTATAATCGTTCACGTGCCATTCGTATGGGTTATAAACACCAATTAAGGTTTAAAATGGATACTTATAGGTTATTTGTCATAGCTAGTGGTCAAAATCATTCACGGGGCATTCGTATGGGGTTCTAGACACGAATTACAATTTAAAAAATGGATACTTATAGGTTATTCGTCATAGCTTGTGGTTATAATGGTTCACGGGCCATTCGTATGGGCTATGGCCGCTAATTACGGTTTAACAAGGATACTTATAGGTTATTGGTCATAGCTAGTGGTTATAATGGTTGACGGGCCATTCGTATGGGTAATGGACACCAATTAAGGTTTAAAATCGATACTTATAAATTATTGGTCATAGCTAGTGGTCAAAATCGTTCCCGGGGCATTTGTATGGGCTCTAGACACCAATTACAGTTTAAAAAATGGATACTTACAAGTTATTGGTCATAGCTAGTGGTTATAATGGTTTACGGGCCATTCGTATGGGCTTTGGACGCTAATTACGGTTTAACAAGGATACTTATAGGTTATTGGTCGAAGCTAGTGGTTATAATGGTTCACGGGCAATTCGTATGGGCTATGGACGCAAATTACGGTTTAACAAGGACACTTCTAGGTTATTGGTCGTAGCTAGTGGTTATATTGGTTCACGGGCCATTCATATGGGTAATTGACACAATTTAAGGTTATTGGTCGTAACTAGTGGTTATAATGGTTCACGGGCCATTCGTATGGGCTATGGACGCTAATTACGGTTTAACAAGGATACTTGTAGGTGATTGGTCATAACTAGTGGTCAAAATCGTTCACGGGCATTCGTATGGGTTCTAGACACCAATTACAGTGTAAAACATGGATACTTATAGGTTATTTGTCATAGCTAGTGGTTATAATGGTTCACGGGCAATTTGTTTGGGTTATCAACACCAATTACAGTTTAAAAAATGGATACTTATAGGTTATTGGTTATAGCTAGTGGTTATAATAGTTCATACACCATTCGTATGGGCTATGGACGCCAATGCGGTTTAACATGGATACTTATAGGTTATTGGGCGTAGCTAGTGGCTATAATGGTTCACGAGCCATTCGTATGGGTTATCGACACCAATTAAGGTTTAAAATGGATACTTATAGGTTATTGGTCCTAGCTAGTGGTCAAAATCATTCACGGGCCATTCGTATGGGTTCTAGACACCAATTACATTTAAAAAATGGATACTTAAAGGTTATTGGTCAGAGCTAGTGGTTATAATGGTTTACAGGCCATTTTTATGAGTTATCAACACCAAATACAATTTCAAAAATGCATACTTATAGGTTATTAGTTATAACTAGTGGTTATAATGGTTCACGAGCCATTCGTATGGGCTATGTATGCTAAATACGGTTTAACAAGCATACTTATAGGTAATTGCTCGTAGCTAGTGGTTATAATGGTTCACGGGCCATTCGTATGGGCTATGGACACTAATTACGGTTTAACAAGGATACTTATAGGTTATTGGTTGTAGTTGGTGGTTATAATGGTTCACGGGCCAGTCGTATGGGTAATGGACACCAATTAAGGTTTAAAATGGATACTTATAGATTATTGGTCATAGCTAGTGGTCAAAATCGTTCACGGGGCACTCGTAGGGGTTCTAGATGTGACAACTCGACATTTTGGGTATGTTACTATTTTTCATTTCTTACTTTCTATATTTAGAAAGTTTCTATTTTTAGAAACTTTCTCATTTCGTAACATTTCTAATTTTAGAAAGTTTCCATTTTTAGAAACTGTCCTCGTTTCCTATTATTTCTAATTATAGAATGTTTCTATTTTTAGAAACTTTCCTCCTTTCATATCATTTCCATACTTAGGAAGTTCCTATGTTTAGAAACTTTCCTCATTTAGTTTCATTTCTAGTTTTGGCATCCAAACATATAACTAGTTCACCGAACATTTAACATTTTCACCATACATCAGTGTTTGACTATTTTAGTCAACACAACATCTTATATTACTTGTGGTGATATTTTTACTCAAAAACATTTCTAATAATGATATTTAAGTAATACTTAATCAATTAATCAAAATAATTAACGAAATGTGACTCGTAACGAATGTTATTCCAAACCGACACATCAATTGTTGTCCCGACCATCAAGTGGCCGAACCCTCCTTCTTGACCTCCCTAATTTCGTCCAAACCACCTTTGGTGGTGTGGTTATCTTCAATTTAGAGTTTAAAGCTTAATCCTTATCTCCTTAATCATTATCCTTTTCCTTGAATTCAAACCAAGTTGAGTTGTACTCAAACTCTCACATGAAACCCTAGATAGCCACACTATAAATAAGACCCACAAGCCTCCATTTTTCCCTTGTTGATTTCATCCCATACACCCCCAAAACAGTCCCGAGTTTCTCCCATTCGGCCGCAATACACAACCCAAATACTCCCTTCGTTCGTTCGTCCGATCCAAGCAACCCGAAGCCTTTTGCCGATTTCTCTTCATTCCGATCAAGGTATGATGTTTTAACCTTCGTTTTTCCATGTTCCGTCCTTGCTTGATCACTGTTTCAAACCCGAGACCATGGCCCTAGGCCATATGGTCTCGGTTAGCCATGAAAACCGAGCACACATGCATGTTCTCAACTGATCGGGTTCATGTGTGTGTGTGGTGTTCTTGATTTGTTGTTTGCTTGCTAGATCCGTTTGATTGAACCTTAGATCTCGAACTTGACATGTTAAACCCTATAACTAGTCCTTAGATCCGAACCTATGCAAAATGTAGCACCTAAAACCGAACCTAGCCGATCTAGAGCTCAAACCCGATGGGGTTTGGCCATTCGGCCAACCCTAGACCAAACCTAACCCTAGTTGACTTGTATGTTGACTATTTGACCTTATGTGGACTATTTGACCTTTGTTGACCAAATATTATGCTAGATTAAACCCTAGATCCGAATACCAAACCCTAGTCGAAATCTAGTGGACCAATGTTGACTTTTGTTGACAATTTGACCAATGTTGACTTCTAGGATGGACTAATTTTGACCCATAAGTCAAACCGGGTCAAGGCCGGATCTTGACCCAACCGATCGACCCAAACCCGAATACCTAATCGGGCCAAGGCCCGTACTTGGCCCATATCGATCTACCTTAGTCTATCGGGCCCAAACCTTAGTTGGCCCATTAGTATCCAAGCCCATTTGGACCAAAGCCCAAACCTTTGGCCCACTTATACCAAACCGAACCCAACCTAGTGGCCCATTAAGCCCATCTAGGCCCATTAAGCCCATTTAGGCCCTTTAAGTCTATCCCAAGCCCATTTCATTTCGAAGTCCATTTCATTTAATTTCATTTCATTTCGAAGTCCATTTCATTTAATTTCATTTCATTTCGAAGTCCATTTCATTTCATTTCATTTCATTTCGACCTATTATGGTCCAATAACCCAAATTCAGTCGATGTCACAAAACATAAAACATAACATTAATTTCATATCATATATCATTATTATTAGATCGCTTGTGTTAGCTTAGTCGAATTAGAAACGTTATTGCGTTTAGGCGCTAGGAGCCTTTGAAGAGATTCTTTGAGGTTACCTAGAGCTAAGCTTTGCCAGGTGAGTCCATAGACCCCTTTACTCTTTTACTGTTTTCATAAACTTTGGGGTGGAAAACATAAACACAACTGCTACTGTTTTACTATGACTGTACAACAACATCTATACATTTTCATTATCGCATTGGCATGACAAACAATTATTATACCGGACTAAGGTTGCCAGCAATCATTAACTAGTCGATCTAGACCATGGATATGCAGATAGTACTATTGGCTGACACTCATCCTCCCAACAAACGTTAGATCTTTACTTCGTTTATCCAAGACATCTCCGGGAGTGTATATCCATAAAATAACATAACATAATGGAGTTGAAGTGTTGATTGTGGACTTAGGGGTTGGTATATTAACTCAATAGACTAGCTAACTGTTGGGGATAACAGTTCATGCGATGTCAAACATAACAGCTTGTTCAACACATTTTCATAAACATAACTAGTAATTGTAGATATTCTACAATTACACTTCACTTTTCATATTTACTTCTCATATCATCTGAGTGTTGAACCTTATACATTTTTCAGTCATAAACCATTTTCATAACAAACATTTTGAGTAGCAAAACACTTTACTTTACTCTACTTTACTCTTTACTTTAACCCTGTGGATTCACTCAACATTATTTGTTGACCCCCTTTTACTTATGTTTTTCCAGGTAATTAGGTGCAGTGGAACTGAAGGATATGAGCAGTGGTTTGTCGTGAGCCATGAATGAACATTTAAGTTTACGAACAATCACTTCATTTTCAAAACTTACTATTTTTAGTAACTACTATTTTTGGAAACTTTCCATTTTTAGAAGGTAAACCATTCTCATTATGTTATTTACGTGGTTGTTTGTTTACTTAATTTTTGCTATGTAATCATGAACGTTACACCTCCGTTCTTCCACAAAACATTTTAAATGAAGTAAAACTCATTTTTGGCGGGGTGTGACTCTAGACACCAGCTACAGTTTAAAAATATGGATACTTATAAGTTATTGGTCATAGCTAGTGGTTATAATGGTTCACGGGCCATTCGTATGGGCTATGGCCGCTAATTACGGTTTAACAAGGATACTTATAGGTTATTGGTCATAGCTAGTGGTCAAAATCATTCACGGGGCATTCGTATGGGTTCTAGACACGAATTACAATTTAAAAAATGGATACTTATAGGTTATTGGTCATAGCTAGTGTTATTATGGTTCACGGTCCATTCGTATAGGTAATGGATACCAATTAAGGTTTAAAATGGATAGTTATAGGTTTTTGGTCATAGCCATTGATCAAAATCGTTCACGGGGCATTCATATGGGTTCTAAACGCCAATTACATTTTAAAAAATGGATACTTATAGGTTATTGGTCTTAGCTAGTGGTCAAAATTGTTCACGGGGCATTTGTATGGATTCTAGATGAAGGGTTTCAATGTAACACTTATCGACCACTTGGGTCAACCACCTAGTATACTTGGTTCGACCATACTGACCAAGAACATGAACTTGTTCTTGGCCGGTTGAAACCAACTAGCTGATTTAATCCCTAAATGCGGAACTGGGATTAAACCTAATCCTTAAACCCTATAGGATTGGGATGTTGGAGAACTAGATTAGGTTAATAAGAAAGAAACCTTGTTCGAAGAACTCGAACACACACATACTTGTGTGTTCGTCGACTACTACTAGCAACCCTAGGGTTCTTGGTTCGACTTCGAACAAGAGGAGAGGAAGAAAGAGTGTTCCATGAATCATACCTTAGGTTAATGCTTAAGATAAATCCACTGATGATGAACACGACGAACGACCCTCTAGATGATCACTTGCAACGAACTTGGATCTTCGAAACTCGAAGAACACGAAAAACGAACGAAGAACGAAGAACACGAAGAACACAAACTTGCGTTCTTCCCTTGTTGCTTGTTCTCGGCTGAAATAGGGAGGAAAAGAGGGAAGTATTTCGTGAGGGTGTAAGGGGTTTAGGGTTACCCTAAGCCTCTTATTTATATACAAATAAGTTACGCTTAGAACCCTTCTAGTTTAATTAAGATTAATCTCTTAATTAAACTTATCCTTTTACACTTCCATCCCTTATAGTTTAACTAGTTTATTATCATTGCACTTAACTATCAAATGTCTAGTATTAACACACTATAATTTCGGTACCCATATACACGAAATATATAGACTTGTATTTATACTTTTAATAGTTAATTATATAATAACCTTTATATAATTTACACAATAATATTATCCAATTACTATATGATTTAATAGCTTTAAATTATATCATGGATAACATTTAATTAATACATTGTATATTTACTCAACTAGTAAATGTACAACTACTTGTATTAATTAGTTAGTTAAACTAATCTAGTAATAATTTAAACTTAACTTAATACTTAACTGATTCATAATGACTATTATGAATCATTCCTCTTCGTAGTATCGTTGCATAACTTGCTCGTATTACATGTACTCACCGGTGTGACCCTTAAGTGTTTCGTAGGCATGGATGTATCATCATAGGTTGACTGACTGTGCACATAATTCCTTCAGACTCCCACTTGTGCAAGTTTGTAACCTTTGTCTTAATGATACGAGCTACAGTGGCCTTTCTAGATGGGCATGTAGGTAACCAACCCCATAAAAACAGCTTATGTAACCCTTGGTATAGTTTTATGAAAAACTCTTAATAGCGTCTCCTAGTAAAGAACACTCTGTCTTTACTTCTTGGGTAACGTTGTTAGGCTTATCCCTTGCAGCACGATATTTGTGATAACGAATACGAGCATGGTAGAAAATATCAACTCCTATATTCGAAATCATTTTATGACATCTTGATTCAAACTGCTGTGATAAACGACAAAGAACAGACCAGTTCGTTTGGGCATGGCCGTGTACTTGCCAGTTTCTTATCAAGTCAAAGGACCTATAAATATCTCTCCTAAAGAGGAGGTGCAATTGCCATCTTGTATATTTCGATTTAAAAATACAACTTCCTTTGTACCCAATATCGCCTCGTATGATAAACGTATTTCAGAATTGTTTGAGTTGAACCAAAGCACATTAGTCATCGTATCCTAAACCATATGGCTTAAGGACAATCCTAGTGAACAATACTTTTGAACTTTTTAACCACGAAGTATTGTCATTGTGGTCAATCCAATATTCGTTGAGCCTCCAACAGAATATCACCGATATTTGGTTTACACAAAACTTGTGTAGCTATCTTCAAAGAACTTCGAATCTACCACTAAATACAGCGATGACGTTAACGTCCCATCAAGGTTCCCACCTAGACGAGTAGTCACGGATTTTGTATCTTTTTGAATAAATATACTTTTATTCATGGATGATGTAAAACATACAAAGTCTGAATAAAAATGATACTAACTCAAGTATTATTCCTCACTGGACATAGATACTGAATTATTACTGGATCATTACTTATTCCTTTCGTTCGTGTTGATTACTTAATGATTCTTACAAACTTAATTGTAACTTTATCACTAAACCAATCATTTCTATTAAACTAAAAACATAAGACGAGTATTTAGGAATACTATTACTTTTGTCTTTGCTAGATATTGTTCTTGCAACACTCTAGAACATATTATAGTCTTGTCTTTTATGTAATTCGGTAAACATAGGAGGATTGGAAATTAACTCCTTAGTTTCTTGAATTAATAAAATTATCCTTGTAACTAAAGCTTTCTCTTAGTTACTTGATTTGTAGATATTCTTACTAGTTAAAGAAATTTCCTTAAATGACTATGTTATCCACTGAAGGGTTAACAATCTATTAGATATGCAATAATTAATCACAAGACTTTGTGATCACGCTATTAGGTTTGCAATAATCTAATCAACGATCATTTATTATTTCTCTTAACTCTTTGGCTAACGACTTGGTAAAACTTGGTTGTTAATGTCCTACTAACTTACTGAATTCACTAACATCTTTAATGAATTGCGTTAGTCTTAGCTCCCACTTGCTTTTATGGAACTTAAGCATCTCTTAAACTACTTTGACCTAGTCATTAACTTGTAGTTTAATCTTTTAAGAATTCTATCAATAATCAAGATCATCCTTTGGATTTGCGAATATCCAACATTCCTGTTTTAGGGAATTATGATCTTTATTGATTACTGTATCTAACAAGTATGAAACACTTGAAACGATAATTCCAATTCTTAAAACACATTAGTATTTTTTTAAGAATTTTATTTAATGCCAAAGTCATCACTTGGATTTGTCAAATATCCATTATTCCTATCAGGGAATTATGACTTGATTAAATATTGTATTTATTACAAGTATAAAAGACTTGCAATAATACCTTTTAATTCTTAAATGATTTAATATAGTTTGTCCCTTTTAAGAGTTGTTTAATGTCTAAGTCATTTTACTTGGATTATGCGAATATCCAATTATTCCTATTAGGAAATTATGACTTCATTAAATCCTTTACTACAAGTATAAAAGACTTGTAATAATACTCTTTAAAGTCTATCTTGATTATATCCAATATAATCATACTATATTAATACTAATACTTTAAAACTTTCTATCATAAGTAATGACTATTACTTAAGATGTTTTAACTAAGTTCAATAACCTTTGAACCTTATGCTTCCATAAAACTTTTAAACACTTTCTTTAGAAAAACTTTCTAATTACTAGTATCTAAATACCTTGAGCTATCAAGACATTATTTATACAACAATCAAACAAATAAATATAAACATGAAATATAAGTAAATCAGAACTTGACTTACAATCTAGTCATAAACCTTGACTAGTGTAATTATCACACATGCACAAAATATAATTCAACCATGGATTCGAAATTTAATTAAAACCAAAATGAAACTTGTTTTAACAAAAAATAAAATTATCCAAACAATAAAGTAAAATTGTTTAAAACGAATCCACAAAATACTGAATTATAAAACTTGGTGCTCGTGGGATCATCACCATCTCATGCTGGTCACTATCACTTTCCATCTCCTCCTGCAATAAACGATTGCAAAAGTTAGATTACTCGTAATGTACTTTACAAGTATCTTAAAGTGATTAAGAAGTGTGGTTGAATTACCTGAGGAACTTGCGTTTCCTCCACTACCACTTGCACCCTTTGGACAATGTCCACCCTCACCACACTTGAAGCACCGGTTCTCGGTCCTTGCAGTGTTAGGCTTAACCTTCTTGACCTTTTGTTTGACACCTTTACCATTTGGCACTCCTTGGTTAGAATAGGTTTTACCCTTTCTTTTACCACCATGCCCTTTTCTCTTCTTCCCACCGCCACCGCCATTACCGATCAAGAGAACGTCCTTAGATTTGGTCCCCAAACTCAACTCAGCTGTCTTGAGCATGGAATGTAGCTCAGCAATGGATTTCTCCATATTATGCATGTTGTAGTTGACCACAAAAGACTTGTAATCATCAGAGAACGAGTTGAGTATAGTATCTGTTGCCATTTGCAACAGTATGGGGTGACCAAGTCTAGCGAGGTGATCCATGTGTCCTTTCATTTTCATGACGTGGGCACTCACCGACGTTCCTTTGACCATCTTGCAAGAGTTGAAGGCTCGATTGATGTCAAACCTCTCAGTGCGAGCTTGCTCTTGAAATGAATCCCAAAGTTGTTGGATCATCTCAAATGCAGGCACATCCATAAGTACCGCTTGTATCTCAGGACTCATAGTGGCGAGCATCAGACAACTCACATCGAGTGCATCACTGACATGCTTATCATAAGCTTGCCTCGTTTCAGCTCTGGCATTAACAGCAGAGGTGTTTGGTACTGCTCTCTCCAAGACATACCACTTTATCTCATGCCTGAGCACAATACGAAGATTGCGCTCCCAGTTGAGAAAGTTTGACCCAGTCAACTTGTCCTTTTCGAGGATTGAGTGAAGTGAGAGATTATTGGTACTTGTTGTCGCAATCACGTTTGTTGCTGCCATCTACAAATCAAACCCAGTTTAATTAGTAATCATCAATAAACATTCTCTAAAATATATTATAAACCCATAATTAATATTTTAGGCCTAGGATCCATATATCACATTCTCGCCGCAAGGTTTGGGCACTTCCCGACGAGACATGCTATTTCTGGTAGGTAACTTCCTTACCGATCGTATCAAGACTTGACACGTTTCCTAGGGGTCGTAGAATCTTTAGACTTATAACTTATTACAACTTTGTACAATCTAATTGTGCATTTCTAAGTTAGTAATAAAGTCTAGTATGTTTATTCTACTCAAGTACTTTTTGGGCTGGGACTCCTGATTATCACCAAAGTAGATCAGACCATCTAAGACAGTGCGATGTTCTGCGCCGGGACTCCCGATTATCACAGAACCTTACGCACCCTAACACTCGCAATGATTTGAATCCATATCTAAGGTTCTTTATCCTTACAATATGAATATCGTTTAACAAGTGAGGTGTTCCATTAGGTGGATAGTACTTAAATCTAAGATTTTCTTGGGTTTGTTTAAGTCTTAAACTAAACTTAAACTTTTATTCCAATCTTAATCCTTGTTTAAAATGTGTGACTTGTGAATTGAAGCGTTCTACAAGACACCTTTTTAAAACATAAGAACTATTCTTTAAAACTTATAGTTTCAAGAATTTGTACGATTTTACATGTATACCTAAAACGAGGTGCACAAAACGTTTTACTAGATTTTGTGAAAAATCTTATTTTTAATAAAACTTACTTGTTTTATATTACTTGAAAAACTTATAAAACCTATGTTAAACTTTTAAAACTTTTATGATTCATGAACTTGAAACATAAACCTAGTTTAACACATCTAGTTTTTCATATGTCTAATAATGAAATTAAACATTTGTTTTGACTTACTAGATTCGACCAAAACTTATGTCTTAACGACACACTTATAAACTTTGTGATTTTCTTGTGTAGCTCCCACTAGCTTCAACAACCATGATGAAACTTAAGCTAACACAATCACCGATTTATACTTGGTGAAAACTAATAAACTTATTATATAAAGACTATATGTAATAATTCTTAGTTTGTTTAAACCTTTCTTATATTTAACTTGGACTAGTTAAATATACGTCCTTGTTATTTATACTTGATCATTAATCTAGTATATTACATGACTTGTAAAATACTTATACTATACTTGTATAATTAACTAGTTATAACACTTATAACTTTATACATCTTAATATATATAACTTTGTATTTTTCTAGTTAATCATATAATTTCAACTTGTACAATTTCTAGTTATAATGAAATCATAACTTTGTACTTTCTAGTTTTAATTATATTATAACTTATATAATAACTAATTATAATATTATCTTAAAGATCAAAATAACATTACCCCTTTTAATTGTTCCAATTTATCTTGCATTTAATATATAAAATTCGTATATATGTATATTTCTTATAATAAACTTGTAACATTCTAATAAGAATATTACATCTAATTTATACGTATTCATTTTAACTTGAACTAATTAAAATGTGTATAAACTTATTATATCTTTTAAAAGTCAATTTTACTTAATAATTAAAAATTCTGAAAAATTTAAATACATATATATAAATAATTAAATACACCTTGTTAATTTTAGAACTTAAAAATTAACATCCTCTTTATCAATTCCCCAAATTAATTACATGAACCCTAATCTTGTTTTTTGATCAATCAAAACTAGGGACAACCACTGATCGACCACTTGGGACAACCACATAGTGTACTTGGTTCGACCATACTGACCAAGAACATGAACTTGTTCTTGGCCGGTTAAAACCAACTAGCTGATTTAATACCTAAATGCGGAACTGGGATTAAACCTAATCCTTAAACCCTAAAGTATTGGGATGTGGAGAACTAGATTAGGTTAACAAGAAAGAAACCTTGTTCGAAGAACTCAAACACACACATACATGTGTGTTCGTCGACTACTACCAAGAACCCTAGGGTTCTTGGTTCGACTTCGAACAAGAGGAGAGGAAGAAAGAGTGCTCCATGAATCATACCTTAGGTTAATGGTTAAGATAAATCCACTGATGATGAACACGACGAACGATCCTCTAGATGATCACTTGCAACGAACTTGGATCTTCGAAACTCGAAGAGCACGAAGAACGAACGAAGAACGAAGAACACGAAGAACACAAACTTGTGTTCTTCCCTTGTTGCTTGTTCTCGGCCGAAATAGGGAGGAAAAGAGGGAAGTATTTCGTGAGGGTGTAAGGGGTTTAGGGTTACCCTAAGCCTCTTATTTATATACAAATTAGTTACGCTTAGAACCCTTCTAGTTTAATTAAGATTAATCTCTTAATTAAACTTATCCTTTTACACTTCCATCCCTTATGGTTTAACTAGTTTATTATCATTGCACTTAACTATCAAATGTCTAGTATTAACACACTATAATTTCGGTACCCATATACACGAAATATATAGACTTGTATTTATACTTTTAATAGTTAATTATATAATAACCTTTATATAATTTACACAATAATATTATCCAATTACTATATGATTTAGTAGCTTTAAATTATATCATGGATAACATTTAATTAATACATTGTATATTTACTCAACTAGTAAATGTACAACTACTTGTATTAATTAGTTAGTTAAACTAATCTAGTAAAGGTTCACGGGCCATTCGTGTGGGTTGTGGACGCCAATTACGGTTTAACATGGATACTTATAGGTTATTGGGCATAACTAGTGGTTATAATGGTTCACGGGCCATTCGTATGGGTTATCGACACCAATTAAGGTTTCAAATGGATACTTATAGGTTATTGGTCTTAGCTAGTTGTCATAATCATTCACGGGGCATTCGTATGGGTTCTAGACACCAATTACAATTAAAAAATGGATAATTATAGGTTATTGGTCATAGCTAGTGGTTATAATGGTTCATGGGCCATTTGTATAGGTAATGGACACCAATTAAGGTTTAAAATAGATGATTATAGGTTATTGGTCATAGCTAGTGGTCAAAATCATTCACTAAGCATTTGTATGGGTTCTAGACACCAATTACAGTTTAAAAAATGGATACTTATAGGTTATTGGTCGAAACTAGTGGTTATAATTGTTCACGGGCCATTCGTATGGGCTATGGACGCTAATTATGGTTTAACAAGGATACTTATAGGTTATTGGTTATAGCTAGAGGTTATAATGGTTCATGGGCCATTCGTATGGGTAATGTAATTGTGATTTTCGGTTAAACAAGTAACAAAACGCAGCGGAAAATATTTAATCACCTTAAACGGATCTTGATATCGATCATACAATTAAACAAATGAAAAATACAAAGAGATAGGATGAACAATTCATACCATTGAATCCTTTGAATATATGGATGAATGGGATGATGAACTCTAAGATTCAAAGTAGAATCACTCTTAATGTAGTCCACACTAGACCTTATCAAGAACACCAATTGAAATTGTTGTCCCTTTAATAATAATCGACAAATCAACACTACAACCTCTTACTGATGCTTTCTTTTGGACGGATATCAAAAGGGAAAAATAGGTGTTTGTTACTTTTGGGGTTTGTCCGTAAGAACCAAGTAAACCAAAACAACTCTATCATATGTTTTGACTCTACGGCCGTTTTTAGTACAAGGGAGGGGACTAGGGTTATTCAATGCTTGCCTAATTCCTCCTTGTTTCCTAATTACAAAATAGATTTTTTGCACTTAGGTCTCTTGCCATTTGATTCTTTAGTATTACTCACTAATATGTTATAACTGAACAATTAATTAAAACATAACTAGCCAAGTAATTATAGTTTATATATAACTAATATAATTACCCTAATTATATTATATATATTAAATGGTGTTTGGTGTATAAGTGTGACCCTTTAGGCTCATATATGTATAGCCATATAAATATATGTCATGTACGTGAAGCATATTCCAGCATAATGGACACCAATTAAGGTTTTATCCTTTTTGATCAATTAAACCAAAACTTGGTTTAACATACTTGATCATAGATTTGGAAAATCAACTAATAAGAAATGAATCCTCTTGATCAAAAACTTTGATGTTCTTGATCCTAGGGTTCCTCAAATTTTCGAATACACTAGGGTTAGAAAGGAAGCCTTTTGATCAATTAAAATAAAATAGTTTAATGTTCTTGATCCTAGGGTTCTTTTACTATTTCCAAAATTCCAGGGTATTAGAAACCTTTTGACCAATTAAACTAAACTAGTTTAACATTCTTGGTCCTAGGGTTCTTACCCTTTTCAAAAATTTAAAAAGAAGGAAAATTTGGAACAAAAAAAAAAACTTTAAATTAAAAAATAAACAAACAAACTTTGTTAATCTAGTTTTGGATCTCTAAACCAACGCTCTGATAGCACTGAAGGGTTTCAGTGTAACTGATCGACCCATAGGACCGACCTCCTAGTATGCTTGGTTAGAACCTTGCTGATCAAGAACATGAACTTGTTCTAGACCGGTTAAAACCAACTAGCTGATTTAATCCCTAAAAGCGGAAGTGGGATTAGACCTAATCCTTAAACCCTAAAGGATTGGGATGTTGGAAATCTAGATTAAATTAGCAAGAAAGAAACCTTGTACGAAGAACTCGAATACACACAAAGCTTGGGTGGTTCGTTCGACCATCAACCAAAGAACCCTAGGGTTCTTTGGTCGAATTCGTCCAAGAGGGGAGAAAGGAGAAAGATGTTTCCCAACACATATCTTGTTGCTTGCTTAAGAAAGATCCACTGATGATGAACAAATCGAGCGATCTTCTAGTTGATCTAAGCAGTGAACTTGTTCTTCAATACTTGAAAACACGAAGAACACGAAGAACGAAGAACACAAAGAGTTGTGTTCTAGGTTCGGCCGAATGGAGAAAGTATGGGGCTAGGGTTTCGGCTTCAAGGTGTGTCACCCATAAGTGATCCCTAAGCCTTCTATTCATAATAGAAGAACTTTCACTTAGGGCCCTTCTAGTTTAATTAAGACTAATTTCTTAATTAAACTTATCCTTTTACACTTCCATCCCTTATAGTTTAACTAGTTTATTATTGTTGCACTTAACTATCAAATATCTAGTATTTATACACTAATAATTCGGTACCCATATACACGAATTATATACTTGTATTTATACTCTTAATAATTAATTATATAATAACATTTATATAATTATACAACAATATTATCCAATTGCTATATGATTTAATAGCTTTAAATCATATCATGGATAATCTTTAATTAACACATTGTATATTTACTCAACTAGTAAATGTACAACTACTTGTATTAATTAGTTAGTTGAACTAATGTAGTAATAAGTTAAACTTAACTTAATACTTAACTGATTCATAATGAATATTATGAATCATTCCTCTTTGTAGTATCATTTCTTATCTTGTTCGTATTACATGCACTCACCGGTGTGACCCTTTAGTGTTTCTTAGGTATGGATGTATCATCATAGGTTTACTAATTGTACACATAAATCCTTCATTGTATGGGTTATCAACACCAATTACATTTTAAAAAATGGATACTTATAGGTTACTGGTTATAGCTAGTGGTTATAATGGTTCACGGGCCATTTGAATGGGCTATGGACGCTAATTACGGTTTAACTAGGATACTTATAGGTTACTGGTCGTAGCTAGTGGTTATTATGGTTCACGGGCCATTCGTATGGGTAATGGACACAATTTAAGGTTTAAAATGGATACTTATAGGTTATTGGTCATAACTAGTGGTCAAAATCGTTCACGGGGCATTCGTATGGGTTCTAGACACCAATTACAGTGTAAACAATGGGTACTTATAGGTTATTGGTCATAACTAGTGGTTATAATGGTTCACGGGCCATTCGTATGGGCTATGGACGCTAATTACGGTTTAACAAGGATACTTATTGGTTATTGGTTGAAGCTAGTGGCTATAATGGTTCATGGGCCATTAGTATGGGCTATGGACGCTAATTGCGGTTTAACAAGGATACTTGTAGGTTATTGGTCGTAGCTAGTGGTTTTAATGGTTCACGGGCCATTCGTATGGGTAATGGACACAATTTAAGGTTTAAAATGGATACTTATAGGTTATTGGTTATAGCTAGTGGCTATAAAGGTTCACGGGCCATTCGTGTGGGTTGTGGACGCCAATTACGGTTTAACATGGATACTTATAGGTTATTGGGCATAACTAGTGGTTATAATGGTTCACGGGCCATTCGTATGGGTTATCGACACCAATTAAGGTTTCAAATGGATACTTATAGGTTATTGGTCTTAGCTAGTTGTCATAATCATTCACGGGGCATTCGTATGGGTTCTAGACACCAATTACAATTAAAAAATGGATAATTATAGGTTATTGGTCATAGCTAGTGGTTATAATGGTTCAAGGGCCATTTGTATAGGTAATGGACACCAATTAAGGTTTAAAATAGATGATTATAGGTTATTGGTCATAGCTAGTGGTCAAAATCATTCACTAAGCATTCATATGGGTTCTAGACACCAATTATAGTTTAAAAAATGGATACTTATAGGTTATTGGTCGAAACTAGTGGTTATAATGGTTCACGGGCCATTCGTATGGGCTATGGACGCTAATTATGGTTTAACAAGGATACTTATAGGTTATTGGTTATAGCTAGAGGTTATAATGGTTCATGGGCCATTCGTATGGGTAATGTAATTGTGATTTTCGGTTAAACAAGTAACAAAACGCAGCGGAAAATATTTAATCACCTTAAACGGATCTTGATATCGATCATACAATTAAACAAATGAAAAATACAAAGAGATAGGATGAACAATTCATACCCTTGAATCCTTCGAATATATGGATGAATGGGATGATGAACTCTAAGATTCAAAGTAGAATCTCTCTTAATGTAGTCCACACTAGACCTTATCAAGAACACCAATTGAAATTGTTGTCCCTTTAATAATAATCGACAAATCAACACTACAACCTCTTACTGATGCCTTCTTTTGGACGGATATCAAAAGGGAAAAAGTAGGTGTTTGTTACTTTTGGGGTTTGTCCGTAAGAACCAAGTAAACCAAAACAACTCTATCATATGTTTTGAGTCTACGGCCGTTTTTAGTACAAGGGAGGGGACTAGGGTTATTCAATGCTTGCCTAATTCCTCCTTGTTTCCTAATTACAATATAGATTTTTTGCACTTAGGTCTCTTGCCATTTGATTCTTTAGTATTACTCACTAATATGTTATAACTGAACAATTAATTAAAACATAACTAGCCAAGTAATTATAGTTTATATATAACTAATATAATTACCCTAATTATATTATATATATTAAATGGTGTTTGGTGTATAAGTGTGACCCTTTAGGCTCAAATATGTCTAGCCATATAAATATATGTCATGTACGTGAAGCATATTCCAGCATAATGGACACCAATTAAGGTTTTATCCTTTTTGATCAATTAAACCAAAACTTGGTTTAACATACTTGATCCTAGATTTGGAAAATCAACTAATAAGAAATGAATCCTCTTGATCAAAAACTTTGATGTTCTTGATCCTAGGGTTCCTCAAATTTTCGAATACACTAGGGTTAGAAAGGAAGCCTTTTGATCAATTAAAATAAAATAGTTTAATGTTCTTGATCCTAGGGTTCTTTTACTATTTCCAAAATTCCAGGGTATTAGAAACCTTTTGACCAATTAAACTAAACTAGTTTAACATTCTTGGTCCTAGGGTTCTTACCCTTTTCAAAAATTTAAAAAGAAGGAAAATTTGGAACAAAAAAAAAACTTTAAATTAAAAAATAAACAAACAAACTTTGTTAATCTAGTTTTGGATCTCTAAACCAACGCTCTGATAGCACTGAAGGGTTTCAGTGTAACTGATCGACCCATAGGACCGACCTCCTAGTATGCTTGGTTAGAACCTTGCTGATCAAGAACATGAACTTGTTCTAGACCGGTTAAAACCAACTAGCTGATTTAATCCCTAAAAGCGGAAGTGGGATTAGACCTAATCCTTAAACCCTAAAGGATTGGGATGTTGGAAATCTAGATTAAATTAGCAAGAAAGAAACCTTGTACGAAGAACTCGAATACACACAAAGCTTGGGTGGTTCGTTCGACCATCAACCAAAGAACCCTAGGGTTCTTTGGTCGAATTCGTCCAAGAGGGGAGAAAGGAGAAAGATGTTTCCCAACACATATCTTGTTGCTTGCTTAAGAAAGATCCACTGATGATGAACAAATCGAGCGATCTTCTAGTTGATCTAAGCAGTGAACTTGTTCTTCAATACTTGAAAACACGAAGAACACGAAGAACGAAGAACACAAAGAGTTGTGTTCTAGGTTCGGCCGAATGGAGAAAGTATGGGGCTAGGGTTTCGGCTTCAAGGTGTGTCACCCATAAGTGATCCCTAAGCCTTCTATTCATAATAGAAGAACTTTCACTTAGGGCCCTTCTAGTTTAATTAAGACTAATTTCTTAATTAAACTTATCCTTTTACACTTCCATCCCTTATAGTTTAACTAGTTTATTATTGTTGCACTTAACTATCAAATATCTAGTATTTATACACTAATAATTCGGTACCCATATACACGAATTATATACTTGTATTTATACTCTTAATAATTAATTATATAATAACATTTATATAATTATACAACAATATTATCCAATTGCTATATGATTTAATAGCTTTAAATCATATCATGGATAATCTTTAATTAACACATTGTATATTTACTCAACTAGTAAATGTACAACTACTTGTATTAATTAGTTAGTTGAACTAATGTAGTAATAAGTTAAACTTAACTTAATACTTAACTGATTCATAATGAATATTATGAATCATTCCTCTTTGTAGTATCATTTCTTATCTTGTTCGTATTACATGCACTCACCGGTGTGACCCTTAAGTGTTTCTTAGGTATGGATGTATCATCATAGGTTTACTAATTGTACACATAAATCCTTCATTGTATGGGTTATCAACTCCAATTACATTTTAAAAAATGGATACTTATAGGTTACTGGTTATAGCTAGTGGTTATAATGGTTCACGGGCCATTTGAATGGGCTATGGACGCTAATTACGGTTTAACTAGGATACTTATAGGTTACTGGTCGTAGCTAGTGGTTATTATGGTTCACGGGCCATTCGTATGGGTAATGGACACAATTTAAGGTTTAAAATGGATACTTATAGGTTATTGGTCATAACTAGTGGTCAAAATCGTTCACGGGGCATTCGTATGGGTTCTAGACACCAATTACAGTGTAAACAATGGGTACTTATAGGTTATTGGTCATAACTAGTGGTTATAATGGTTCACGGGCCATTCGTATGGGCTATGGACGCTAATTACGGTTTAACAAGGATACTTATTGGTTATTGGTTGAAGCTAGTGGCTATAATGGTTCATGGGCCATTAGTATGGGCTATGGACGCTAATTGCGGTTTAACAAGGATACTTGTAGGTTATTGGTCGTAGCTAGTGGTTTTAATGGTTCACGGGCCATTCGTATGGGTAATGGACACAATTTAAGGTTTAAAATGGATACTTATAGGTTATTGGTTATAGCTAGTGGCTATAAAGGTTCACGGGCCATTCGTGTGGGTTGTGGACGCCAATTACGGTTTAACATGGATACTTATAGGTTATTGGGCATAACTAGTGGTTATAATGGTTCACGGGCCATTCGTATGGGTTATCGACACCAATTAAGGTTTCAAATGGATACTTATAGGTTATTGGTCTTAGCTAGTTGTCATAATCATTCACGGGGCATTCGTATGGGTTCTAGACACCAATTACATTTAAAAAATGGATAATTATAGGTTATTGGTCATAGCTAGTGGTTATAATGGTTCAAGGGCAATTTGTATAGGTAATGAACACCAATTAAGGTTTAAAATAGATGATTATAGGTTATTGGTCATAGCTAGTGGTTAAAATCATTCACTAAGCATTCGTATGGGTTCTAGACACCAATTACAGTTTAAAAAATGGATACTTATAGGTTATTGGTCATAGCTAGTGGTTATAATGGTTCACGGGCCATTTGTACGGGTTATCAACACCAATTACAGTTTAAAAAATGGATACTTATAGGTTATTGGTTATAGCTAGTGGTTATAAAGGTTCACGGGCCATTCGTGTGGGTTGTGGACGCCAATTACGGTTTAACATGGATACTTATAGGTTATTGGGCTTAGCTAGTGGCTATAATGGTTCACATGCCATTCGTATGGGTTATCGACACCAATTAAGGTTTAAAATGGATACTTATAGGTTATTGGTCTTAGCTAGTGGTCAAAATCGTTCACGGGGCATTCGTATGGGTTCTAGATACGAATTACAATTTAACAAATTGATACTTACAGGTTATTGGTCATAGCTAGTTGTTACAATGGTTCACGGGCTATTTGTATGGGTTATCAACACCAACGACAGTTTAACAAATGGATAATTATAGGTTATTGGTTATAGGTAGTGATTATAATGTCTCACGGGTCATTCGTATGGGCTATGGACGCCAATTACGGTTTAACAAGGATACTAATAAGTCGTAGCTAGTGGTTATAATGGTTCACGGGCCATTCGTATGGGTAATGGACACCAATTAAGGTTTAAAATAGATGCTTATAGGTTATTGGTCATAGCTAGTGGTTAAAATCATTCACGAGGCAATCGTATGGGTTCTAGACACCAATTACAATTTATAAAATGGATACTTATAGGTTATTGGACATAGCTAGTGGTTATAATGGTTTACGTGCCATTTGTATGGGTTGTCAACACCAATTACAGTTTAAAAAATGGATACTTATAGGTTATTGGTTATAGCTTGTGGTTATAATAGTTCACGGGCCATTTGTATGGGCTATGGACACTAATTACGGTTTAACAAGGATACTTATTGGCTATTGGTCGTAGCTAGTGGTTATAATGGTTCACGGGCCATTCGTATGGGTAATGGACACAATTTAAGTTTTAAAATGGATACTTATACGTTATTGGTCATAACTTGTGGTCAAAATCATTCACGGGGCATTCGTATGGGTTCTAGACACCAATTACAATGTAAAAAATGGATACTTATAGGTTATTGGTCTTAGCTAGTGGTTATAATGGTTCACGTGCCATTCGTATGGGCTATGGACGCTAATTACAGTTTAACAAGGATACTTTTTAGCGTATTGGTCGTAGCTAGTGGTTATAATGGTTCACGGGCCATGCGTATGGGTAATGGACACAATTTAAGGTTTAAAATGGATATTTACAGGTTATTGGTTATAGCTAGTGGTAATAATGGTTCACGGGCCATTCATATGGGTTATTGACACCAATTACGGTTTCAAATGGATACTTATAGGTTATTGGTCTTAGCTAGCTGTCAAAATCATTCACGGGGCATTCGTATGGGTTTTAGACACCAATTACATTTAAAAAATGGATAATCATAGGTTATTGGTCATAGCTAGTGGTTATAATGGTTCACGGGCCATTGGTATAGGTAATGGACACCAATTAATTTTCAAAATAGATGCTTATAGGTTATTGGTCATAGCTAGTGGTCAAAATCATTCACGGGGCATTCGTATGGGTTCTAGACAACAATTACATTTTAAAAAATGGATACTTATAGGTTATTGGTCATAGCTAGTGGTTATAATGGTTCACGGGCCATTTGTATGGGTTATCAACACCAATTACAGTTTAAAAAATGGATACTTAATGGTCATTGGTTATAGCTAGTGGTTATAATGGTTCACGAGCCATTCGTATGGGCTATGGACGCCAATTGCAGTTTAACATGGATACTTATAGGTTATTGGGCGTAGCTAGTGGTTATGATGGTTCACGGGCCATTCATATAGGATATCGACACCAATTAAGGTTTAAAATGGATACTTATAGGTTATTGGTCTTAGCTAGTGGTCAAAATCATTCACGGGGCATTCGTATGGGTTCTAGACACCAATTACGTTTAAAAAATGGATAAGTATAGCTTATTGATCATAGCTAGTGGTTATAATTGTTCTCGGGCCATTCGTATGGGTAATGGACACCAATTAAGGTTTAAAATAGATGCTTATAGGTTATTGTTCATAGCTAGTGGTCAAAATCATTCACGGGGCATTCGTATGAGTTATAAACACCAATTACAGTTTGAAAAATATGTACTTAAAGGTTATGGGTCATTGCTAGCGGTTATAATGGTTTACGGGCCATTTTTATGAGTTATCAACACCAATTACAATTTAAAAAATGCATACTTATAGGTTATTGGTTATAGCTAGTGGTTATAATGGTTCACATGCCATTCGTATGGGCTATGTAAGCTAAATACGGTTTAACATGGATACTTATAGGTTATGGCTCGAAGCTAGTGGTTATAATGGTTCGCCGGCCATTCGTATGGGCTATGGACGCTAATTACGGTTTAACAAGGATACTTATCGGTTATTAGTCGTAGCTAGTGGTTATAATGGTTCACGGTCCATTCGTATGGATAATCAACACCAATCACAATTTAAAAAATGGTTATTGGTTATAGCTAGTGGTTATAAAGGTTCACGGGCCATTCGTGTGGGTTGTGGACGCCAATTACGGTTTAACATGGATACTTATAGGTTATTGGGTATAGCTAGTGGCTATAATGGTTCACGAGCCATTCGTATGGGTTATCGACACCAATTAAGGTTTCAAATGGATACTTATACATTATTGGTCTTAGTTAATGGTCAAAATCATTCACGGGGTATTCGTATAGTTTCTAGACACCAATTACATTTAAAAAATGGATAATTATAGGTTATTGGTCATAGCTAGTGGTTATAATGGTTCACGGGCCATTCGTATGGGTAATGGACACCAATTAAGGTTTAAAATAGATGATTATAGGTTATTGGTCATAGCTAGTGGTCAAAATCATTCACAGGTCATTCGTATGAGTTATAGACACCAATTACAGTTTGATTAATGGGTACTTAAAGGTTATTGGTTATAGCTAGTGGTTATAATGGTTTACGGGCTATTTGTATGAGTTATCAACACCAATTAAAATTTTAAAAATGCATACTTATAGGTTATTGGTTATAGCTAGTGGTTATAATGGTTCACGGGCCATTCGTATGGGTTATGTACGCTAAATATGGTTTAACATGGATACTTATAGGTTATTAATCGAAGCTAGCGGTTATAATGGTTCGCGGGCCATTCGTATGGGCTAAGGACGCTAATTACGGTTTAACAAGGATACTTATAGGTTATTGGTCATAGCTAGTGGTTATAATGGTTCACGGGCCATTCGTATGGGTAATGGACACCAATTAAGGTTTAAAATGGATACTTATAAGTTATTGGTCATAGCTAGTGGTCAAAATCGTTCACGGGGCATTCGTATGGGTTCTAGATACCAATTACATTTTAAAAAATTGATACTTATAGGTTATTGGACATAGCTAGTTGTTATAATGGTTCACGGGCCATTTGTATGGGTTATCAACACCAGTGACAGTTTAAAAAATGGATACTTATAGGTTATTGGTTATAGGTAGTGATTATAATGTCTCACGGGTCATTCATATGGGCTATGGACGCCAATTACGGTTTAACAAGGATACTAATAAGTCGTAGCTAGTTGTTATAATGGTTCACGGGCCATTCGTATGGGTAATGGACACCAATTAAGGTTTAAAATAGATGCTTATAGGTTATTGGTCATAGCCAGTGGTCAAAATCATTCACGAGGCAATCGTATAGGTTATGGGTTGTAGCTAGTTGTTATAATCGTTTACGTGCCATTTGTATGGGTTATCAACACCAATTACAGTTTAAAAAATGGATACTTATAGGTTATTGGTTATAGCTAGTGGTTATAATGGTTCTCGGGCCATTCGTATGGGTAATGGACACCAATTAAGGTTTAAAATAGATGCTTATAGGTTATTGTTCATTGCTAGTGGTCAAAATTATTCACGGGGCATTCGTATGAGTTATAAACACCAATTACAGTTTGAAAAATGTGTACTTAAAGGTTATGGGTCATTGCTAGTGGTTATAATGGTTTACGGGCCATTTTTATGAGTTATCAACACCAAGTACAATTAAAAAAATGCATACTTATAGGTTATTGGTCTTAGCTAGTGGTTATAATGGTTCACGGGCCATTCGTATGGGCTATGGACGCTAATTACGGTTTAACAAGGATACTTTTTAGGGTATTGATCGTAGCTAGTGGTTATAATGGTTCACGGGCCATGCGTATGGGTAATGGACACAATGTAAGGTTTAAAATGGATATTTACAGGTTATTGGTTATAGCTAGTGGTAATAATGGTTCACGGACCATTCATGTGGGCTATGGACGCCAATTGCGGTTTAACATGGATACTTATAGGTTATTGGGCGTAGCTAGTGGTAATAATGGTTCACGAGCCATTCGTATGGGTTATTGACACCAATTACGGTTTCAAATGGATACTTATAGGTTATTGGTCTTAGCTAGTGGTCAAAATCATTCACGGGGCATTCGTATGGGTTTTAGACACCAATTACATTTAAAAAATGGATAATCATAGGTTATTGGTCATAGCTAGTGGTTATAATGGTTCACGGGCCATTGGTATAGGTAATGGACACCAATTAATTTTCAAAATAGATGCTTATAGGTTATTGGTCATAGCTAGTGATCAAAATCATTCACGGGGCATTCGTATGGGTTCTAGACAACAATTACATTTTAAAAAATGGATAATTATAGGTTATTGGTCATAGCTAGTGGTTATAATGGTTCACGGGCCATTCGTATGGGTAATGGACACCAATTAAGGTTTAAAATAGATGATTATAGGTTATTGGTCATAGCTAGTGGTCAAAATCATTCACAGGTCATTCGTATGAGTTATAGACACCAATTACAGTTTGATTAATGGGTACTTAAAGGTTATTGGTTATAGCTAGTGGTTATAATGGTTTACGGGCTATTTGTATGAGTTATCAACACCAATTAAAATTTTAAAAATGCATACTTATAGGTTATTGGTTATAGCTAGTGGTTATAATGGTTCACGGGCCATTCGTATGGGTTATGTACGCTAAATATGGTTTAACATGGATACTTATAGGTTATTAATCGAAGCTAGCGGTTATAATGGTTCGCGGGCCATTCGTATGGGCTAAGGACGCTAATTACGGTTTAACAAGGATACTTATAGGTTATTGGTCATAGCTAGTGGTTATAATGGTTCACGGGCCATTCGTATGGGTAATGGACACCAATTAAGGTTTAAAATGGATACTTATAAGTTATTGGTCATAGCTAGTGGTCAAAATCGTTCACGGGGCATTCGTATGGGTTCTAGATACCAATTACATTTTAAAAAATTGATACTTATAGGTTATTGGACATAGCTAGTTGTTATAATGGTTCACGGGCCATTTGTATGGGTTATCAACACCAGTGACAGTTTAAAAAATGGATACTTATAGGTTATTGGTTATAGGTAGTGATTATAATGTCTCACGGGTCATTCATATGGGCTATGGACGCCAATTACGGTTTAACAAGGATACTAATAAGTCGTAGCTAGTTGTTATAATGGTTCACGGGCCATTCGTATGGGTAATGGACACCAATTAAGGTTTAAAATAGATGCTTATAGGTTATTGGTCATAGCCAGTGGTCAAAATCATTCACGAGGCAATCGTATAGGTTATGGGTTGTAGCTAGTTGTTATAATCGTTTACGTGCCATTTGTATGGGTTATCAACACCAATTACAGTTTAAAAAATGGATACTTATAGGTTATTGGTTATAGCTAGTGGTTATAATGGTTCTCGGGCCATTCGTATGGGTAATGGACACCAATTAAGGTTTAAAATAGATGCTTATAGGTTATTGTTCATTGCTAGTGGTCAAAATTATTCACGGGGCATTCGTATGAGTTATAAACACCAATTACAGTTTGAAAAATGTGTACTTAAAGGTTATGGGTCATTGCTAGTGGTTATAATGGTTTACGGGCCATTTTTATGAGTTATCAACACCAAGTACAATTAAAAAAATGCATACTTATAGGTTATTGGTCTTAGCTAGTGGTTATAATGGTTCACGGGCCATTCGTATGGGCTATGGACGCTAATTACGGTTTAACAAGGATACTTTTTAGGGTATTGATCGTAGCTAGTGGTTATAATGGTTCACGGGCCATGCGTATGGGTAATGGACACAATGTAAGGTTTAAAATGGATATTTACAGGTTATTGGTTATAGCTAGTGGTAATAATGGTTCACGGACCATTCATGTGGGCTATGGACGCCAATTGCGGTTTAACATGGATACTTATAGGTTATTGGGCGTAGCTAGTGGTAATAATGGTTCACGAGCCATTCGTATGGGTTATTGACACCAATTACGGTTTCAAATGGATACTTATAGGTTATTGGTCTTAGCTAGTGGTCAAAATCATTCACGGGGCATTCGTATGGGTTTTAGACACCAATTACATTTAAAAAATGGATAATCATAGGTTATTGGTCATAGCTAGTGGTTATAATGGTTCACGGGCCATTGGTATAGGTAATGGACACCAATTAATTTTCAAAATAGATGCTTATAGGTTATTGGTCATAGCTAGTGATCAAAATCATTCACGGGGCATTCGTATGGGTTCTAGACAACAATTACATTTTAAAAAATGGATACTTATAGGTTATTGGTCATAGCTAGTGGTTATAATGGTTCACGGGCCATTTGTATGGGTTATCAACACCAATTAAAGTTTAAAAAATGGATACTTAATGGTCATTGGTTATAGCTAGTGGTTATAATCGTTCACGAGCCATTCGTATGGGCTATGGACGCCAATTGCAGTTTAACATGGATACTTATAGGTTATTGGGCGTAGCTAGTTGTTATGATGGTTCACGGGCCATTCATATTAGTTATCGACACCAATTAAGGTTTAAAATGGACACTTATAAGTTATTGGTCATAGCTAGTGGTCAAAATCGTTCACAGGGCATTCATATGGGTTCTAGATACCAATTACAATTTAAAAAATTGATACTTATAGGTTATTGGACATAGCTAGTTGTTATAATGGTTCACGAGCCATTTGTATGGGTTATCAACACCAGTGACAGTTTAAAAAATGGATACTTATAGGTTATTGGTTATAGGTAGTGATTATAATGTCTCACGGGTCATTCATATGGGCTATGGACGCCAATTACGGTTTAACAAGGATACTAATAAGTCGTAGCTAGTTGTTATAATGGTTCACGGCCATTCGTATGGGTAATGGACACCAATTAAGGTTTAAAATAGATGCTTATAGGTTATTGGTCATAGACAGTGGTCAAAATCATTCACGAGGCAATCGTATAGGTTATGGGTCATAGCTAGTTGTTATAATCATTTACGTGCCATTTGTATGGGTTATCAACACCAATTACAGTTTAAAAAATGGATACTTATAGGTTATTGGTTATAGCTAGTGGTTATAATGGTTCACGGGCCATTTGAATGGGCTATGGACGCTAATTACGGTTTAACAAGGATACTTATAGGCTATTGGTCGTAGCTAGTGGTTATAATGGTTCACGGGCCATTCGTATGGGTAATGGACACAATTAAAGGTTTAAAATGGAAACTTATAGGTTATTGGTCATAACTGGTGGTCAAAATCGTTCACGGGACATTCGTATGGGTTCTATACACCAATTACAGTGTATAAAATGGATACTTATAGGTTATTGGTCTTAGCTAGTGGTTATAATGGTTCACGGGCCATTCATATGGGCCATGGACGCTAATTACGGTTTAACAAGGATACTTTTTAGGGTGTTGGTCGTAGCTAGTGGTTATAATGGTTCACGGGCCATGCGATGGGTAATGGACACAATTTAAGGTTTAAAATGGATACTTACAGGTTAATGGTTATAGCTAGTGGTTATAATAGTTCACGGACCATTCTTGTGGGCTATGGACGCCAACTTCGGTTTAACATGGATACTTATAGGTTATTGGGCGTAGCTAGGGGTAATAATGGATCATGGGCCATTCGTATGTGTTATCCACACCAATTACGGTTTCAAATGGATAGTTATAGGTTATTGGTCTTAGCTAGTTGTCAAAATCATTCACGGGGCATTCGTATGGGTATTAGACACCAATTACATTTAAAAAATGGATAATCATAGGTTATTGGTCATTGCTAGTGGTTATAATGGTGCACGGGCTATTGGTATAGGTAATGGACACCAATTAAGGTTTAAAATAGATGCTTATAGGTTATTGGTTTTAGCTAGTGGTCAACATCATTCACGGGGCATTCGTATGGGTTCTAGACACCAATTACAGTTTAAAAAATGGATACTTATAGGTTATTGGTCATAGCTAGTGGTTATAATGGTTCACGGGCCATTTGTATGGGTTATCAACACCAATTACGGTTTAAAAAATGGATACTTATAGGTTATTGGTTATAGCTAGTGGTTATAATGGTTCACGGGCCATTCGTATGGGCTATGGACGCCAGTTGCAGTTTAACATGGATACTTATGGTTATTGGGCGTAGCTAGTGGTTATAATGGTTCACGGGCCATTCGTATAGGTTATCGACACCAATTAAGGTTTCAAATGGATACTTATAGGTTATTGGTCTTAGCTAGTGGTCAAAATCATTCACGGGGCATTCATATGGGTTCTAGACACCAATTACATTTAAAAAATGGATAATTATAGGTTGTTGATCATAGCTAGTGGTTATAATGGTTCACGGGCCATTCGTATGGGTAATTGTCACCAATTAAGGTTTAAAATAGATGCTTATAGGTTTTTGTTCTTCGCTAGCGGTCAAAATCATTCACGGGGCATTCGTATGAGTTACAAAACACCAATTACAGTTTGAAAAATGTGTACTTAAAGGTTATGGGTCATAGCTAGTGGTTATAATGGTTTACGGGCCATTTTTATGAGTATCAACACCAATTACAATTTAAAAAATGCATACTTATAGGTTATTGGTTATAGGTAGTGGTTATAATGGTTCACAGACCATTCGTATGGGCTATGTACGCTAAATACGGTGTAACATGGATACTTATAAGTTATGGCTCGAAGCTAGTGGTTATAATGGTTCGCGGGCCGTTCGTATGGGCTATGGTCACTAATTACGGTTTAACAAGGATACTAATCGGTTATTAGTCGTAGCTTGTGGTTATAATGGTTCACGGTCCATCCGTATGGGTAATCAACACCAATCACAGTTTAAAAAATTGCTACTTATAGGTTATTGGTTATAGGTAGTGATTATAATGGCTCACGGGTCATTCGTATGAGCTATGGACGCTAATTACGGTTTAACAATGATACTAATACGTCGTAGCTAGTGGTTATAATGGTTCATATGCCATTTGAATGGGTAATGGAAACCAATTAAGGTTTAAAATAGATGCTTATAGGTTATTGGTCATAGCTAGTTGTCAAAATCATTCACGAGGCATTCGTATGGGTTCTAAACACCAATTACAGTTTAAAAAATGGATACTTATAGGTTATTGGTCATAGCTAGTGGTTATAATGGTATATGGGCCATTTGTATGGGTTATCAACACCAATTACAATTTAAAAAATGGATACTTATAGGTTATTGGTTATAGCTAGTGGTTATAATGGTTCACGGGCCATTTGTATGGGCTATGGACGCTAATTACGGTTTCACAAGGATACTTACAGGCTATTGGTCGAAGCTAGTGGTTATAATGGTTCACGGGCCATTCGTATGGGTAATGGACACCAATTAAGGTTTAAAATGGATACATATATGTTATTGGTCATAGCTAGTGGTCAAAATCGTTCACGGGGCATTCGAATGGGTTTCAGATACCAATTACAATTTAAAAAATTGATACTTATAGGTTATTGGTCATAGCTAGTTGTTATAATGGTTCACGGGCCATTCGTATGAGCTATGGACGCTAATTACGGTTTAACAACGATACTTTTTAGGGTATTGGTCGTAGCTAGTGGTTACAATTGTCACGGGACATGCGTATGGGTAATGGACACAATTTAAGGTTTAAAATGGATACTTGCAGGTTATTGGTTACAGCTAGTGGTTATAATGGTTCACGGACCATTCGTGTGGGCTATGGACGCCAATTGCGGTTTAACATGGATACTTATAGGTTATTGGGCGTAGCTAGTGGTAATAATGGTTCACGGGCCATTCGTATGGGTTATCGACACCAATTACGGTTTCAAATGGATACTTATAGGTTATTGGTCTTAGGTAGTGGTCAAAATCATTCACGGGGCATTCGTATGGGTTTTAGACACCAATTACATTTAGAAAATGCATAATCATAGGTTATTGGTCATAGCTAGTGGTTATAATGGTTCACGGGCCATTTGTATAGGTAATGGACACCAATTAAGGTTTAAAATAGATGCTTATAGGTTATTGGTCTTAGCTAGTGGTCAAAATCATTCACGGGGCATTCGTATGGGTTCTAGACACCAATTACAGTTTAAAAATGGATACGTATAGGTTATTGGTCATAGCTAGTGGTTATAATGGTTCACGGGCCATTTGTATGGGTTATCAACACCAATTACAGTTTAAAAAATGGATACCTATAGGTTATTGGTTATAGCTAGTGGTTATAATGGTTCACGGGCCATTCCTATGGGCTATGGACGCCAATTGCAGTTTAACATGGATACTTATGGTTATTGGGCGTAGCTAGTGGTTATAATGGTTCACGGGCCATTCGTATAGGTTATCGACACCAATTAAGGTTTCAAATGGATACTTATAGGTTATTGGTCTTAGCTAGTGGTCAAAATCATTCACGGGGCATTCGTATGGGTTCTAGACACCAATTACATTTAAAAAATGGATAATTATAGGTTATTGATCATAGCTAGTGGTTATAATGGTTCACGGGCCATTCGTATGGGTAATGGACACCAATTACGTGTTAGAATTCGTGACTTAATCACCGATGATTAAACTGTCAGAATCGTAACCTTAATCATAAGTGATTAAATTGTTAGATTTGTAATAGCCTAATCATCGATGATTAAACTGTCAGAATCGTAACCTTAATCATTGGTGATTAAAGTGTTAGATTTGTAATAGCTTAATCATTGATGATTGAACTGTCAGATTCGTGGCAACTTAATCATTGGTGATTAAACTGCCGGACTCGTGACAGCTTAATCATAAGTGATTAAATTGTCAGAATTTAGTGCCCACCGACACACATGTACGGGTATCATGGCCGATGATGCACGAGCCTATCGGGTCACACGCCGGGGGAATTCCTTTCCGATAACACTTAAATTAAGAGAGATAAATAAAGATGTTGGGAGAAATAAAAGTGGCTTTTATTTCATTGGACCATTTAATGGTCCAATGCATGTAAAGGAAAGCCACTACTTTTCTCCACATGCTTGCTTTAATTCTATTGGACCACTCTTTGGTCCAATGCATGTAGAGCTTTTCCACCCACCTCCACATGCTCTCTTATCTATATAAGAGAGATGTGGGAGGTTGATGATGGACTAATGGAAAATCGGTTCTCTCTCTAAAAATACAAGTGTTTAGTTCACCGAAATTCTAAGAAGGATTCTTGAGCATTTCGGTGTCGGGTTAGCAACTTGGAAGGAATCACTTACTCGGTGTGGATCAACGGTAGAGGGGAACGACTACGTGACCTTCATCCTTTCAAGAGTTCATCACTATTCTTGCGGGTGTCTTCGAGGGTATGATGTTCTCTTTCTCTTCTTTGTTGCACGATTTGGGTTTAGAGATTCGGTCATTGGTGGATCTTGGTGGTTAAATTTATTTTAAATTTCCGTTTCCGCTGCGTTTTAGAACCCACCAAAATCCAACAGTGGTATCAGAGCCTACTCTAACCGAATCGTGCACATTTTCGGGCTTGAGAAACGATTTGAGGATCGGTTTTGCCATTTTTTTTTTTGGTTTCGGGTTTTAGCCTTGCTAAACCCATAATATTTTGACTCACACACTTATATGCTTGTCATGATTTTGGCATGAAATGCATGCATGCATAAATTTGTGTTGATGTATGTATTTTATTACATGCAAAGATTCTTAGTGCCTTGAGTGTTTGATTTCGAATCTTTGTCAAAATATTTTTATGAATGGTTGTTGGCACACCATTTTAGCTTTCATGTTTGTAGTAGCTAGAAGATTGGTAACCATTATGCCCTTGACCTTTTGCCGTGTGTTTGGTTGTTATTCATTTGGTGACTTTGTCACAATGGTTTGTAATTAATAATTTATTAATTTCGGTATGTAATATTTATTAATTATGGCTTGCATGCCATTGATTTTCATTTGTAATTGTACTAGTTAGTAGGATTTTGTGGTGTGTTAGCCATTTCCATATTTTCTATGTACTTGTAAAACGAAGATCAAAAGACAACCAAATGGAATCATGAAGTGATGTCTAGGCAACCTTGGATTCGATGAAGTCTAATGGAGACGGCGGATTTAGTGGGAGCTCACATGGAAGGTCATTATTTGTCCATAGTTGACCATGTTTTTCCCGGGTTGGCTCACGGGAAAAACGCATAGGCTTTGGGCATGGTTACCAATTTTGTTGTATGCATGTGATGTTTATTTATTTGCTTGGTTGTTAGATTTTCGCATGGTTAAATAAATAAATAGATTAATTAAAAATGGTTTAATTAAATCACTCGCAATAGATTAATTAAAAGGTGAAAAATGGTTTTGTCACAAAGGTAATTAATCAAAATTTTAAAAGGGATTAATTAAAAGGTGAAAAATGTTTTTGTCACAAAAGTAATTAATCAAAGTTTAAAAGAAACAAAAACCCGTTTTTAGAGAATATCATTTTTATTATCCTAATGATGACGCCACCCAAATCTTGCTAGACAAAGTTGGTTGTCGTGCATTAGCCGAGCCGATTTTGAATAGACAGTGTGGAAGGTGAGTGTGATTCATTTTGTATGATTGGTCGTCGTGCATTAGCCAAACCATTATAGTCAAAATGTTTCACCGCGTATCATGTTGGATGATTTATTTGATTTCTCACAAAATGTAAGTCTTGCACTATCCATTGGAGTGTCACCACTTAAGTCTTGTGGAGCAAGGTCGGTTGTCGAGCGAAACCGAGCCGTGCCTTGTGAAGCAAGATAAGGGTGTGTATAAGTTCCTTAATTAAGTTGGTTGTCGAGCGAAACCGAGCCAATTTAGTTATGGGCTTATCGTGAATCTAGATGGTCGATTTACAAACTTCAAACTAGGTTTTAAATGATTGTCGAGCGAAACCGAGTCATTTAAAATTTGGTTTGAGGTTAGTGCATGTAGGGATCAAACATGCCAAATGACACAATGGTTGTCAAGTGATCCCGCAAGAAGCTAAGAGTTGTAAGTCACAATTGGTACAAAATAAATGCAATTGGTACAATTGGTACAATATGATTATTGGTACAATTGGTACAATATGGCATTAGTACAATATGGTGATTACAATGGTACAATGGATACCACCGGAAATAGCTTTACATTATGATCCGCGGCATACCCGTCATAATGTATTGTGAAATTCGGATTCTTAGCCCTTGTTAAATATAAAAGTTTTGGGTAATATATTTACAAGGACCCATCAAACTAACTAAAACTACTTTGCTATTTTTTAGATGGCATCTTCAAACCCCACCACCACCACCAATGTTTCTTTAAGAGTTTTCCTTGAAAAGGAGAAACTCAATGGTGCAAACTTCCTTGATTGGGAGAGACAACTAAAACTTGTTCTCCGCCATGAAGGAAAGATGCACTTGATTGAAGGACCTCTTCCCGATGAACCAGGGGAGGATGCGATTCAAGCAGCACATGATGCTCATGAACGTCTCACGAAAGAATGTGAGGACGTTACATGTTTAATGTTGAGCACAATGACTCCTGATTTGCAAAAGCAAATGGATCATTTGTACGCTTACGAGCTTATTGTGCAGTTGCGGGACATGTTCCAACAACAAGCAAAGCTAGATCGGTACGAGTGCCTCAAGAACGTGCTTGATCGTAAACTCCTAGAAGGCGGGGATGTGAGCGCTCACGTGTTGCGTATGAAAGCAAACGTGGAACGCTTGGAGAAGTTAGGCTTCTCCATTGGGAAGGAATTGGCCGTGGATTTTATCCTTAGGTCTCTTCCTACATCATATGAACAGTTTGTTATGAACTATCATATGCATGGTATGGACAAGTCCATAATGGAGCTTCATGGTATGTTGAAGACCGCCGAGTCTACCATGACCAAAAGAAAGCCCAACCCAACACATCCCGTCCTTGCAATTCGAGAAGGAAAGGTCTCCAAGAAGAAGAAGTCCACCCCTACCCCTCAAGGTAAGGGTAAAGGCAAGGTTGGTGCGCCCAAGCCTAAGCCAACTTCGGCGAAGATGGCAAAAGGAAAGGTTCCTCAAGCCATGACACCGGAAGATGCGGACTGCTTCTATTGCGGGAAATAGGGGCATTTCCGCCGTAGTTGCCCAACATACCTTGAGGAACTCAACAAGCTAAAAGCTAAAGGAGTTGGAGGTACCTCAAAACAAGGTATGTACATGATTGAATTATACCAAACCTCTACTTCGCAAAACTGGGTTTTAGATACCGGTTGTGGCACTCATATTTGTAATACAATACAGGTGCTACGGGAAAGTGAGAGGTTGATGGTTGGAGAACAAGATCTTATCATGGGAAACAAGGATGTTGTCTCGGTTGAAGCCAAAGGAAATGTGTTATTGTCCTTTAGATCTAGTTTCTCAATTTTGTTAAAACATGTTCGTTATTCGCCGCTTGTGGCAAGAAATATTATTTCATGTTATGCTTTATACATTGACGGTTTTAAGTTTGCTTTTAATAATGATGGCACAATTTCTTGTCATAAAAATGGTGATTATTATTTTAAAGCATTACCGGTTAATGGCATATATGAGATAGATGCACATGTTAGTAACAAAAGATCAATCATGCAAATTGGTTCTACATCCAAAGATAGTTTGGATAAATTATCCTTATGGCATAGTCGCCTTGGCCATATAAACAAGACTCGCATCTCCAAGCTCCAAGCAATTGGGTACTTGGAATCGTTTGAAAATGGTTCAAATGATGTATGTGAATCTTGCTTATTAGGAAAGATGACTAAAGCTCCCTTTTCACCGGTGTATGTGAGAGGGCTAAGGGTTTATTAGACATTGTACACACCGATGTGTGTGGTCCATTTAAACACCTTACAAGGAATAATTGTAGATACTTCGTAACCTTTATAGATGATTATAGTAGGTTTGGATATGTTTACTTGATTAAACATAAGTCAGAAACCATTGAGGTGTTCAAGATATTCCAAAACGAAGTTGAGAACCAATTGGGCAAGTCAATCAAGATACTTCGATCTGATAGAGGCGGAGAGTATCCTAATCTAGAGTTTATTGACCATCTTAAGAATTGTGGGATTGTCTCACAATTAACACCTCCTAGGACTCCACAATTGAATGGAGTCGCCGAGAGGAGAAATCGAACATTACTTGACATGGTTCGATCAATGATGGCAAGAACCCAAATACCCATAAGTTTTTGGGGATATGCTCTAGAAACGGCGTGTAAGCTTCTTAATCTCGTACCAACAAAGAAGGTAGAAAAGACACCTTTCGAGATATGGCATGGGAGTAAACCTCCACTATCCTATCTTAGAGTTTGGGGTTGTCAAGCCTACGTAAAGCGGGAGGCCGATGACAAATTAGAACCCCGTTCAGAAAAGTGTTATTTCATTGGATATCCTAAAGCGGGACTTGGATATTTGTTTTACAAACCTACCGAGAACAAGGTATTTGTTGCTCGAAGGGCAGTATTTCTTGAAAGAGAACTTTTATCCAATGAACCTAATGGAAAGCATATAGATCTTGAGGAAACTCAAGATATATCCAATGAACTACCTAATGTTGGCACTAGCACACAACCTCAAGAGGTTGGTACCGATCAAGAGGATGCGGTAGAAACTGACGTTCCACCATTGTCTCTTCGTAGATCTGGTAGAACTCGCACTGAGCCAGAGAGATATGGGTTTCTCATATCTGAGGGCAGCGAGTTACTAGGGGATCATGATGAACCCTCTACCTACCAGGAAGCGATGGCAGGCCCAAAGTCTGACAAATGGAGAGATGCAATGGAAGTCGAAATGCAATCCATGAAGGACAACCAAGTATGGGAACTGGTTGATCCTACACCCAGCTGTAAGCTTGTGGGGTGTAAATGGGTCTATAAAGTAAAGACCGGCATGGATGGACAGATTGATACTTTCAAAGCACGACTGGTTGCTAAAGGCTTCACTCAAACCCATGGTGTTGACTATGATGAAACCTTTTCCCCAGTGGCTATGTTGAAATCTATCAGGATACTTATGGCAATTGCCGGCTTTCATGATTATGAAATTTGGCAAATGGATGTAAAAACCGCCTTCCTTAACGGGAAACTTACTGAAGAGGTATATATGAGACAACCTGAGGGTTTTGTACATCCAAAGTATCCTAATAAAGTCTGTCAGCTTAAGAAGTCCATTTATGGACTTAAGCAAGCATCTCGAAGTTGGAATCTTTGCTTTGATGAGAAAATCAAGGAATTTGGATTTTCTAAAAGCATAGATGAACCTTGTGTATACGTCAGGGCTAGTGGGAGCGCGATTGTATTCCTAGTCCTATATGTTGATGACATCTTACTCATTGGGAATGACATTCCAATTTTGAGCGATGTCAAGACATTTCTTGGAAAATGTTTTTCCATGAAGGACTTAGGAAATGCATCGTACATCTTGGGAATCAAGATCTATCGAGATAGATCTAAAAGGCTTCTCGGTTTGAGTCAAAGTGCATATATTGACAAAGTTCTAAAACGGTTTAGAATGGAGGATTCCAAGAAAGGGAATCTTCCTATGTTGCATGGAGTGACTTTGAGCAAGGCTCAATGTCCAAGTTCCGATAAGGAACGTGACGTAATGAAGAAGATCCCTTATGCTTCGGCAGTTGGATATATCATGTACGCCATGCTATGCACAAGACCTGATGTATCTTGTGCGTTGAGCGTGACAAGTAGATATCAGGCAAACCCCGGAGAAGCTCATTGGATTGCCATCAAGAACATATTGAAATATCTTCGAAGAACGAAGGATATGTTCTTGGTATATGGTGGTATGGAAGAGTTGCGTGTAGTTGGATACACAGACGCAAGCTTCCAAACTGATAGGGATGATTTCCGATCGCAATCGGGTTATGTATTCCTATTGAATGGTGGTGCTGTGAGTTGGAGGAGCTCCAAGCAAGACACAGTTGCTGATTCGACGACAGAATCAGAATACATTGCAGCAAGCGAAGCTGCAAAAGAAGCTGTGTGGATGAAGAAATTCATCAATGACTTGGTAGTGGTTCCTAGCATTGCTGACCCCATTGAAATATTTTGTGACAATGAGGATGCAGTAGCTTTGGCTAAGGAACCTAGAGCTCATAAAAGAACGAGGCATATTGCTCGTAAATACCACGTTATTCGAGATAAGATTGAATGTGGTGACGTTGTCATAAGCAGAGTAGTATCGGAAGAGAATCTTGCCGATCCGTTTACTAAGCCGTTATCACAGGCTGTACATGATTCTCACACTAGGGGAATAGGTGTGAGATTAGCCAGTGATTTAGCTTGAGTACTGTTTTAGTTTGAATTTGATGTTTATTATGGGAACTTGAAACAGTATTGTAATTTTGATTGTATTGATGTATAAATATGTCTATACATATGCGTGTTGCAGTTACTTTCAAAATCTTTATTGTGTTCCATCTTTGCATGTTTAAACACTTCCTAGATTTTTATCTAAACTTCCACAGTCAGTCATACTTAAATGGAAGTAAGTTATGAATGAAGGCTGAGGCAATGTGTTGGTTATGAGATATAGACACAACAATTGCCTCTGCTTGAAATGAGTTTCAAGTGACTGGAGACCCACACCCGAGTTTACTTCATGGAAATTGTCAAAAGCATCTCGGGATGATAATATCATTTCATCCTTAGACCAGAGATTCATGAGATTCCAAAGCATAAGTTTACTTTACTTAGATTAATGCTCTAACGCGGTTCGTAAATGGCTGTTATAAGGGGCTTAGTTGGGTAAGGATAACTTATGTGTAGGGACTATGTAGTCAAAAGGATTTGTACCTCAATGAAGAGAGATATCCATGGGCCCCTCGATGATTTAGCGCTGACACCAAAACGCATGGCCATGCACGAGTTATATTGAAAATGGTTCAATTATAACTCATTATGGTCACCACTAAATAAAAGATCGAGAAACATAATCGTGAACGATCTGGAGAATGACGACATTAATCCATGTCTCGTGTTCACAAGGATATCGTGTACAAAGGGATGATACGATCACTTATATAAAGGAACCATCATCTATATGATTGGTAGTTGTCGAGGATGACGTAACTCATGCTGACTTGGGGACAAAGATGCCTAGCTAAGGCCGCTCTTTGTTTGTGATACCAATAACACGTTGTGTCGTGTGCAAGTGGGAGTTTGTTAGAATTCGTGACTTAATCACCGATGATTAAACTGTCAGAATCGTAACCTTAATCATAAGTGATTAAATTGTTAGATTTGTAATAGCTTAATCATCGATGATTAAACTGTCAGAATCGTAACCTTAATCATTGGTGATTAAAGTGTTAGATTTGTAATAGCTTAATCATTGATGATTGAACTGTCAGATTCGTGGCAACTTAATCATTGGTGATTAAACTGCCGGACTCGTGACAGCTTAATCATAAGTGATTAAATTGTCAGAATTTAGTGCCCACCGACACACATGTACGGGTATCATGGCCGATGATGCACGAGCCTATCGGGTCACACGCCGGGGGAATTCCTTTCCGATAACACTTAAATTAAGAGAGATAAATAAAGATGTTGGGAGAAATAAAAGTGGCTTTTATTTCATTGGACCATTTAATGGTCCAATGCATGTAAAGGAAAGCCACTACTTTTCTCCACATGCTTGCTTTAATTCTATTGGACCACTCTTTGGTCCAATGCATGTAGAGCTTTTCCACCCACCTCCACATGCTCTCTTATCTATATAAGAGAGATGTGGGAGGTTGATGATGGACTAATGGAAAATCGGTTCTCTCTCTAAAAATACAAGTGTTTAGTTCACCGAAATTCTAAGAAGGATTCTTGAGCATTTCGGTGTCGGGTTAGCAACTTGGAAGGAATCACTTACTCGGTGTGGATCAACGGTAGAGGGGAACGACTACGTGACCTTCATCCTTTCAAGAGTTCATCACTATTCTTGCGGGTGTCTTCGAGGGTATGATGTTCTCTTTCTCTTCTTTGTTGCACGATTTGGGTTTAGAGATTCGGTCATTGGTGGATCTTGGTGGTTAAATTTATTTTAAATTTCCGTTTCCGCTGTGTTTTAGAACCCACCAAAACCAACATTAAGGTTTAAAATAGATCCTTATAGGTTATTGTTCATAGCTAGTGGTCAAAATCATTAACGGGGCATTCGTATGAGTTATAAACACCAATTACAGTTTGAAAAATGTGTACTTAAAGGTTATTGGTCATAGCTAGTGGTTATAATGGTTAAAGGGCCACTTTGATGAGTTATCAACACCAATTACAATTTAAAAAATGCATACTTATAGGTTATTGGTTATAGCTAGTGGTTATAATGGTTCACAGGCCATTCGTATGGGCTATTAACGCTAAATACGGTTTAACATGGATACTTATAGGTTATGGCTCGAAGCTAGTGGTTATAATGGTTCGCGGGCCATTCGTATGGGCTATGGACGCTAATTACGGTTTAACAAGGATATTTATCGGTTATTAGTCGTAGCTAGTGGTTATAATGGTTCACGGTCCATTCGTACGGGTAATCAACACCAATCACAGTTTAAAAAATTGCCACTTATAGGTTATTTGTTATAGGTAGTGATTATAATGGCTCACGGGTCATTCGTATGAGCTATGGACGCTAATTACGGTTTAACAAGGATACTAATACGTCGTAGCTAGTGGTTATAATGGTTCATATGCCATTTGAATGGGTAATGGAAACCAATTAAGGTTTAAAATAGATGCTTATAGGTTATTGGTCATAACTAGTGGTTATAATGGTTTACGGGCCATTTGTATGGGTTATCAACACCAATTACAGTTTAAAAAATGGATACTTATAGGTTATTGGTTATAGCTAGTGGTTATAATGGTTCACGGGCCATTCGTATGCGCTATGGATGCTAGTTACGGTTTAACAAGGATACTTATAGGTTATTGGTCGTAGCTAGTGGTTATAATGGTTCACGGGCCATTCGTATGGGTAATGGACACAATGTAAGGTTAAAAATGGATACTTATAGGTTATTGGTCATGATTAGTGGTCAAAATCGTTCACAGGGCATTCGTATGGGTTCTAGACACCAATTACAGTGTAAAAAATGGATACTTATAAGTTATTGGTCATAGCTAGTGGTTATAATGGTTCACGGGCCATTCGTATGGGCTATGGACGCTAATTAAGGTTTAACAAGGAAACTTATAGGTTATTGGGCGTAGCTAGTGGTTATAATGGTTCACGGGCCATTCGTATGGGTTATCGACACCAATTAAGGTTACAAATGGATACTTATAGGTTATCGGTCTTAGCTAGTGGTCAAAATCATTCACGGGGCATTCATATGGGTTTTAGACACCAATTACATTTAAAAAATGGATAATTATAGGTTATTGGTCATAGCTAGTGGTTATAATGGTTCACGGGCCATTTGTATAGGTAATTGACACCAATTAAGGTTTAAAATAGATGCTTATAGGTTATTGGTCATAGCTAGTTGTCAAAATCATTCACGAGGCATTCGTATGAGTTATAAACACCAATTACAGTTTGAAAAATGTGTACTTAAAGGTTATTGGTCATAGCTAGTGGTTATAATGGTTAAAGGGCCACTTTGATGAGTTATCAACACCAATTACAATTTAAAAAATGCATACTTATAGGTTATTGGTTATAGCTAGTGGTTATAATGGTTCACAGTCCATTCGTATGAGCTATGTACGCTAAATACGGTTTAACATGGATACTTATAGGTTATGGCTCGAAGCTAGTGGTTATAATGGTTCGCGGGCCATTCGTATGGGCTATGGACGCTAATTACGATTTAACAAGGATACTTATCGGTTATTAGTCGTAGCTAGTGGTTATAATGGTTCACGGTCCATTCGTACGGGTAATCAACACCAATCACAGTTTAAAAAATTGCCATTTATAGGTTATTGGTTATAGGTAGTGATTATAATGGCTCACAGGTCATTCGTATGAGCTATGGACGCTAATTACGGTTTAACAAGGATACTAATACGTCGTAGCTAGTGGTTATAATGGTTCATATGCCATTTGAATGGGTAATGGAAACCAATTAAGGTTTAAAATAGATGCTTATAGGTTATCGGTCATAACTAGTGGTTATAATGGTTTACGGGCCATTTGTATGGGTTATCAACACCAATTATAGTTTAAAAAATGGATACTTATAGGTTATTGGTTATAGCTAGTGGTTATAATGGTTCACGGGCCATTCGTATGGGCTATGGACGCTAGTTACGGTTTAACAAGGATACTTATAGGTTATTGGTCGTAGCTAGTGGTTATAATGGTTCACGGGCCATTCGTATGGGTAATGGACACAATGTAAGGTTAAAAATGGATACTTATAGGTTATTGGTCATGATTAGTGGTCAAAATCGTTCACAGGGCATTCGTATGGGTTCTAGACACCAATTACAGTGTAAAAAATGGATACTTATAAGTTATTGGTCATAGCTAGTGGTTATAATGGTTCACGGGCCATGCGTATGGGCTATGGACGCTAATTAAGGTTTAACAAGGATACTTATAGGTTATTGGGCGTAGCTAGTGGTTATAATGGTTCACGGGCCATTCGTATGGGTTATCGACACCAATTAAGGTTACAAATGGATACTTATAGGTTATCGGTCTTAGCTAGTGGTCAAAATCATTCACGGGGCATTCATATGGGTTTTAGACACCAATTACATTTAAAAAATGGATAATTATAGGTTATTGGTCATAGCTAGTGGTTATAATGGTTCACGGGCCATTTGTATAGGTAATGGACACCAATTAAGGCTTAAAATAGATGCTTATAGGTTATTGGTCATAGCTAGTGGTCAAAATCATTCACGGGGCATTCGTATGGGTTCTAGACACCAATTACAGTTTAAAAAATGGATACTTATAGGTTATTGGTCATAGCTAGTGGTTGTAATGGTTCACAGGCCATTTGTACGGGTTATCAACACCAATTACAGTTTAAAAAATGGAAACTTATAAGTTATTGGTTATAGCTAGTGGTCATAATGGTTCACGGGCCATTCGTGTGGACTATGGACGCCAATTGCGGTTTAACATGGATACTTATAGGTTATTGGGCATATCTAGTGGTTATAATGGTTCACGGGCCATTCGTATGGGTTATCGACACCAATTAAGGTTACAAATGGATACTTATAGGTTATCGGTCTTAGCTAGTGGTCAAAATCATTCACGGGGCATTCGTATGGGTTTTAGACACCAATTACATTTAAAAAATGGATAATTATAGGTTATTGGTCATAGCTAGTGGTTATAATGGTTCACGGGCCATTTGTATAGGTAATGGACACCAATTAAGGTTTAAATAGATGCTTATACGTTATTGGTCATAGCTAGTGGTCAATATCATTCACGGGGCATTCGTATGGGTTCTAGACACCAATTACAGTTTAAAAAATGGATACTTATAGGTTATTGGTCATAGCTAGTGGTTGTAATGGTTCACGGGCCATTTGTACGGGTTATCAACAACATATGCAGTTTTAAAAAAGGATACTTATAGGGTATTGGTTATAGCTAGTGGTTATAATGGTTCACGGGCCATTCGTATGGGCCATGGACGCCAATTGTGGTTTAACATGGATACTTATAGGTTATTCGGTGTAGCTAGTGGTTACAATGGTTCACGGGCCATTCGTATAGGTTATCAACACCAATTAAGGTTTCAAATGGATACTTATATGTTATTGGTCTTTGCAAGTGGTCAAAATCATTCACGGGGCATTCGTATGGGTTCTAGACACCAATTACATTTAAAAAATGGATAATTATAGGTTATTGGTCATAGCTAGTGGTTATAATGGTTCACGGGTCATTCGTATGGGTAATGGACACCAATTAGGGTTTAAAATAGATGCTTATAGGTTATTGGTCATAGCTAGTGGTTTACGGGCCATTTTTATGAGTTATCAACACCGATTACAATTTAAAAAATGCATACTTATAGGTTATTGGTTATAGCCAGTGGTTATAATGGTTCACGGGCCATTCGCATGGGCTATGTACGCTAAACACAGTTTAACAAGGATACTTATAGGTTATTGCTCGAAGCTAGTGGTTATAATAGTTCGTGGACCATTTGTATGGGCTATGGACGCTAATTACAGTTTAACAAGGATACTTAAAGGGTATTGGACATAGCTAGTGGTTATAATTGTTCACGGGCAATTCGTATGGATAATGGACACCAATTAAGGTTTAATATGGATACCATAGGTTATCGGTCATAACTAGTGGTCAAAATCGTAGACGGGGCATTCTTATGGGTTCTAGACACCAATTACAGTGTTAAAAATGGATACTTATAGGTTATTGGTCATAGCTAGTGGTCATAATGGTTAACGAGCCATTTGTTTGGGTTATCAACACCAATTACAGTTTAAAAAATGGATAATATAGGTTATTGGTTATAGCTAGTGGTTATAATGGTTCACGGGCCATTCGTATGGGTAATGGACACCAATAAGGTATAAAATGGATATTTATAGGTTATTGGTCATAGCTAGTGGTCAAAATCGTTCACGGGGCATTCGTATGGGTTCTAGACACCAATTACAGTTTAAAAAATGGATACTTATACGTTATTGGTCATAGCTAGTGGTTATAATGGGTCACGGGCCATTTGTATGGGTTATCAACACCAATTACAGTTTAAAAAATGGATACTTATAGGTTTTTGGTTATACCTATTGGTTATAATGGTTCACGGGCCATTCGTATGGGCTATGGACGCCAATTACGGTTTAACATGGATACTTATAGGTTATTGGGCGTAGCTAGTGGTTATAATGGTTCACGGGGCATTCGTATGTGTTCTAGACACCAATTAAGGTTAAAAATGGATACTTATAGGTTATTGGTCATAACTATTGCTCATAGCTAGTTGTCAAAATCGTGCACGGGGCATTCATATGGGTTCTAGACTACAATTAAAGTTTAAAAAATGAATACTTATAGGTTATTGGTCATAGCTAGTGGTTATAATGGGTCACGGGCCATTTGTATGGGTTATCGACACAAATTACAGTTTAAAATATGGATACTTATAGGTTATTGGATATAGCTAGTGGTTATCATAGTTCACGGGCCATTCGTATGGGCTATGGACGCCAATTTTAGTTTAACATGGATACTTATAGGTTATTGGGCGTAGCTAGTGGTTATAATGGTTCACGGGCCATTCTTATGGGTTATCGACACCAATTAAGGTTTAAAATGGATACTTATAGGTTATTGGTCATAACTATTGGTCATAGCTAGTTGTCAAAATCGTGCACGGGGCATTCATATGGGTTCTAGACTCCAATTACAGTTTAAAAAATGAATACTTATAGGTTATTGGTCATAACTAGTGGTTATAATGGGTCACGGGCCATTTGTATGGGTTATCGACACAAATTACAGTTTAAAAAATGGATACTTATAAGTTATTGGTTATAGCTAGTGGTTATCATTTTCACGGGCCATTCGTATGGGCTATGGACGCCAATTCCGGTTTAACATGGATACTTATAGGTTATTGGGCGTAGGTAGTTGTTATAATGGTTCACGGGCCATTGTTATGGGTTATCGACACCAATGAAGGTTTAAAATGGATACTTATAGGTTATTGGTCATAGCTAGTGGCCAAAATCGTTCATGGGGCATTCGTATGGGTTCTAGTCACCAGTTACAGTGTAAAAAATGGATATTTATAGGTTATTCGTATTAGCTAGTGATTATATTGGTTCACGGGCCATTTGTATGGGTTATCAATGTTAGGTCACAACAACCCTGGTTTATTAGTATAATTGATAGATTAATTATGCTTAAGACAATTAAAGTGATTAACACAGCGTTAGTGTCAAATGTATAATTCCACTAAGTGTGGTATGTTGCGGAATAGCAATACCACTGATCGATTACAAATGATATGAAAGTGTAAAGTAAATTGGTGAGTACTACCTTGCCAAGTGATCTCTATTTATAATGATATAGAGATCTTACAAAAGAGGTAAGGAGCAGTGGAAGGACTGAGAAAGGAAAGTGACCGAGATCAAAGGGATTTGATCTGGTCTGTTAAACATGGAAATGTTTAACTCAGTCATTCTACTCAGTATTGAGTTTCAATACTGAGTTCCAATACTGAGTGGCCGATACTGCCTACTAAGTATTGCACCAAGACTTAGCTAATTTATTTTACAAACTAATCTAAGCTAGTTTAGGTTGTCTTGTTATCTTAAGATCCTAATGGGGTAATGCTTTTTGCCTTAACAATCTCCCCCTATCTAATGATAACAAGACAATATTACAAAGAGAAGGAATAAAGCAAAACAAGGAAAAAGTAAATAAGAAGACCGCAAAGTCTTCTTCTTCATCTAAACAGCTGAATCTTCTTATTCATCTGTTGTTGATGGATTCCTGCTCATAGAAGACTTCTTTCTTGATGTGGATGAACTCTTCTCTCTTTGTCAGGTCATCCTTTCTGTTGTCTAGCACAACAACAATCTTCTTTCTGAACCAAGAATCTTCCTTCTTGGTTACCAACCATTTCAGTCCAACCAGATGACTGATATGGGCCTTTGGCAGATCTGCTTCAGAAATAAAGCATTCCCTATCCTCTGAGTCAGTATACATATATCCAGAAGTTGGATATATGACACTCTTCTGATCCTAAAAAATAAGGTTAGGAGGAACAAGATACATCTAGAAAAACTTTTATGTATGAAGGCACTCTCGTCTGTTATTTGAGTAAGCTTCAGTCATCGCCCTGAGTGTCGTAAACTCCACTTCATGGGGAATGCCTTTATCATAACATACTGCAGAAACTGTACAGATCTCATCCAAGCCTATCTGAGCAAATGTTGATATGGTTGGTAGCTCTTTGATCAGTCTTGTGATCTTGACCCAGTCTTGAAGACCAATATTCTGAATATCATGAAGAAAGATCTTTATGGGAGGAGTAATTAGGCCAGTGCAGGTGATTACAATTCTTCCTTCTTTTGACTGCACTTTCATGTTATTGACATCAAGGTTTAGCCATCGTATGTCTCTCACATTTCGAAATGATTTGTTCTTCAAGAACTCTTTTCCTATTCTCCTTATACTGAGTCCGTGATGCAACCATATTCCAGTAATGTTGAATATATTCTGGACCTTTTCTTGTAATTATGTGAGATGGACTAGGAGTATCAGTATCTGGATCAGTATCTGGTTCTTCTTTAATCCCCAACTCTTGTTCATATAAGAATTTCTCTTGTTCTTCAACGAGTTGTTGGTTGGGCTTTCTTGGAACCTACACATCATCACTGTCCATAGTGTGGACAAGTCTTCTTGGTATGGTGATCAAAGGGATAGGTTCCTCACTTGATTTAGAAGAAGTGAGGACCACATTTGTCATTCTTACTGTGGGTGGTCTTCTTCTTCTCGTAACCAGATAGTCTTGAGGTTCTTCTAGCTTTTCATCATTGGAGGATGATGATGAAGAGCTTTCATTTTCTGCCATATCAAGTGCATAGTTAATGAGATTCTGAATGGGCACTGGATTTGGTTGTTCATCCTCATCATCAGCAATAGGCCAGAAAAAAGGCCCGTATACCACTCTCTGCAAGTTATTCTCATCCTGAGCAGGTGGCTTGTGAATCTCCTGAGTTTGATCTTGATCAGTATTTGCAGGTAGTGTATGAATCTTAGGTTGTCAGGGTCATTATCAGTCTCCCCCTGAGCAGATGGCTCAGACTGATGTTCTTCAAGTTGTTCAAGCACTGACCTTCCTCTTTGTCTTCTTCTTTCATACTAAAACCGAAGTGGTTCAGTATGAGAAAGTTGCTGAGATGATTGTTGTTGTTGTGGAGGTTCATCTTCATTTAATTTTCTGCTTTTCTCCCCCTAAGCAGATGGATCAGGTTGAACAACCTCATCTTCTCTTTGTCTCTTCTTCCCCTTATTGTTATCATCGGATGGGGAAGGAAGTGGTTCAGTATCACCACATATGTCTCCTTCTTGATCTTCATTTGTTGGAGATGGCATAGGCTCAGTAGCAACATCAGTATCACCATCAGGATCTGCATTGGAGGGTGATTTCCTAGGCTCAGTATCATCTCCACCTTCATCTGCATTGTCACCACGGTGTTGGGGAATGTGGAGTCAGTGGAGGTTGTTGTTGTTGTTGGAGTAGTGCAACTGACTGTTTTAGAGAATCAATTTCACTACTCATTGTGTCCATCCTGGCCAGAATTGTATTTTGAGTATTCTGCATGGCCAGGATCTGCAGCATGATTTTCTGCAGAGACACTTGTTCTACTTGAGCCTGTGATACTGGATTACCCTTCACAGATGGTGCTATAGAAACAAAAAAAAAAAAAATAGAAAACTGTTTAGTAATGAAAGGTTTATCAAATAGAATTGTGTTGTTGTTTAACTCTATAATCATTTAAATAGAATTTTTGAAGTTTGTATTTCATCTGGTTCATGATGAAATATTGTGAACTTGTGCAAAACATGTGTAAGAAATTTTCAGTAAAATGTGAGTGTAAATTTTTAGTAGCTCAGTGTAGGATAGGTCACATTTTCTGAAAAGGTTTTGGGTTTGGAAAGTGAAGCCTGGGATATGCTTCTTTTAATTTCAATGTTTATCATTCTGTATTAGAGTGATAACAGAAATGCGGCTAAAACCCCATAGTAAATTTTTAGCTACTGTGGCTTAAGGGTTTGTGATCACTTCCTAAATCATGTGATCCAACTCAAAAGTAAGTTGGGCATGATTCAAGCAGCACCAGTGGGTGTCAGTGTGACATCAACCACCATTGTCTCTTTAAATGTTGAGACAACTGTAGACTGACAGTGATCAGTTGAGTGCTCAGTGTATGAATGTTGCATAGTAGCAGTGGGCTATCTATGTTGGCCATAAAGGATATATATTTGAAAGTTCGATTGAGACTTTGGTCAGTATTGAGTTGGTACAGGCCTATACTTAGTCTCTATTTGGGAAAAATTATATATATATATAGAAGTTTTAAAGTTTTATAGAAATTCATACCTGAGACTTAGTCAGACTCCCTTCTCACATCTGCAGAGCTTGGTGTTGGATCATTTGTGTGTTGATTTGAGCCTCCAGCACCTTCTTCTTCTCTATACTGAGCATCTTCCTGAGTATGTTGCTCATATTCGATCTCCACATCAAAAGGAACATGAGGTTCCTCGATTGGTTGAGCAATTTGTTCTGGTTCTAGATTTGGAAGGTCTGCAGTTGCAACTATTAAATTCTGCTCCTCGGGAGATGGAGTCAGGGTTGGAGCATTTCTGGGCAGCACTGAGTCTGATGACAGTGCTCCCATTAGCACTGGAGTCAAACTTCTTCTTCTTCTTCTTCTTCTTCTTCTTCTTCTTCTTCTTGCAATCAAGGGTTGCTGACGTGACTTAGAATCAGAATCTGATGCAGTATGAGGAGCATCAGGATTCTGTTGAGGTTGTGGAATGTTTGATTGCACTAGTTCTGGTTCTGGTTGAGCATCCACCATCTCAACATCTCATTGCCGCCACAACCATTATTATCATCATCATCATAATTGTCTGCATTTGATTCAGTATCAGAATCATCTTCATCATCATCATCATCATCTATGTGAGCCTGAGCAATGGCTAACATATTGGCATTCAGTGGGGGTTCTTTTGCCCTTGTTTGATGAAAGTAAATCCTCTCATGAATAGGAGGAAGATATGCTCGTATGCCTTCAAAATCTTCATACATATCTGCAGGCATAGAATTCTGGAAGATGATGGAAGAAACTTGGAAAATGGAACATTTGGTGCACAGAGTCTGGCTTGAACCAGTGAAGCCAGCTCATTGAGTATCAATCTGGCATAGTCAATATGCCGATTGTGGTACATGGCATGTACCAGTTGCACCCCAAAGTCATTAATTTGGTCAAGGGCCCCTGTTTTGTCGGTCATACACCGAATTATGGTAGAAATCATAATTCCCCACAAAGGACCAAACTCATGCCTCTTTATTATTCATATTGTGCTTTGTCGTCCAAGAAGAGGCCATACTAACCGTGCAGTTTCTCGATCAACAAAATCATCATACTGAACATGTGCAGGAAGACGGAGTTCTCTGCGTATGATGTAAGTTGATATGAAGGCTCTTCGTTGTTCCCGGAACACCCAACCAGCAATCATATCTGGTGAATCCATTCCTGCAGTATACCAGAATTCACATAGCATTGCAGGATATATTGCTCGTCGATAGGCTTGAAGAGCATGTGAGATTGGGCTATGTCTCAGATAAGTAACCACTTGTCTAAATGGAAGACATACCCAACCTTCAGGAATCACGAAATTTGCTGTGTTGTTGTTCTTCGAAAATTTCGGAAGTTCATCACGTTGAAAGTTCTTTGCCAGTGCAGTATTCGGCGCCACGAACTGGAAATTCGCCATCTTGTCTGTGATTTACGAAACGAAAGAGATTTTTCTTGCAAAGAATAGAGTAGAGTAGTTAACCGCAAGAGAATTTGCGAGAGAGAAGTATGAAATAACTGTTAAAAAGATTTTAAATAAAAAAGAACGGTTATTTATATGGTAAGATAGCAATAATCACGGTATTGGGAAGTAAAAACGGCTGAAATGATAGCTTTATCCTGTTCCAACGGTAACTTTTCAACTAAGGAAGGTTACCGTTGGGGAGTATGAGGTTTAAAATCAGTGTTAACACTCCAGGACTCCCAATACTGACTAAGAATTAATAAAAAAATAAATTAAAAAAAAAATTAAAAATTATAAAAACATTTAATTTAACCTATAAATTAATGAAAAATTAAAAATATATAATTTTGATAAACCAGACGAGCTATATTGTGCTAGACAGTATTGGACCCAATACTGAGCAGACGGTATCAGAAAAAATTAAAAAGAGTTAAGGATTCATCATACCTAATTGGCCTAATTGATACATAAATGGATACTTATAGGTTATTGGTCATAGCTAGTGGTTATAAAGGTTCACGGGCCATTTGTATGGGTTATCAACACCAGTTACAGTTTAAAAAATGGATACTTATAGGTTATTGGTTATAGCTAGTGGTTATAATGGTTCACGGGCCATTCGTATTGGTTATCGACACCAATTAAGGTTTAAAATGGATACTTATAGGTTATTGGTCATAGCTAGTGGTCAAAATCGTTCACGGTGCATTCGTATGGGTTCTAGACACCAATTACAGTTTAACAAATGGATACTTAAAGGTTATTGGTCATAGCTAGTGGTTATAATGGTTCACGGGCCATTTGTATGGGTTATCAACACCAATCATAGTTTAAAAAATGGATACTTATAGGTTATTGGTTATTGCTAGTGATTTTAACGGCTCACGGGTCATTCGTATGGGCTATGGACGCTAATTATGGTTTAACAAGGATACTTATAGGTCATTTGTCGTAGCTAGTGGTTATAATGATTCACAGGCTATTTGTGTGGGTAATGGAAACCAATTAAGGTTTAAAATGGATGCTTATAGGTTATTAGTCATACCTAGTGGTCAAAATCATTAGCGGGGCATTCGTATGGGTTCTAGACACTAATTACAGTGTAAAAAATGGATACTTATAGGTTGTTGGTTATAGCTAGTGGTTATAATGGTTCACGGGCCATTCGTATGGGCTATGGATGCCAATTGGGGTTTAAAATGGATACTTATAGGTTATTGGGCCTAGCAAGTGGTTATAATGGTTCACAGGCCATTCTTATGGGTTATCGACACCAATTAAGGTTTAAAATGGAAACTTATGGGTTAATTGTAATAGCTAGTGGTCAAAATCATTCACGGGGCATTCGTATGGGTTCTAGACGCCAATTACGATTTAAAAGATGGATAATTATTGGTTATTGGTCATATCTAGTAGTTATAATGGTTCACGGGCTATTCGTATGGTAACGGACACCAATTAAGATCTAAAATGGATAGTTCTAGGTTACTGGTCTTAGCTAGTGGTTAAAATCATTCACGGGGCATTCGTATGGGTTCTAGACACCATTTACAGTTTAATAAATGGATACTTATAGGTTATTGGTCATAGCTAGTGGTTATAATGGTTCATGGGCCATGCGAATGGGTTATCAACACCAATTATAGTTTAAAAAATTGGATACTTATAGGTTACTGGATATACCTAGTGGTTATAATGGTTCACGGGCCATTCGAATGGGCTATGGACCGCAATTACGGTTTAACATGGACACTTATAGGTTATTGGGCGTAGCTAGTTGTTATAATGGTTCACAGGGCATTCGTATGTGTTTTAGACACCAATTACAATTTAAAAAATGGATAATTATAGGTTATTGATCATAGGTAGTGGTTATAATGGTTCACGGGCCATTCGTATGGGTAATGGACACCAATTAAGGTTCAAAATGGATACTTATAGGTCATTGGTCATAGCTAGTGGTTAAAATCATTCACGGGCCATTCGTATGGGTTTTAGACACCAATTACAATTTAAAAAATGGATAATTATAGGATATTGGTCATAGCTAGTGGTTATAATGGTTCACGGGCCATTCGTATGGGTAATGGACACCAATTAAGGTCTAAAATTGATACTTCTAGGTTACTGGTCTTAGCTAGTGGTCAAAATCATTCACGGGGCATTCGTATGGGTTCTAGACACCAATTACAGTTTAAAAATGGATACTTATAGGTTATTGGTCATAGCTAGTGGTTATAAAGGTTCACGGGCCATTTGTATGGGTTATCAACACCAGTTACAGTTTAAATATTGGATACTTATAGGTTATTGGTTATAGCTAGTGGTTATAATGGTTCACGGGCCATCCGTATGGGCTATGGACGTCAATTACGGTTTAAAAGGGATACTTATAGGTTATTGGGCATAGCAAGTGGTTATAATGGTTCACGGGCTATTTGTATGGGTAATGGACACCAATTAAGGTTTAAAATGGATGCTTATAGGTTATTGGTCATACCTAGTGGTCAAAATCGTTAATGGGGCATTCGTATGGGTTCTAGACACCAATTACGGTGTAAAAATGGATAATTATAGGTTATTGGTCATAGCTAGTAGTTATAATGGTTCACTGGCTATTCGTATGGGTAATGGACACCAATTAAGGTATACAATGGATAGTTCTAGGTTACTGGTCATAGCTAGTGGTCAAAATCGTTCACGGGGCATTCGTATGGGTTCTAGACACCAATTACAGTTTAAAAAATCGATACTTATAGGTTATTGGTCATAGCTAGTGGTTATAATGGTTCACTGGCCATTCGTATGGGCTATGGACCGCAATTACGGTTTAACATGGACACTTTTAGGTTATTGGGCGTAGCTAGTGGTTATAATGGTTAACAGGGCATTCGTATGTGTTTTAGACACCAATTACAATTTAAAAAATGGATAATCATAGGTTATTGGTCATAGCTAGTGGTTATAATGATTCACGGGCCATTCGTACGGGTAATGGACACCAGTTAAGGTTCAAAATGGATACTTATAGGTCATTGGTCATAGCTAGTGGTCAAAATCATTCTCGGGGCATTCGTATGGGTTTTAGACACCAATTACAATTTAAAAAATAGATAATTATAGGTAAATGGTCATAGCTAGTGGTTATAATGGTTCACAGGCCATTCGTATGGGTAATGGACACCAATTAAGGGTTAAAATGGATACTTATAGGTTAGTGGTCATAGCTAGTGGTCAAAATCGTTCACGGTGCATTCGTATGGGTTCTAGACACCAATTACAGTTTAAAAAATGGTTACTTATAGGGTATTGGTCATAGCTAGTGGTTATAAAGGTTCACGGGCCATTTGTATGGGTTATCAACACCATTACAGCTTAAGAAACGGATACTTATAGTTTATTGGTTATAGCTGGTGGCTATAATGGTTCACAGGCCATTCGTATGGGTTATCGACACTAATTAAGGTTTAAAATGGATACTTATAGGTTATTGGTCATAGCTAGTGGCCATAATCGTTCACGGGGCATTCGTATGGGTTCTAGACACCAATTACAGTTTAACAAATGGATTCTTAAAGGTTATTGGTCATAGCTAGTGGTTATAATGGTTCACGGGCCATTTGTATGGGTTATCAACACCAATCACAGTTTAAAAAATGGATACTTATAGGTTATTGGTTATAGCTAATGATTATAACGGCTCACGGGTCATTCGTATGGGCTATGGACGCTAATTACGGTTTAGCAAGGATACTTATAGGTTATTAATCGTAGCTAGTGGTTATAATGGTTCACAGGCTATTTGTATAGGTAATGGACACCAATTAAGGTTAAAAATGGATGCTTATAGGTTATTGGTCATACCTAGTGGTCAAAACCGTTAACGGGGCATTTGTATGGGTTCTAGACACCAATTACAGTGTAAAAAATGGATAGTTATAGGTTATTGGTCATAGCTAGTGGTTATAATGGTTCACGGGCCATTTTAATGTGTTATCAACACCAATTACAGTTTAAAAAATGGAGACTTACAGGTTATTGGTTATAGCTAGTGGTTATAATGGTTCACGGGCCATTCGTATGGGCTATGGACGCCAATTGTTGTTTAACATGGATACTTATAGGTTATTGGGCGTAGCTAGTGGTTATAATGGTTCACATGCCATTCCTATGGGTTATCGACACCAATTAAGGTTTAAAATGGATACTTATGGGTTATTGGTCATAACTAGTGGTCAAAATCATTCACGGGGCATTCGTATGGGTTCTAGACACCAATTACAATATAAAAATGGATAATTATTGGATATTGGTCATAGCTAGTGGTTATAATGGTTCACGGGCCATTCGTATGGGTAATGGACACCAATTAAGGTCTAAAATTGTACTTCTAGGTTACTGGTCATAGCTAGTGGTCAAAATCGTTCACGGGGCATTCGTATGGGTTCTAGACACCAATTACAGTTTAAAAATGGATACTTATAGGTTATTGGTCATAGCTAGTGGTTATAAAGGTTCACGGGCCATTTGTATGGGTTATCAACACCAGTTACAGTTTAAATATTGGATACTTATAGGTTATTGGTTATAGCTAGTGGTTATAATGGTTCACGGGCCATTCGTATGGGCTATGGACGTCAATTACGGTTTAAAAGGGATACTTATAGGTTATTGGGCGTAGCAAGTGGTTATAATGGTTCACGGGCTATTTGTATGGGTAATGGACACCAATTAAGGTTTAAAATGGATGCTTATAGGTTATTGGTCATACCTAGTGGTCAAAATCGTTAATGGGGCATTCGTATGGGTTCTAGACACCAATTACGGTGTAAAAATGGATAATTATAGGTTATTGGTCATAGCTAGTAGTTATAATGGTTCACTGGCTATTCGTATGGGTAATGGACACCAATTAAGGTATACAATGGATAGTTCTAGGTTACTGGTCATAGCTAGTGGTCAAAATCGTTCACGGGGCATTCGTATGGGTTCTAGACACCAATTACAGTTTGAAAAATCGATACTTATAGGTTATTGGTCATAGCTAGTGGTTATAATGGTTCACTGGCCATTCGTATGGGCTATGGACCGCAATTACGGTTTAACATGGACACTTTTAGGTTATTGGGCGTAGCTAGTGGTTATAATGGTTAACAGGGCATTCGTATGTGTTTTAGACACCAATTACAATTTAAAAAATGGATAATCATAGGTTATTGGTCATAGCTAGTGGTTATAATGATTCACGGGCCATTCGTACGGGTAATGGACACCAGTTAAGGTTCAAAATGGATACTTATAGGTCATTGGTCATAGATAGTGGTCAAAATCATTCACGGGGCATTCGTATGGGTTTTAGACACCAATTACAATTTAAAAAATAGAAAATTATAGGTAAATGGTCATAGCTAGTGGTTATAATGGTTCACAGGCCATTCGTATGGGTAATGGACACCAATTAAGGGTTAAAATGGATACTTATAGGTTAGTGGTCATAGCTAGTGGTCAAAATCGTTCACGGTGCATTCGTATGGGTTCTAGACACCAATTACAGTTTAAAAAATGGTTACTTATAGGGTATTGGTCATAGCTAGTGGTTATAAAGGTTCACGGGCCATTTGTATGGGTTATCAACACCAATTACAGCTTAAGAAATGGATACTTATAGGTTATTGGTTATAGCTGGTGGCTATAATGGTTCACAGGCCATTCGTATGGGTTATCGACACTAATTAAGGTTTAAAATGGATACTTATAGGTTATTGGTCATAGCTAGTGGTCATAATCGTTCACGGGGCATTCGTATGGGTTCTAGACACCAATTACAGTTTAACAAATGGATACTTAAAGGTTATTGGTCATAGCTAGTGGTTATAATGGTTCACGGGCCATTTGTATGGGTTATCAACACGAATCACAGTTTAAAAAATGGATACTTATAGGTTATTGGTTATAGCTAATGATTATAACGGCTCACGGGTCATTCGTATGGGCTATGGACGCTAATTACGGTTTAGCAAGGATACTTATAGGTTATTAGTCGTAGCTAGTGGTTATAATGGTTCACAGGCTATTTGTATAGGTAATGGACACCAATTAAGGTTAAAAATGGATGCTTATAGGTTATTGGTCATACCTAGTGGTCAAAACCGTTAACGGGGCATTTGTATGGGTTCTAGACACCAATTACAGTGTAAAAAATGGATAGTTATAGGTTATTGGTCATAGCTAGTGGTTATAATGGTTCACGGGCCATTTTAATGTGTTATCAACACCAATTACAGTTTAAAAAATGGAGACTTACAGGTTATTGGTTATAGCTAGTGGTTATAATGGTTCACGGGCCATTCGTATGGGCTATGGACGCCAATTGTTGTTTAACATGGATACTTTTAGGTTATTGGGTGTAGCTAGTGGTTATAATGGTTCACATGCCATTCCTATGGGTTATCGACACCAATTAAGGTTTAAAATGGATACTTGTGGGTTATTGGTCATAGCTAGTGGTCAAAATCATTCACGGGGCATTCGTATGGGTTCTAGACACCATTTACAATTTAAAAAATGGATAATTATTGGTTATTGGTCATAGCTAGTTGTTATAATGGTTCACGGGCTATTCGTATGGGTAATGGACACCAATTAAGGTCTAAAACTAGGTTACTGGTCATTGCTAGTGGTCAAAATTGTTCACGGGGCATTCGTATGGGTTCTAGACACCAATTACAGTTTAAAAAATCGATACTTATAGGTTATTGGTCATAGCTAGTGGTTATAATTGTTCACGGGCCATTCGTATGGGCTATGGGCCGCAATTACGGTTTAACATGGACACTTTTAGGTTATTGGGCGTAGCTAGTGGTTATAATGGTTAACAGGGCATTCGTATGTGTTTTAGACACCAATTACAATTTAAAAAATGGATAATTATAGGTTATTGGTCATAGCTAGTGGTTATAATGGTTCACGGGCCATTTGTATGGGTAATGGACACCAATTAAGGTTCAAAATGGATACTTATAGGTCATTGGTCATAGCTAGTGGTCAAAATCATTCATGGGGCATTTGTATGGGTTTTAGACACCTATTACAATTTAAAAAATGGATAATTATAAGATATTGGTCATAGCTAGTGGTTATAATGGTTCACGGGCCATTTGTATGGGTAATGGACACCAATTAAGGTCTAAAATGGATCCTGAAAAGAAAATTCCTGATACTAACCTCGAAGTTGTGCTGTAGGATACTTCTGCTGTTCCTCCATTTGAATTATTTTTTAATACCACTACTTTGGAAATATATAATAAAAATAAAACCACTTCTACTTCTACTTAAAATGTTCTATCTAATACTGAGGTTGCAGGAACACAAAAGTCAACTACTCAAGAATCTAAAGAACCTGTTAAGCTTGTCATTCTAAAACATGATAACCAGAAATCAACTTCAACAGGATCTTCGAGTGGCAAAAACAAGAAGTCTAATATTAAAAAGACTTCTATGCCAAATAAAATGACACCAGATCCATCTCCTTCTAAACCAGTCGTAAATAATATTAAAACATTATTAAAAAATGACAAAAATAACATTTTAAAATCTATTGGTGATCAGATCAAAATTTTAACTCAAAAGTTTGCAAAACTTACTCATACTGATCTACAAAAAGTCAAACAATTTCCGAAAATCCCTTATGAAAACATGTTCAGAAACAGACCTAGAAAATGTTATAGATGTCATCATACTGGACATAAAGGAGATGAATGCTGGACTGATCTCTCAAGTCCTAGGTACTCAGTACCAAAGAAAAAGATAGAAACCAAGTCAATATCACCAAAGAAAACCTCCAAGGTTTCCCCTAAAGTGATACTGACCTCTCCAACAAAAGAGATCAAGTCTACCCCTGTTTCTCCTACCAAAGGTCCCATTCAAAAATGAGTTTCTAAAAAGAACTAATCCTTATTGTGTCTTGTGCAGGGTGACAGAAAATGGTACTTAGATAGTGGCTGCTCAAGACACATGACTGGCAGTATGGAGTATCTTCTAAACTATACATAAGAGAAGGGTCCTTCTGTCAAGTTTGGAGATGATTCGATTGGAAAAACTAGAGGGTATGGTGTAATCAAGGCAGGCAACATAACTTTTAAAAGAGTTGCCTATGTAGAGGGTCTTAAACACAATCTGCTCAGTATCAGCCAGATGTGTGATGATGACAATGAAGCTCGTTTCAGGAAGGTTGCGGGAATCATTTACAATGATAAAGGGCAACCTGTACTCATTGCTAGAAGAGAAAAGGATGTCTATGTGGTCAACCTGTCTGAAATAGACCCTACTATTCGAGTTTGCCTGCTTTCTAAAGTCAAGCCAGAACTGAACTGGTTGTGGCACAAGAAACTTTCTCACATAAATTTCAGAAATATCAATGAGCTCAGTATGAAGAAATTGGTGAGAGGGCTGCCCACTATTACTTATTCAAAAGATAAGTTATGCTCAGCATGTGAAATGGGCAAGCAGAAGAAGAGTTCATTCAAGTCAAAGGTCAATCATTCAATTAATGAACCTCTTACAATGATACATATGGATCTTTTTGGCCCCATCAGCACACCATCATTTGCCAAAAAGATCTATACCTTAGTCTTGGTTGATGAATTCTCAAGATATACTTGGGTCATCTTTCTCAAGACCAAATCAGATGCAACAACAGAAATTATTGCCTTTACCAAAAGAGAAGAACCTCAGAAAGGCAACAAGGTCAAGCAACTAAGAAGTGACCATGGTACTGAGTTTAAGAACTCAATTTAGCAGATTTCTGTGAAGAAAAAGGAATCGTTCAAAATTTCTCTGCAGCCTACACACCACAACAAAATGGTGTTGTAGAAAGAAAGAATAGAACATTAATTGAAGCTGCAAGAACTTTGTTATGCCATGCTGGACTGGCACTGAGCTTCTGGGCAGAAGCTGTAAACTGTGCAAATTTCACTCAGAACAGAGCTACAATAGTCCAGAGACATCAAAAGACTCCTTATAAGTTATACAATGGCAAGGTTCCGAATGTGGAATACTTCCACATCTTTGGGAGTAAATGTTTTGTACTCAGTACTAAACAAAATCTCAAAAAATTTGCTCCCAAAGCAAATGAAGGTGTGTTCATGGGCTACTCTCCACACTCTAAAGCTTTCAGAGTGTATGTCATCTCAACTAAGATGATTGTAGAATCCATTCATGTCACTTTTGATGAAGATCAGAATGAGCATTCTACCTCAGCAAAGGAAGACATTAGTGGCATAGACATTCTATGTAATCCAGAAAACTCAATTGCTGATCAGCCCAAGTCTCACCCATACTATGTTGATCATGGTATGAGTGATACTGATCAAGAAAGAACTCGGCATAACTTGAATGCATCAAATTCTGGGGTTCCCATCTCTGAGAACCCTAATACTGAGTTCCCAATCATTGATCTGAACAATTCCACCTATGAAGAAGGTGAATCTTCCAGTACTTTTCAAGAATCCACTTCAGATCTGCCAAATCAAGAAGAACAGCAACCTGAACTGTCTAATACTGACCAGAATTCAACTCAGTATCAGGCAGACAACACATCAGTACAACAAGATATTGTTGACCTTGTTTCAAATGCTCCCTTAGGAAACAATCTATGGGAACACAGAGATCATCCTCATTCAAATATTATTGGTCATATTGAACAAGGTGTCCAAACAAGAAGAAAGTTAGATTTTGAACCCCAAGCTACTGCAAATTTTTACTTCTTCTCAAGCTTCCTATCTACCATGGAACCAAAGAAAGCTGATGAAGCTTTATTAGATGAAGACTGGGTAGAAGCTATGCAAGAAGAACAGACAGAGTTTGAAAGAAACAAAGTTTGGAACTTAGTACCACCTCCTGCTGGCAAAACTATTATTGGTACTAAGTGGGTGTTCAGAAACAAGATGGACAAGGATGGTGTTGTCATTAGAAATAAAGCAAGACTGGTTGCTCAAGGTTACTGTGACAACTCGACATTTTGGGTATGTTACTATTTTTCATTTCTTACTTTCTATATTTAGAAAATTTATATTTTTAGAAACTTTCCTCGTTTCCTATTATTTCTAATTATAGAAAGTTTCTATTTTTAGAAACTTTCCTCATGTCATATCATTTCTATATTTAGGAAGTTTCTATGTTTAGAAACTTTCCTCATTTAGTTTCATTTCTACTTTTGGTATCCAAACACATGACTAGTTCACCGAACATTTAACATTTTCACCATACATCAGTGTTTGATTATTTTAGTCAACACAACATCTTATATTACTTGTGGTGACATTTATACTCCAAAACATTTCTAATAATTGTATTTAAGTAATAATTAATCAATACTTTCGGTTTAAATGAATCCTTATACGACTCAAACTCTCCTTTAACCCTAGAAAGCTTACACTATAAATACAATGCACACACAAACCCTAATCCCTTTACCAATTTCGTCCAAAGCAACACATCACCACCAATATCAAGGTTGTTCGTCCGATTCCAAAGCAATTCGCAAACCCTATACGGTTTCTTGTTCCAATCGATTCCAAGGTATGATACCAAACTTTTGTACTTGTTTTCCTAATTGTTTCAGTCCCTAGTTCGAACCCGAGACCTAGGCCAAAGGCCAAGAGGTCTCGGCACTTGCTTGATCTTTATGCCCAACGTGCATGCAAGCATGCTTATCAACGGGTTTTGTTTAATTTGTTCGTTTGATTCGTCTATTGTATCAATTGTTTGTTCGTTGTGTTAATCTTCCTTAAACCCTAGACTTTTGACCTCCAAAACCCTAGATCTATAAGTATTACTTATGCCTAACCTTAGATCAAGACTTGTATGACCAAAATACCGAAATCTAGCTAAATCTAGCCATTAGACTCGAACCTAGACAAAACCTAGCACCAAACCCGAATGGTTTTGACCTTCGGCCAACCCTAGACCGAAACCAAACACTAGAAACCGAAACCCTAGTTCTTTTTGACTTTCGTTGACTTTTATTGACTATTTTGACCAATATTGACTTCTAGATTGGACTAATTTTGACCCATAAGTCAAACCGGGTCAAGGTCGGATCTTGACCCAACCGATTTACCCAAACCCGAATACCTAATCGGGTCAAGGCCCGTACTTGGCCCATTCAATCTATTTAAGCCCATCGGGCCCAAACTTTAGTTGGCCCATTAGTATTCAAGCCCATTTGGACCAAAGCCCAAACCTTTGGCCCACTCATACCTAAACCGAACCCAATTGGGCCCAAGCCCAATCCATGGCCCAATCTAATCGTACCTAAGCCCAATAAGAGGCCCAAGTGGCCCAACTAGTGGCCCATTAAGCCCATCTAGGCCCATTAAGCCCATTAGGCCCAATAAGTCCATTTAGGCCCATTAAGTCTAACCCAAGCCCATTTCATTTCATTTCATTTCGAAGTCCATTTCATTTCATTTCATTTCATTTCATATCATTTCATTTCATTTCATTTCGACCTATTAAGGTCCAATAACCCAAATTCATTCGGTGTCACAAAACATAAGACATAACATTAATTTCATATCATATATCATTATTATTAGATAGCATGTGTTAGCTTAGTCTAATTAGAAGCGTTATTGCGTTTAGGCGTTAGGAGTCTTTGAAGAGATTCTTTGAGGTTTATCGAGAGCTAAGCTTTGCCCAGGTGAGTCTACAGACCCCTTTTACTCTTTTACTGTGTTATAAACTTTGGGGTGGAAAATTTAAACATAACTGCTACTATTTTACTATGACTGTACAACATCTATACTTTTTCATTATCGCGTTGGCATGAAAAACAATTATTATACCGGACTAAGGTTTGCCATCAATCATTAACTAGTGGATCTAGACCATGGATATGCAGATAGTACTATTGGCTGACACTCATCCTCCCAACAAACTTTAGATCATTACTTGGTATATCCAAGACATCTCCGGGAGTGTATATCCATAAAATAACGATAACATAATGGAGTTGAAGTGTTGATTGTGGACTTAGGGGTTGGTATATTAACTCAATAGACTAGCTACCTGTTGGGGATAAGAGTTCATGCGATGTCAAACATAACATTTGGTTTAACACTTTTTCATAAACATAACTAGTAGTTGTAGATATTCTACAACTACACTAAAGATTTCGTACTTACTACTTATATCACATGAGTGTTAAACTTTATACTTTTCAGTCATAAAACATTCTCTTTACAAATATTTTTGGGTAGCAAAACACTTTACCTTATCTTTTACATTAACCCTGTGGATTCACTCAACATTATTTGTTGACCCTTTTATTTATGTTTTTCCAGGTGATTAGGTGCACAGTGAGACTGGAGGATATGAGCAGTGGATTTGTCGTGAGCCATGAATGAACATTTAAGTTTACAAATAACCACTTCATTCTCAAAACTTACTATTTTTAGTAATTACTATTTTTGGAAACTTTCCATTTTTAGAAGGTAAACCATTTTCATTATGTTATTTACATGGTTGTTTGTTTACTTAATTTTTGCTATGTAATCATGAACGTTACACCTCCGTTCTTCCGCAAAATGTTTTAAATGAAGTAAAACTCATTTTTGGCGGGGTGTGACAGAGTGGTATCAGAGCTTAAGTTATAGTGAATTAGCAAGCCTAGTCTATAACTACAAAAGATTTTTAGGAAAAACAAAAACTTTGACAAAACAAATGTTCATGGCACGATGAGTCTCATATCCCGAAGTTTCATTGTTCTTAGATTAGAACATTGCCTTAGAGTAATATTTAGCATATCGTCTGAGTGCCTACTTTTATGTTCTATCAGTATTACGACTTATTATCAGAATGTCGTTATCGAGTGTTATCGATATTTCGTCCGACTCCGAATATGATAGTGATCATAGTACTGCTACGCCTAGAAGTATTCTTTCATCTCAAGTTGCTCTATGGCATCGACAACCAAGAAGACGTCATATCCCTATTTTCCCAAATGGTCCTCTGCCGCCAGTTAATGGCCAACGTCAAATTTTGTTTCGTATGTTTGAGAGCGTTATTTTATTTGTGTCTACGCATGTGAAGCCGCGTCGTAATATAGTTCCAAGAACCTCTCGACGACAAGAACCATAACATATACAAGAATCAGAACCAGAAGAAGATTCGGAGCCTGAAAAAGACTTTGAAGTAGAGAATGAACCAGGAGAAGGCGTTGAATCGTCGCCGGACGTCTAAATTCGACTTCTCATTATGCAAATATTTTATGTTCTTAACTATTTTAAAAATTAGTTTTAAATTTGTTATTATCTTTTTACCTTGTTTGGCTGGATGTGCCATTCTTTTCAAAACTTAACCATTAGAAAACGTTTTTAATAAAAGTATTATCTTATTAATCAAAAAGAACATCTTATTTTGTTGTTTGAAAATATGTTTCATACTATAATAAGTAATTTCCTTATTTAGCGATTTCTACTACTACTACTATTACGTCTACTACTACTACGACTATTGTGTCTATTTTTCCCTACTTCTTTAAAATGTTTATGTTATGTCTACTCTATAATTTTTTTTTCTCTTTATCGTCTTGTCCCTCATATCCTTTCCCTTAGTTTAAGCGAATTGATATATATCTACGGCCTACACGATCTCGTTCTTACTCACTTCACTGCCGCACAGTCTACGAATTTTGAAGATGATGTGAATCTAGCAACAAGACTGATAGATGATGCTTTTGGAAGTGGATCGTTTAAAGACCAATTGGCTGTGTCTAGCAAATCGTATGAACCCTATAGCAACGAAAATGGGAAGCGTTACTACGACAACAATCAGCAAAACTACAAAGGGAACAAGTATCAGAAAATCCAGAGCTAGGCTGCATTCAACCAGAAGAACAACGATCAGTCGAACCCTGATGCAAAACCGTATGCTGGAAGTAATCCCAAGTGTAACAAGTGCAATTGACATCATGATGATCCGTATGAGAGGTTTTATACCAACGGTCACAATTTCAGAAAATGTACGTCTAATACTCCTCCCAAAATTCTCGTCTGTACGAGTATGATGACCCAAATCACTACCGAAATCGCTGCCTAAAAGCTTCAAGAACAAAAACAACGCCAATCGTAACAACAACCGCAATGCCAACAACAACAATGATCGTCAGAATATTTGTGGTCAAGCGTTTGTCATTGGTGCTTAAAAAGCTCGCGAAGATCCCAGTACTGTTACTAGTACGTTTATTATCGACAATTGTTTTGCTTCTATTTTATTCGATTCGAGAGCCGATTTGAGTTTGTATCGACCGACTTTAAAAGATTCTTAGATATCGAATCATCGCCTTTAGACGTCAGTTTTGAGATTGAATTAGCAGATGGTAAGTTATTATGTCTAGTGAGATTTTTCTTAAGAGTTGTAAGCTTAATTTAGACAATCATATATTCGAGATTGACCTTATGCCTGTAGAGCTAGGTAGTTTTAATATCGTGATAGGGATTAATTGGTTATCTAAAACCATACTAATATATTATGCCTCAAAAAACAAATTTGAATCCCTTTAACAAAAAACATAAACATTAATAATTCACAAATTTGGTCTTCCGAGTCCGCCTTCTGAAAAGTCATGAACATTAATAATTCACAAATTTGAATCCCTTCGGTGGTCTTCCCCGCCTTCTGAAAAGTTGTAGCCCATGACTTTGCAAGCATTTTAGGCTTTTGAAACGCCAAAAACCGAGTCCGTATGCTCCTGGAAAACCTGTTTTCGTACAGCCCTCGCGTCGGTGACGGAAATTTGTTGTTTTCTTCATTTTTCTTCAATCTTGGTCAACAATTTACAAAAAAATAAATAAAGAAATACAAGCTATTCTATTACTTTTACATTTACAAATTTCCCCAGAAAAATGGCACCAAAATAAAATAAAAAAATAAAAATTTACAACATAGCCAAAAACACGGCTTTTCCAAACAAACAATCAATCCAAGCATTCAACACATCACAAACGGTCTAGGTTCTCATCGGTTTTGCACAATCAAGCAATTATTGACAAGGCTTTTGGCTTGGGATATGACAAAAATACATGTTTTGCCATATGAAAATAACGAAAATAAAAAAACAAAAAAAAACCAAGCCAAATAATCGAAAAATTCAATAACTAGATTAATTTTTTGATAGTGTTTTTGTAATAAGTAGCAAGTAGGGTTCTAAAAAATCATATTTTTAACCCATGAAAAAAATAAAGAACCCTAGGGTTTATTTTTTGCCGATCGGAATTAAAAACGACCAAAAAAGATTGGTTTTTGCTACTTTTTACAAAAACTAGCTAATTATATGATTAATATAATGACTTGTGATACCACTAATGGTGATTTTCGATTAAAACAAGAACAAACGCAGCAGAAAGATTAATTCACCATGAACGGATCTTAAGATCAATCATACAATTAAACTATAGATAAAATCAAAGAGTTAGGAAGAATGATTCATACCCTAGAATCCTTTGATTATAGTGATTCAGATGGTGGTAGTAGTCGACCGAAACCAAGAAATCCAAAAGGGAATTCCTCCAAAGCTAGTCCACACAACACTTGTGCAAGAACACTAAGGATGCTAGTCCAATGATCTAAGCAAGAAGAAGCAAATAAACTCTTGAGAGAGATGGGGATGGGGACGACAAAAACAAGGGAAGGAGTGGTGTGTTTATGGTGCCTTAATCACCCTTTTATCCCCTCCATGAACCATTGATTTATTTGCACTCTAGTCCCTTGCGTTTTGTTCCTTCTATTTTGCGTACAATTAAGTTTCAACATTAACAATTAATATTACACTATAATACATGCAAACTAGTCGCTTATATTAATAAATAATGTAGTTACCCTAATTACACTATATATCTAACGGTGTAAAGTGTTTAAGTGTGTGAACCATTAGGCTCACGTTCAACTATCCATATAACTATATGTTATAGGCGTTAAGCATATTCCAACAAATAACCTATAAGTATACTTGTTAAACCGTAATTAGCGTCCATAGTCCATATGAATGGTCTGTGAACCATTATAACCAATAGCTATGACCAATAACGTATAAGAATCCATTTTTAAACTGTATTGGTGTCTAGAACTACAAATGCCCCGTGAACGATTTTAACCACTAGCTATGACGAACAACCAATAAATATCCATTTTTTAAACTGTAATTGGTATCTAGAACCCATACAAATGCCCTGTGAATGATTTTGACCACTAGCTAAGACTAATAACATATAAGTATCCATTTTAAACCTTAATTAGTGTCCATTACCCATACGAATGGCCCGTTAACCATTATAAACACAAGAAATGACAAATAACCTATAAGTATCCATTTTTTTAAACTGTAATTGGTGTCTAGAACCCATACGAATGGCCCGTGAACAATTATAACCACTAGCTATGACCAATTACCTAAAAGTATCCATTTTTTAAATTGTGATTGGTGTCTAGAACCCATAAGAATGCCCCGTGAACCATTATAACCACTAGCTTCGACCAATAACCTATAAGTATCCATTTTAAACTTAATTCATGTCCATTACCCATACAAATGGCCCGTGAACCATTATAATCACTAGCTACGACCAATAACCTATAAGTATCCTTGTTAAACCGTAATTAGCGTCCATAGCCCATACAAATGACTCGTGAGCCATTATAATAACTAGCTATAACCTATAAGTATCCATTTTCTAAACTGTGATTGGTGTTGATAACCTATACAAATGACCCGTGAACCATTATAACAACTAGCTATGACAATTAACCTATAAGTATCCATCAATTTTTTTAAACTGTAATTGGTGTCTAGAACCCACACAAATACCCCGTGAACGATTTTGACCACTAGCTATGATCAATAACCTATAAGTATCCTTTTTAAACCTTAGTTGGTGTCCATTACCCATACAAATGGCCCGTGAACCATTACAACCACTAGCTTCGACAAATAATACATAAGTATCCTTGTTAAACTGTAATTAGCGTCCATAGCCCATACGAATGGCCCGTAAACCATTATAATCACTTGCTATAACCAATAATCTATAAGTATGCATTTTTTAAATTGTAATTGGTGTTGATAATTCATACAAATGCCCCGTAAACCATTATAACCACTAGCTATGACCAATAACCTATAAGTAACCATTTTTTTAAACTGTAATTGGTGTCTAGAACCCATACGAATGCCCCGTGAACGCTTTTGACCACTAGTTATGTCCAATAACCTATAAGTATCCATTTTAAACCATAATTGGTGTCCGTTACCTATACGAATGGCCCGTGAACCATTATAACCACTAGTTTCGACTAATAACCTATAAGTATCCTTGTTAAACCGTAATTTGCATCCATAGTCCACACGAATGGCCCGTGAACCATTATAACCACTAGCTATGACCAATAATATATAAGTATCCATTTTTTAAACTGTAATTGGTGTCTAGAACCCATACGAATGCCCCGTGAATGATTTTGACCACTAGCTATGACCAATAACCTATAAGTATCCATTTTAAACCTAACTGGTGTCGATAACCCATACGAATGGCCCTTGAACCATTATAACCACTAGCTACGCCCAATAACCTATAAGTATCCATGTTAAACCGTAATTGGCGTCCATAGCCCATAAGAATGGCCCGTGCACCATTATAACCACTAGCTATAACAAATAACCTATAGGTATGCATTTTTTAAATTGTAATTGGTGTTGATAACTCATACAAATGCCCCGTAAACCATTATAACCACTAACTATGACCAATAACCTATAAGTATCCATTTTTTAAAACTGTAATTGGTCTATAGAACCCATACGAATGCCCCGTGAACGATTTTGACCACTAGCTACGACCAATAACCTATAAGTATCCATTTTAAACCTAATTTGGTGTTCATTACCCCTACAAATGGCCCGTGAACCATTATAACCACTAGCTACGCCCAATAACCTATAAGTATCCATGTTAAACCGTAATTGGCGTCCATAGCCCATAAGAATGGCCCGTGCACCATTATAACCACTAGCTATAACCAATAACCTATAAGTATGCATTTTTTAAATTGTAATTGGTGTTGATAACTCATACAAATGCCCCGTAAACCATTATAACCACTAACTATGACCAATAACCTATAAGTATCCATTTTTTTAAACTGTAATTGGTCTCTAGAACCCATACGAATGCCCCGTGAATGATTTTGACCACTAGCTATGACCAATAACCTATAAGTATCCATTTTAAACCTTAGTTGGTGTCCATTACCCATACAAATGGCCCGTGAACCATTATAACCACTAGGTTCGACAAATAATCCATTAGTATCCTTGTTAAACTGTAATTAGCGTCCATAGCCCATACGAATGGCCCGTAAACCATTATAATCACTTGCTATAACCAATAATCTATAAGTATGCATTTTTTAAATTGTAATTGGTGTTGATAAGTCATACAAATGCCCCGTAAACCATTATAACCACTAGCTATGACCAATAACCTATAAGTATCCATTTTTTTTAAACTGTAATTGGTGTCTAGATCCCATACGAATGCCCCGTGAACGCTTTTGACCATTAGTTATGTCCAATAACCTATAAGTATCCATTTTAAACCATAATTGGTATCCGTTACCTATACGAATGGCCCGTGAACCATTATAACCACTAGTTTCGACCAATAACCTATAAGTATCCTTGTTAAACCGTAATTTGCATCCATAGTCCACACGAATGGCCCGTGAACCATTGTAACCACTAGCTATGACCAATAATCTATAAGTATCCATTTTTTAAACTGTAATTGGTGTCTAGAACCCATACGAATGCCCCGTGAATGATTTTGACCACTAGCTATGACCAATAACCTATAAGTATCCATTTTAAACCTAACTGGTGTCGATAACCCATACGAATGGCCCTTGAACCATTATAACCACTAGGTACGCCCAATAACCTATAAGTATCCATGTTAAACCGTAATTGGCGTCCATAGCCCATAAGAATGGCCCGTGCACCATTATAACCACTAGCTATAACCAATAACCTATAAGTATGCATTTTTTAAATTGTAATTGGTGTTGATAACTCATACAAATGCCCCGTAAACCATTATAACCACTAACTATGACCAATAACCTATAAGTATCCATTTTTTAAACTGTAATTGGTCTCTAGAACCCATACGAATGCCCCCTGAACGATTTTGTCCACTAGCTATGACCAATAACCTATAAGTATCCATTTTAAACCTAATTTGGTGTTCATTACCCATACGAATGGTTCGTGAACCATTATAACCACTAGCTATCACCAATAACCTATAATTATCCATTCTTTAAATTGTAATTCGTGTCTAGAACCCACACGAATGCCCCGTGAATGATTTTGACCACTAGCTATGACCAATAACCTATAAGTATCCATTTTAAACCTTAACTGGTGTCCATTACCCATACAAATGGCCCATGAAACATTATAACCACTAGCTTCGACCAATAACCTATAAGTATCCTTGTTAAACCGTAATTAGCGTCTATCGCCCACATGAATGGCCCGTGAACCATTATAACCACTAGCTATAACCAATAACCTATAAGTATGCATTTTTTAAATTGTAATTGGTGTTGATAACTCATACAAATGCCCCGTGAACCATTATAACCACTAGCTATGACCAATAACCTATAAGTATCCATTTTTAAAACAATAATTGGTGTCTTGAACCCATACGAATGCCCCGTCAATGATTTTGACCACTAGCTACGGCCAATAACCTATAAGTATCCATTTTAAACCTTAATTGGTGTCCATTATGTTGGTATGTTTATGTCATGACATATAATTATATGGCTAGACGTAGGTGAGCCTATAGGGTCACACACTTATACATTGAGATACCAATTAATATATATAATGTAAATATTGTATTTACATTATTTATATATGCTAAGTAACATGACATAATTAAATGGGCTTAATAGTTAAGCTTGATTTAACTAAAGAGCCACAAAGAGGCTTAAGTGGAAAAGCACAAAAGGCATTAGGCTTTATCTATATTAGATGTTGATAAACCTAATGACACTTAACTAAACAAAAACCAAGCCGTCTCCCGTTTTAAGGGGTCTCCTGTTTTCGAAAAGATATGGCGTAAACAAAAATTACACACATGAAGGTGTTTTGGTTTGTGATGTCATACGAATAGCAAAGATATCAAAATACCCCTCCTTTTTCTTTGTGTGATTTTTCGTCCAATTACACCCCAAGACAACAAATCATTTTGTTGATTATTTGCGGTGTATGAGCAAATCAGAAAAGAGAAGAGGCGCAACGTGTTTTGATTAATTGGTTTGTAGATTGTTACTAAGAGGACTAGCATCCAATTGGTATTGTTTGAGGTGTAGTGCGGATACTTTTAGAGAGATTCTACCATTGAATCTTAGAGTTGTTCAACCCTACATATACGAATTTATCAAAGTCTTCAAGGGTATGGATTCTACATGCAAAACTCTTTGTTATTAATGTTTAATTATCTTGTCAATATGTAGATCCGTTATTAATGATTTTTTGGAACTCTATTTGCTACTAGTTACAAAACCTAAATAAAAAATTAATCTTGATCATTGAATTTTTTATATTATTTGGCTTGGATTTTATTTACATTTTTTATATGGCAAAACATGTATTTTTGCCATATACCAAGCCAAAACCTAGTCAAAAGTTTATTGATTGTGCAAAACCGATGAAAAGTTAGACCATTTGTGATTGTGTTGATTGCTTGGATTGTTTGGTTGTTCGGAAAGCCGTGTTTTTGGCGATGTTGTCATTTTTATTTTTATTTTTATTTTGGTGCCATTTTTTTGGGGCAATTTTTCAATATAAAAGTAATAGAATAGGTAGTATTTTCATTATCTTTGTATTGTAAATTGTTGACCAAGATTGAAGAAAAATGAAGAATACAACAAATTTTCGTCACTTTGCGAGTGCTGTACAAAAACAGTGTTTCCAGGAGCATACGAACTCCGTTCTGGGCGTTTCAAAAGCCTAAAATGCATGCCAAGTCGTGGGATACAACGTTTCAGAAGGCCGGGAAGACCAAGAGGACCCATTCAGTGACTATTTCGGGCCTCAAAGTCTGCTGGAAATTTCTGGCAAACTGCATTTTTCACAAATTTGGTTTCTACTTGCTCATGATTGTCATGGAGCAAGTGGGATCCCATTGGGTTTATGTAGGCTCGCTCCGGTTCATGTTGGCCCGTCCCCAAGCTTAACCCTTCGGTCCGTCGTGATGACTCACGTGACCGAACATAGGTTATCATCGGTCGAGGTTTTGCACAAATTATGTTGCATGTTTTTTCTTTATGTTTGTGGTTGTGTATATTTTCTATTTGATACAAATAATAAAACAATTGAAAATATGATTTTTGAACACAAACATTAAAACATCCAAAATTTTAATCATCTATGATTACATGTTAATCATTGATGATTACTCGTTAATCTAAACGTGTTTTTGAGATTAAATAAGTTTAAATATGATTTGAAACTTAACACTTAATAATCGCTAAAAGTTTTTACCGCTTATTTAAACGACTTATGAAGTGGTATGAATGAAGTACATGATTCATTCATATTTAGATAAATTTATCTTAAAACTTCATACCTAAAATTTTAGTCACGCCGTCCAATTGGTTGAAATCACTTGCTTCTATTTTTAAATTCACGTGAGACATGGTTTGAATTTAGACCCGAGGTCATTATTGTCTACGCGTGAGACCTAGATTTATTTTGACAGGAGTTCACATTGGATGACTTAATCGAGTTAACGGAGAGACCTTCACACGAGGCGAAGATGCGACAAACATGCCACTTGACCCTAGATGCTTGTTCACTAGGTGCAATGAAGTCCCATAACATCTAAGAGTTACACTTGTAATGAAATTGTTGATCGTCACCTACCTATTGGATCTATCATTGCTAGCAGATCAACTGATGTGATGATAGAAGCTTAATGAGGATCTTAGCTTTTAATAAAATTAATTGGGTAGTTAATTTTTTTTAAAGAAATAATTATTGAAAGTACTATTTTTTGAACTTTGTGTGTTACAAAGATAACAACAACAAATCAGAACCTAAGTATATCCACTCTAAAATCAGTTCTTGAAAACTGAAACTGACTAATATCAACTTTATCGACTGATATCGAACTCTAAGGATTGTCCTTAGAGATGGGAACAAGTTGATACACCTATAAGAGGCCTTACCTAAGGCACCTCCTGTCAATGCTTCTGCTGCTATTCGTCAAGCCTTTACCGAAATGTTTAACGAACACCAAGAAGTCGCTACTCCTATGCTTGTGAGCATGAACCCCGAGATTTGAAAGAAATTCGAGGAACTCACAGCATATGACACGATAAGCGAGTTGAAAATGATATTTCACAACAAGCAGAACATTAACTGTTCGAAACAGTTAAAGCATTCCATGCTTGCAAGTAGGAGGACGACAAATTAGTTAGCACTTACATCTTGAATATGAAATGCTATCTTGATCAAATAGAGCGTCTTGGTTACCCATTGACACAAGTTCTTGGAATGAGCTTGATTCTTACCTCAATATCCAAGGACTATGACCAGTTTGAATAGAGTTTTAAAAGTACATAGCATGGGGAAGACAATTGGTGAATAACATGCTATAGTAAAACTGGTTGAGCAAAGGTTACCCAATTCCTTTCTAGGATTCAGGGAAGGTAAAACCGCAAGCACAAGGCAAGAGTCTAGGTAAGGGTAAGCTAGTTTACTTTTCCAAACCTACGATTCCCCCACCTGCTAAAAAGGAGCACCCGACAAAGATATTTCTTCCCGTCATTGCGATGAAACCGGCCATTGAAGGAGGAACTGTCCTGCCTACTTGGCAGAGTTGATGAAGGAAAAATGTGTTCTAGCTAGCACATTAGGTATCTTTATTAGAGAACTCTAAACTTTTTCTAATAAATCTTGAGTGTATGACACTAGTTGTGGAACTCACATTTACACAAATGTGCAAGATTAAAAGTGAAGTAGAAAGCTAAAAGAATGGAAGCTATGATCTAATCCATCCTAATGCATTAATTATTGTTTTGAACAATTGTAAATTATGCATTGTTTAGCTTTATCTTTTGTTGAATAATGATTCATTCAAACTATTATGGATTATGATATTTTGTTTTATGAAAATAACATGTTTTTATAACTATTCCTTGTAATAGTATATTTGAAATTAATATGCATGATCCTAATTCAAACGATAGTTCTATATACAAATTTAGAACTGAAGAATCCAAAACGGTTTGGGTTCCATTTACCTAGAGCATTGTCATCTTTTCCAAATAAACAAGAAACGCATTTTGATACTACAACACGACGGGCTTCTTAACAAATGATTATGAATCATTTAAATGCCTCTCTTGTGTTTGGAAAGAGCTTAAAATCTACTTGGACTCATACATACTGATGTATGTGGCCCTTTTAGAAATAAGACTAGGGATGGTGCCACCTACTTTCACTAGTGATATCAAGCGTTGTGGTTATGTTTACTAGATTAAACATCAACATGACAGCTTTGATGATATCAGTCGCTATGATTATGTTTACTTGATTATACATAAACATGAAATCTTTGAAACGTTGAAAGCTTTTTAAAGTAAAGTAGAAAATCAACTCGGCAAGACAACAAAGGCCTTCTGTCCTGATCAAGGAAGAAAGTACATGAGCCAAGAGTTTCTGGATCATCAAACACAACGTGAGATTGTCTCGCAATTTACCCGTCCATACACTCCACAAGATAATGGTGTGTCTGAAAGGAGACATCGGACCCTGCGTGACATGGTTCAATCTATGATGAGTCCTACAACTCTTACACTATCCTTTTGAGGGGCATGCACTGAAGTCTGCTTCTCGAATACTTAATATGGTTCCGACCAAAAGGTTAAAAAGACACCATATAAAATATGGCATGGGAAAGTCCCTAATTTGTTTTACTTCATCTGGGGTTGTGAGGATCTCGTGGAACGAGACATGCCAAATAAACTTGAGCCCATATCTATCAACTGTATCTTCGTTACTATTTTGGTACCCACCTGAGAACAAATTGTTGTTGCTTGGTATGCTGAGTTTATTGAGAACAGTCTCATTTCACAAAGCAAGTGGGAGCATTATAGACTTTGACAAGATTCAAAGAGAAGATGCACAACCTTCTGGTAACACTAGCAAATATCATTCTGAGGCTGGACATATAGATGTTGGACCACATGATGATGTTGTTCCCATTCGTAGGTCCGCAAGGACACCTCAATCACTTGAACGATATGGTTTCCACATCGATGCCGAGGAGCAAAGATTAGGGGATAATGATGAACCCCATAACTATCAAGTTGCATTATCGAATTTTGAATTCGAAAAATGACTTGAAGCTATGAAAGCGAATACGAAATCCATTAGAGACAATCAAGTTTTGAACTTAGTTGGTCTTTCTCAAAACAGTAAGACTGTTGACATGAATGAAAATATACACACCTATAAAGCTGTTGTAGTAGCAAAAGTTTGCACTCATTCCTACGGGATTGACAATGATGAAACATTCTCGCCTGTTACTAAAGACGTTAGGATTCTTATAGCCAAAGTAGTGTACTATGACTATGAGGTTTGGTTAATGATGAAATAAAATCGTTTGTTTCATCTAAAACCGAAACTGAGCATGTGTATATATGAAAGCTAGTGGGAGCATTTTCATTTCTCAAATCATACATGTTGATGACATGTCACTCATGTGAAACTTTATACCAATGCTACAAGATGAAAATCCTGGCTTGGAAAATGTTTTGACATGAACGATTGTAGAAATACGACACGCATACTTGAAGTTAAGAATCTATTGGGATAGATCAAAGCGGTTAATTGGTTTAAGTCAAAGTGCTTACATTGACAAAATTCTAAAACGATTTAGAATGGATGCTCCCACACGAGGAAGTCCTCGTATGCAAGACAATGTAAACTTGAGTGAGACTCAAGGACCTTCCACACCTGATGTGGTGAAGCGAATGAATGTAATCCCCTATGAATCGGTTATTCCATTCATCATGTACGTTGTAAGAAGCACTAGGCCAAATGTAACGCCCTTAGGGGACCTTCCTATAAGATACCAACAGAATTCACGAGAGAGTCACTGGATTACTGTTAAGAACACATTGAAGTATTTTTGAAATACTTGAAATATGTTCCTTGGTTATGGTGGCGATACCAAACTGAAACTAAGTATACTTGCTATACTTATGCTGGTTTTGAAATGGGTCGTGATGACGCTAGATCCTATTTACGAAGATTCACAACATTCAAATGATTTATCGAGATATGTGAAATTCGTAATCTTAAAGTTCAAACATATAACTAACTAGCTGACACTTTATCGAACTCAATGTCTTGTACCAAACATATTGAATATGAATGGAACATTAGACTTCGACAAGCTAGTAGTTTCATGTAAATCTATTTTAGTATTTGGATAATGGAACAATTGAGCAGTTTTTATTGGAATAAATTGATATATTTGATATGATCATTTTTATATGAATATCTATTGTGTTCTATATTTGCATGTTTATATCCTTGAATATTTACTGGGTTTTATATTCTAAAGTGTCCATTGTCATATTAATAATATGGGAATATTATTAAGACAAATCTGAGGGCATTGATGACATGATCTTAGTATGACTAAGGATTATGAAATCAAACTCACATGTTGTTCATTGTGATGCACAATTGGACTGAGCCAACCTATGAGAAATCACTTCCTGGATTTATGTCACAAGTGAATCTCACAAAGGCTTTCTCGCTTATCCTCTGACTTGCGATGCAAGTTAGTTTGTTTGTGTGGAGTGTCAAACTTTGATGTGGTTAAACGCTGACCTGAATAAGGCTGCTATAACAACCATCTTCAGGTTTGATATTAGGCATATATCAAACACGTGTTGTCAATAAAGAATTTGTTCCTCCACATGTTTGGATTAGATACAACTGGGCCCCTCGATGATTTGAATAGATGATTGTACGGCCGTACCCAAAGGTAATCAAGATGAATCTTGATTGGTTTGGTAATCTACTTCACTGTAAAGATCGAGAAACAGAATTGTTGAAATTTTAGATTGACATTAATCCTTGTCTAAAATTCAACATGGTATCAGTAACACAAGGATAACTGATTGAAAAACTTTGAACCTGGACTTTTCTGAAACTCACTCATATACTTCTAGGGGCATTGGCGGGTTGCTAGACTCTAACCTTTGCTTGTATAATTACTTGTTGTTATGACGTGCGCAAGTGGGAGCTGTTGGAATATGCTTATGTTATGACATATAATTATATGGCTAGACGTACGTGATCCTATAGGGTCACACACTTATACACTGAGATACCAACTAATATATATAATGTAAATATTGTATTTACATAATTTATATATGCTAAGTAACATGACATAATTAAATGGGCTTAATAGTTAAGCTTGATTTAATTAAAGGGCCACAAAGAGACTTAAGTGGAAAAGCCCAAAAGGCATTATGCTTTATCAATATTAGATGTTGGTAAACCTAACACTTAACCTAAAAACAAAAACCAAGCCGTCTCCCGTTTTAAGGGGTGTCCTGTTTTTCGAAAAGATATGGCGTAAACAAAAATTACACACATGAAGGTGTTTTGGTTTGTGATGTCATACGAACAGCAAAGATATCAAAATACCCCTCCTTTTTCTTTGTGTGATTTTTCGTCTAATTACACCACAAGACAACAAATCATTTTGTTGATTATTTGCGGTGTATGAGCAAATCAGAAAAGAGAAGAGGCCGTGAACCATTTTGTTGATTATTTTCCCGTGAACCATTATAACCACTATCTACGACCAATAAACTATAAGTATCCTTGTTAAAACGTATTTAGCATCCATAGACCTTACAAATGGCCCGTGAACCATTATAACCACTAGGCACTAGCTTCGACCTATAACCTATAAGTATCCTTGTTAAACCGTAATTAGCGTCCATAGCCCATACGAATGACCCGTGAACCATTATAACCACAAGCTATGACCAATAACCTATAAGTATCCATTTTATAAACTTTAATTGGTATCTAGAACCCATACGAATGCCCTGTGAACGATTTTGACCACTAGCTATGACCAATAACCTATAAGTATCCATTTTAAACCTTAATTGGTGTCAATTACCGATACGAATGGACCGTGAACCATTATAACCACTAGCTACGACCAATAACCTATAAGTAACCTTGTTAAACCGTAATTAGCGTCCATAGCCCATATGAATGCCCCGTGAACCATTATAACCACTAGTCATAACCAATAACCTATTAGTATCCATTTTTTAAACTGTAATTGGTGTTGATAACACATAGAAATGGCCCGTGAACCATTATAACCACTAGCTATGACCAATAACCTATAAGTATCCATTTTTTAAACAGTAATTGGTGTCTAGAACCCAAACGAATGCCCCGTGAACGATTTTGACACTAGCTAGGACCAATAACCTATAAGTATCCACTTTAAACCTTAATTGTTGTCCATTACCCATACGAATGGCCAGTGAACCATTATAACCACTAGCTTCGACCAATAACCTATAAGTATCTTTGAAAAACCGTAATTAGCATCCATAATACGAATGGCTCGTGAACCATTAGAACCACTAGCTATACCCAATAACCTAAAAGTATGCATTTTTTAAATTGTAATTGGTGTTGATAACTCATACAAATGGCCCGTAAAACATCATAACCACTAGCTATGACCAATAACCTATCAGTTCCATCTTTTAAACTGTAATTGTTGTCTAGAACCCATACGAATGCCCCGTGAATAATTTTGACCACTAGCTATGACCAATAACCTATACGTATCTATTTTAACCTTAATTGGTGTCCATTACCCATACAAATGGCCCATGAACCATTATAACCACTATCTACGACCAATAACTTATAAGTATCCTTGTTAAACTGTAATTAGCGTCCATAGCCCATACGAATGACACGTGAGCCATTATAATCACTAGCTATAACCAATAACCTATAAGTATCCGTTTTTTAAACTGTGATTGGTGTTGATAACCCATACAAATGGCCCATGAACCATTATAACCACTAGCTATGACCAATAACCTATAAGTATCCATTGTTTACACTGTAATTGGTGTCTAGAACCCATACGAATGCCCCGTGAACGATTTTAACCACTAGCTATGCCCAATAACCTATAAGTATCCATTTTAAAGCTTAATTGGTGTCCATTACCCATACGAATGGCCCGTGAACCATTATAACCACTAGCTTCGACCAATGACCTATAAGTATCCATTTTAAACCTTAATTGGTGTCCATTATCCATACAAATGGCCCGTGAACCATTATAACCATTAGCTACGACCAATAACCTATAATCCCAAAACATACCTTGTTGTTTGCTTAAGATTGATCAACTGATGACGAACAAATCGAGTGATCTTCTAGTTGATCTAAGCAATGAACTTGTTCTTCAAAACTTGAAGAACACGAAGAACACAAAGAACGAAGAACACCAATCTTGGTGTTCTTGGGAGTGTTCGGCCGAAACCAAAAGGAGGAGGGGCTAGGGTTTCGATTTAGGTGTAAAGGGAATTATTGATTAGGTTTAGATGAAACCTTAAGCCTTCTATTTATAATAGAATAAGTTTCATTTAAGTCCTTCTAGTTTAATTAAGATTAATCTCTTAATTAAACTTATCTCTTACACTTTAAACCCTTATAGTTTAACTAATTTATTATTGTTGCACTTAACTACTAAATGTCTAGTATTAATACACTAATAATTCGGTACCCATATACACGAATTATATATACTTGTATTTATACTTCTAATAGTCAATTATATAATAACCTTTATATAATTTATACAACAATATTATCCAATTACTATATGATTTAATAGCTTTAAATCATATCATGGATAATCTATAATTAACACATTGTATATTTACTCAACTAGTAAACGTACAACTACTTGTATTAATTAGTTAATTAAACTAATCTAGTAATAAGTTAAACTTAACTTAATACTTAACTGATTCATAATGACTATCATTACGTATCTTGCTCGTCTTACATGCACTCACCGGTGTGACCCTTAAGTGTTTCGTAGGCATGGATGTATCATCATAGGTTGACTGACTCTGCACATAATTCCTTCACCAACCTTGCTGGCGTTGTTCTTCATCAACTCTGACAGGTAGGCAGGACAGTTCCTCCTATAGTGGCCTTAGCAGGGTGCTCCTTTTTAGTATGTGGATGAATCATTGGCTTGGGTTTGTAAACTTGCTTACCCTTGCCTTGGCACTTAGCAACTACTCGCGGTTTAGGTTTTTGGATCTTTCCTTGCCTTATAGCAAGGACATTAGGGGCGAAAGTGTTCCCCATACTATGCATATGACAAGTCATGACAAACGGTGCAAAGTCTTTGTTGAGTGAAGTTAGAATCAAGCTAATTCCAAGGATATGCGGCATGGGGTAACCAAGTTTCTCCATTTTTCCAAGTAGCTCTTCATCTTCAAAAGATAAGAGCTAACAGACTGACCCTCCTCTTGCTTGCAAGCATGGAAAGCTTTGACAGTGTCAAAGAGTCCCTGCTCGGCTTGCTTTTGATACGTGGTTTTTAGTTCACGCATCATATCAAATGCAATGAGGTCCTCGAGATTCTTTTGAATCTCAGGAGTCATGCTCACTAGCATGAGAGAGGCGACTTCTTGCTGTTCATTGAACCTTTTTGTATAGGTCGTACGAACAGAAGCAGTGGAATTAGCAGCGGGGGCAGGGGGCAGCGCCTCTTCCAAATGGTGGTACTTGTGCTCGGCCCTAAGGACAATCCTTAGGTTACGAGCCCAATCCACAAAGTACGTTCCATCAAGTTTCTCCTTTTCAAGAACGGAACGAATGGTGGTGTGTGTTAGGGTTTGATTGTTTGAAGTCATCTACAAATTACAAAGTTCATTAATTAGTATTTTTAATAATAATTTCTTTTAATAAATTAACTACCCAATTAATTTTAATTAAAAGCTAAGATCCCATTGAGCTTCTATCACCGCATCAGTTGATCTACTAGTGATGATAGATCCAATAGGTAGGTGACGATCAACAATTGCATTACAAGTGCAACTCTTAGAGGTATGAGACTTCATGGCACGTAGTGAACAAGCATCTAGTGTCAAGTGGCATGTTTGTCGCATATTCGCCTCGTGTCAAGGTCTCACCATTAACTCGATTAAGTCATCCAGTGTGAAATTATGTCAAAATAGATCTAGATCTCACCCGTAGAGAATAATGACCTCGGATCAAAATTCAAACCACGTCTCACGTGAATTTAAAAGTAGAAGCAAGTGATTTCAACCAATTCGACGGCGTGACATAAATTTTAGGTATGAAAAAAAAATTAAGGAAAATTTTTATTAAGATGTTAATGAATCATGTACTTCATTTATACCACTTCATAAGTCATTTTAATAAACGGTAAAAACATATAACGATTATTAAGAGTTAAGTTTCAAATCATATTTAACCTTTGTTTAATCTCAAAAATATGTTTAGATTAAAGATTAATCATGAATGATTAACAAGTAAACATAGATGATGAAAAATTTGAATGTTTTAATGTTTGTGTTTAAAAATCATATTTTTAATTGTTTTATTATTTGTATCTAATAGAAATTTAAACAACCACAAACATAAAGAAAAACATGCAACATAAATTTGTGCAAAACCTCGACCGATGATAGTATAGGTTCGCTCACGTGAGTCACCATGATGGACCGAAGAGTCAAACTAGGGGACGGGCCAACATGAACCCAAACAGGCCTATATAAACCCAATGGGCTCCCACTTGCTCCAAGACATTCATGAGCAAGTAGGACCCAAATTTGTGAAAAAATACAATCTGCCAGAAATTTCCAGCAGACTTTAAAGCCCGAAACGTCACTAAAGGCTTCTTCAGGGGTCTTTCCCGCCTTCTGTAAAGTTGTAGCCCACGACTTTGCAAGCATTTTAGGCTTGTGAAACGCCCAAAACCGAGTCCGTATGCTCCTGGAAAACCTGTTTTCGTACAGCCCTCGCGTCCATGACGGAAATTTGTTGTTTTCTTCATTTTACTTCAATCTTGGTCAACAATTTACAGAAAAAATAAAGAAATACAATCTATTCTATCACTTTTACATTTAGAAATTTCCCCAAAAAAATGGCACCAAAATAAAATAAAAAATAAAAATTTACAACATAGCCAAAAAAACACGGCTTTTCCAAACAAACAATTAATCCAAGCATTCAACACATCACAAACGGTCTAGGTTCTCATCGGTTTTACACAATCAAGCAACTATTGACAAGGCTTTGGTTTGGGATATGGCAAAAATACATGTTTTTCCATATGAAAATAACGAAAATTTAAAAAAAAAAAAAACAAGCCAAATAATCGAAAAAATCAATAACTAGATTAATTTTTTGGTTCTGTTTTTGTAATAAGTAGCAAGTAGGGTTCCAAAAAATCATATTTTTAACCCATTGTCATTTAAAAATTGTGAAAAAATAAAGAACCCTAGGATTTATTTTATGCCGATCGGAATTAAAAAAGGACCAAAAAAGATTGGTTTTTGCTACTTTTTACAAAAACTAGCTAATTATATGATTAATATAATGACTTGTGATACCACTAATGGTGATTTTCGGTTAAAACAAGAACAAACGCAGCGGAAAGATTAATTCACCATGAACGCATCTTGAGATCAATCATACAATTAAACTATAGATAAAATCAAAGAGTTAGGAAGAATGATTGAAACCCTAGAAGCATTTGATTATAGTGATTCGGATGGTGGTAGTAGTCGACCGAAACCAAGAACTCCAAAAGGGAATTCCTCCAAAGCTAGTGCACGCAACACTTGTGCAAGAACACCAAGGATGCTAGTCCAATTATCTAAGCAAGAAAAAGCAAAAAAAAACTCTTGAGAGAGATGGGGATGGGGACGGCAAAAACAAGGGAAGGAGTGGTGTGTTTATGGTGCCTTAATCACCCTTTAATCTCTTCCATGAACCATTGATTTATTTGCACTCTAGTCCCTTGCATTTTGTTCTTTTTATTTTGCTTACAATTAAATTTCAATATTAACAATTAATATTACACTATAATACATGCAAGCTATTAGCATATATTAATAAATAATGTAATTATCCTAATTACACTTTATATCCATTGGTGTTAAGTGTTTAAGTGTGTGACCCCTTAGGCTCACGCTCAACTAGCCATATAACTATATGTTATAGGCGTGAAGCATATTCCAACAAATAACCTATAAGCATACTTCTTAAACCGTAATTAGCGTCCATAGCCCATATGCGTGAACCATTATAACCAATAGCTATAACAAATAACGTATAAGAATCTATTTTTAAACTGTAATTGGTGTCTAGAACCCATACGAATCCCTCGTGAATGATTTTGACCACTAGCTATGAGCAATTACCTATAAGTATCCATTTTAAACCTTAATTAGTGTCCATTACCCATACGAATGCCCCGTGAACCATTATAACCACTAGCTATGACCAATAACCTATAAGTATCAATTTTTTTAAACCGTAATTGTTGTCTAGAACCCATACGAATGTCCCGTGAACGATTTTAACCACTAGCTATGACCAATAACCTATAAGTATCCATTTTAAACCTTAATTGGTGTACATTACCCAAACGAATGGCCCTTGAACCATTATAGCCACTAGCTTCGACCAATAACCTATAAGTATCCATTTTAAACTTTAATTGGTGTCCATTATCCTTACGAATGGCCCGGGAACCATTCAAACCACTAGCGACGACCAATAACCTATAAGTATCCTTGTTAAACCGTAATTAGCGTCCATAGCCCATACGAATGGCCTGTGAACCATTATAACCACTAGTTTCGACCAATAACCTATAAGTATCCTTGTTAAACCGTAATTAGCCTCCATAGCCCATACGAATGGCCCGTGAACCATTATAACCAATAGCTATGACCAATAACGAATAAGTATCCTTGTTAAACCATAATTAGCGTCCATAGCCCTTACGAATGACCCGTGACCATTATAATCACTAGCAATAACCAATAACCTTTAAGTATCCATTTTTTTTTAACTTTGATTGGTGTTGACAGCCCATACAAATGGCCTGTGAACCATTATAACCACTAGCTATGACCAATAACCTATAAGTATCCATTTTTTTAAACTATAATTGGTGTCTAGAACTCATACGAATGCCCCATGAACGATTTTGACCACTAGCTATGACCAGTTACGTATAAGTATCCATTTTAAACCTTAATTGGTGTCCATTACCCATACGAATGCCCCGTGAACCATTATAACCACTAGCTTCGACCAGTAACCTATAAGTATCCATTTTAAACCTTAATTCATGTCCATTACCCATACGAATGGCCCGTGAACCATTATAACCACTAGTTACGATCAATAACCTATAAGTATCCTTGTTAATCCGTAATTAGCGTCCAAAGCTCATACGAATGGCCCGTGAACCATTATAACTACTAGCTTCGACCAATAACCTATAAGTATCCTTGTTTAACCGTAATTAGCGTCCATAGCCCATACGAATGGCATATGAACCATTATAACCACTAGCTATGACCAATAAACCTATAAGTATCCATTTTTTTAAACTGTAATTGGTGTCAAGAACCCATACGAATGCCCCGTGAACGATTTTGACCACTAGCTATGACCAATAACCTATAAGTATCCATTTTAAACCATAATTGGTGTCCATTACCCATGCGAATGGCCCGTGAACAATTATAACCACTAGCTACACCTAAAAACCTATAAGTATCCATGTTAAACCATAATTGGCGTCCATAGCCCATACGAATGGCCCGTGAACCATTATAACCACTAGCTAAGACCAAGAACCTATAAGTATCCTTGTTAAACCATAATTAGCGTCCATAGCCCATACGAATGGCCCGTGAACCATTATAACCACCAGCTATAACCAATAACCAATTAGTACCATTTTTTAAACTATAATTGGTGTTGATAAACCATACAAATGGCCCGTGAACCATTATAACCACTAGTTATGACGAATAACCTATAACAATCCATTTTTTTAACTGTAATTGGTGTCTAGAACCCATACGAATGCCCCGTGAATGATTTTGACCACTAGTTATGACCAACAACCTATAACTATCCATTTTTTAAACCATAATTGGTATCTAGAAACCCATATGAATGCCCCGTGAACGATTTTGACCACTAGCTAACACCAGTAACCTATAAGTATCCATTTTAAACCTTAATGTCCATTACCCATACGAATGGGCCGTGAACCATTATAACCACTAGCTATGACCAATAACCTATAAGTATCCATTTTTTTAAACTGTAATTGGTGTCTAGAACCCATATGAATGCCCCGTGAACGATTTTAACCACTAGCTATGACCAATAACTTATAAGTATCCATTTTAAACCTTAATTGGTCTCCATTACCCATACGACTGGCACGTGAACCATTATAACCACTAACTTCGACCAATAAGCTATAAGTATCCATTTTAAACCTTAATTGGTGTCCATTACCCTTAAGAATTGCCCGTGAACCATTAAAAACACTAGCTACAACCAATAACCTATAAGTGTCCTTGTTAAACCGTAATTAGCGTTCATAGCCCATACGAATGGCCCGTGAACCATTATAACCAATAGCTATGACCAATAACATATAAGTATCCTTGTTAAACCGTAATTAGAGTCCATAGCCCATACGAATGACCCGTGAGCCATTGTAATCACTAGTTATAACCAATACCCTATAAGTACCCATTTTTTAAACTGTGATTTTTGTTGATAACCCATACAAATGAACCATTATAACCACTAGCTACGACCAATAACCTATAAGTGTCCATTTTTTTAAACTGTAATTGGTGTATATTACTCATACGAATGCCCCGTGAACGATTTTGACCGCTAGCTATGACCAATAACCTATAAGTATCCATTTTAAACCTTAATTGGTGTCCATTACCCGTACGAATGCCCCGTGAACCATTATAACCACTAGCTTCGACCAATAACCTATAAGTATCCATTTTAATCCTTAATTCATGTCCATTTGCATACGAATAGATGAAGTATTCATACCCTATTTTCCTTTGATTATGTTGAATTCGGTTGGAGACGGTGACGGACGAAACCAAGGATACCAATGCGGAATCCCTCCAAAGCTAGTCCACACAACACTATAGCAAGAACACCAAGGAGGATGCTAGCCCAATTGTGCAAGCAAAGAAGAAGCAAGAACCCTAGAGAGTGAGGGAGGGGGGCGCCGAATTGGGGAGCTTGGTTGCCCTAATCTCCCTTAATTACTTGCACTAGTTAATTAGCCAGTGTTCCATTCTAGTCCCTTGCCTTTTGTTCTTCTTATTAAGCTCACAATTAGTTTCAATATTAACATTTAATATTAAACATAATTACATACAAGCTAGTAGCTTATACTAATAAATAATGTAATTACCCTAATGACATTATATATCTAATGGTGGTAATTGTTTAAGTGTGTGACCCTTTAGGCTCAAAAACAACTAGCCATATAACTATATGTTATACGTGTAAATCATATTCCAACACTAGTTACGACCAATAACCTATAAGTATCCTTGTTAAACCGTAGTCAGCGTCCGTAGCCCACACGAATGGCCCGTGAACCATTATAACCACTAGCTTCGACCAATAACCTATAAGTATCCTTGTTAAACCGTAATTAGCGTCCATAGCCCATACGAATGGCCCGTGAACCATTATAACCACTAGTTTCGACCAATAACCTATAAGTATCCTTGTTAAACCATAATTAGCGTCCAAAGCCCATACGAATGGCCCGTGAACCATTATAACCAATAGCTATGACCAATAACGTATAAGTATCCTTGTTAAACTGTAATTAGCGTCCATAGCCCATACGAATGACCCGTGAGCCATTATAATCACTAGCTATAACCAATAACCTTTAAGTATCCATTTTTTTAACTGTGATTGGTGTTGAGAACGCATACAAATGGCCCGTGAACCATTATAACCACTAGCTATGACCAATAACCTATAAGTATCCATTTTTTTTAAACTGTAATTGGTGTCTAGAACTCATACGAATGCCCCGTGAACGATTTTGACCACTAGCTATGACCAATTACCTATAAGTATCCATTTTAAACCTTAATTGGTGTCCATTACCCATGCGAATGGCCTGTGAACTATTATAACCACTAGCTACGCCCAAAAACCTATAAGTATCCATGTTAAACAATAATTGGCGTCCATAGCCCTTACGAATGGCCCATGAACCATTATAGCCACTAGCTAAGACCAAGAACCTATAAGTATCCTTGTTAAACCATAATTAGCGTCCATAGCCCATACGAGTGGCCCGTGAACCATTATAACCACTAGCTATAACCAATAACCTATTAGTATCCATTTTTTAAATTGTTACTGGTGTTGATAAACCATACAAATGGCCCGTGAACCATTATAACCACTAGCTATGACCAATAACCTATAAGTATCCATTTTTTAAGTTGTACTTGGTGTCTAGATACCATACGAATTCCCCGTGAATGATTTTGACCACTAGCTATGACCAATAACCTATATGTATCTATTTTAAACCTTATTTTGTGTCCATTACCCATACAAATGGCCCGTGAACCATTATAACCACTAGCTATGACCAATAACCTATAACAATCCATTTTTTAAACTGTAATTGGAGTCTAGAACCCTGTAGGGTTTCAAATGACACTGATCGACCACTTGGGTCAACCTCCTAGTATACTTGGGTCGACCATACTGACCAAGAACATGAACTTGTTCTTGACCGGTTAAAACCAACTAGCTGATATAAAACCTAAATGCGGAACTGGGATTAAACCTAATCCTTAAACCCTAAAGGATTGGGATGTTGGAGAACTAGATTAGGTTAACAAGAAAGAAACCTTGTACGAAGAACTCGAACACACACATACTTGTGTGTTCGTCGACCATCAAACAAAGAACCCTAGGGTTCTTTGGCCGAAATTCGTCCAAGAGGGAGAAGGGAGAAGGGAGAAAAGGGTTTCCCAAAACATACCTTGTTGATTGCTTAAGATAGATCTACTGACGATGAACAAGTTGAGCGATCTTCTAGTTGATCTAAGCAATGAACTTGGATCTTCAAGACTTGAAGAACACGAAGAACACGAAGAATGAAGAACACGAAGAACACAAACTTGTGTGCTTCCCTTGTTGCTTGTTCTCGGCCGAAACAAGGAGGAGGAGAGGGAAGAAGTATTTCGTGTGAATGATCAAGGGGTTTAGGGTTACCCTAAGCCTCTTATTTATATACAAATAAGTTACGCTTAGAACCCTTCTAGTTTAATTAATATTAGAACTTTAATTAAACTTCCTTTTAACACTTCCATCCCTTATAGTTTAACTAGTTTATTATTGTTGCACTTAACTATTAAATGTCTAGTATTAATACACTAATAATTCGGTACCCATATACACGAATTATATACTTGTATTTATACTTTCAATAATTAATTATATAATAACCTTTATATAATTTATACAACAATATTATCCAATTACTATATGATTTAATAGCTTTAAATCATATCATGGATAATCTATAATTAACACATTGTATATTTACTCAACTAGTAAATGTACAATTACTTGTATTAATTAGTTAGTTAAACTAATCTAGTAATAAGTTAAACTTAACTTAATACTTAACTGATGCATAATGACTATTATGAATAATTACTCTTCGTAGTACCATTGCTTATCTTGCTCGTATTACATGTACTCACCGGTTTGACCCTTAAGTGTTTCGTAGGCATGGATGTATCATCATAGGTTGACTGACTGTGCATATAATTCCTTCAGACTCCCACTTGTGCAAGTCTGTAACCTTTGTCTTAATGATACGAGCTACAGTGGCCTTCTAGATGGGCATGTAGGTAACCAACCCCATAAAAACAGCTTACGTAACCCAGGTATAGTTTACGAAAAGCTCTTTAATAGCGTCTCCTAGTAAAGAACACTCTGTCTCTACTTCTTGGGCAAACTATGTTAGGCTTTATCCCTTGCAGCACAATATTTGTGATAACGAATACGAGCATGGTAGAAATTATCAACTTCTGTATTCGAAATCATTTTATGACTTCTTGATTCAAACTGTTGTGATAAACGACAAAGAACAGATCAGTTCGTTTGGGCACGGCCGTGCACTTGCCAGTTTCTTATCAAGTCAAAGGACCTATAAATATCTCTCCTAAAGAGGAGGTGCAATTGCCATCTTGTATATTTCGATTTAAAATATAACTTCCTTTGTAGCCAGTATCGCCTCGTATGACAAACGTATTTTTGAATTGTCTAAGTTGAACCAAAGCACATTAGTCATTGTATCCTAAACCAAACACCTCAGGCTTAAGGACAATCCTAGAGAACAATACTTTTGAACTTTTCAACCACGAAGTATTGTCACGGTGGTCAATCCAATATTCGTTGAGCCTCCAACAGAATATCACCGATATTTGGTTTACACAAAACTTGTGTAGCTACCTTCGAAGAACTTTCGAATCTACCACCAAATACCGCGATGACGTTAACGTCCCATCAAGGTTCCCACCAAGACGAGTAGTCACGGATTTTGTGTCTTCTTGAATAAATAGACTTTTATTCATGGATCTTGTAAAACATACAAATTCTGAATAAAAATGATACTAACTCATGTACTATTCCTCACTGGACATAGATACTGAATTATTATTGGATCATTACTTATTCCTTTCGTTCGTGTTGATTACTTAATGATTCTTACAAACTTAATTGTAACTTTATCACTAAACCAATCATTTCTATTAAACTAAAGACATAAGACGAGTATTTAGGAATACTATTACTTTTGCCTTTGCTAGATATTGTTCTTGCAACAATCTAGAACATATTCTAGTCTTGTCTTTTATGTAATTCGGCAAATATAGAAGGATTGGAAATTAACTCCTTAGTTTCTTGAATTCATAAAACCATCCTTGTAACTAAAGCTTCTTTTAGTTACTTGATTTGTAGATATTCTTATTAGTTAAAGGAATTTCCTTAAATGACTATGTTATCCACTGAAGGTTTGCAATAATTAATCACAAGACTTGTGATCACGCTATTAGGTTTGCAATAATCTAATCAACGATCATTTATTATTTCTCTTAACTCTTTAGCTAACGACTTGGTAAAACCTTGTTGTTAATGTCTTACTAACTTACTGAATCCACTAACATCTTTAATGAATTACGTTAGTCTTAGCTCCCACTTACTTTTATGGAACTTAAGCATCTCTTAAACTACTACTTTGACCTAGTCAATAACTTGTAGTTTAATCTTTTAAGAATTCTATCAATAATTAAGATCATCCTTTTGATTTGCGAATATCCAACATTCCTATTTAAGGAATCATGATCTTTATTGATTATTGTATCTAACAAGTATAAAACTCTTGAAATGATACTATCAATTCATAAACACATTAGTATTCTTTTAAGAATTTTATTTAATGCCAAAGTCATTACTTGGATTTGTCAAATATCCATTATTCCGATTAGGGAATTATGACTTGATTAAATATTGTATTTATTACAATTATAAAAGACTTGCAATAATACCTTTTAATTCTTAAATACTTTAATATAGTTTGTCCCTTTTAAGATTTGTTTAATGTCTAAGTCATTTTACTTGGATTATACGAATATCCAATTATTCCTACTAGGGAATTATGACTTCATTAAAACCTTTACTACAAGTGTAAAAGACTTGTAATAATACTCTTTAAAGTCTATCTTGATTATATCCAATATAATCATACTATATTAATACTAATACTTTAAAACTTTCTATCATAAGTAATGACTATTACTTAAGATGTTTTAACTAAGTTCAATAACCTTTGAACCTTATGCTTCCATAAAACTTTTAAACACTTTCATTAGAAAAACATTCTAATTACTAGCATCGAAATACCTTGAGCTATCAAGACATTATTTATACAACAATCAAACAAATATATAAAACATGAAATATAAGTAAATCAAAACTTGACTTACAATCTAGTCATAAACCTTGACTAGTGTAATTACCACACATGCACACAATATAATTCAACCATGGATTCGAAATTTATTTAAAACCAAAATAAAACTTGTTTTAACATAAAATAAAATTATCCAAAAACAATAAACTAAAATTGTTTAAAACGAATCCACAAAATACTAAATTATAAAAACTTGGTGCTCGTGGGATCATCACCATCTCATGCCGGTCACTATCACTTTCCATCTCCTCCTACAATAAACGATTGCAAAAGTTAGATTACTCGTAATGTACCCTACAAGTATCTTAAAGTGATTAAGAAGTGTGGTTGTGTTACCTGAGGAACTTGCGTTTCCTCCACTACCACTTGCACCCTTTCGACAATTCCTTTTCCAATGCCCAGCCTCACCACACTTGAAGCACCGGTTCTCGGTCCTCGCAGTGTTAGGCTTAACCTTCTTGACCTTTTGTTTGACACCTTTACCATTTGGCACTCCTTGGTTAGGATAGGTTTTACCCTTTCCTTTACCACCATGCCCCTTTCTCTTCTTCCCACCGCCACCGCCATTACCGATCAAGAGAACGTCCTTAGATTTGGTCCCCAAACTCAACTCAGCTGTCTTGAGCATGGAATGTAGCTCAGCAATGGATTTCTCCATATTATGCATGTTGTAGTTGACCACAAAAGACTTGTAGTCATCAGACAACGAGTTGAGTATATTATCTGTTGCCATTTGCAACGGTATGGGGTGACCATGTCTAGCGAGGTGATCCATGTGTCCTTTCATTTTCATGACGTGGGCACTCACCGGCGTTCCTTTGACCATCTTACAAGAGTTGAAGGCTCGATTGATGTCAAACCTCTCAGTGCGAGCTTGCTCTTGAAATGAATCCCTAAGTTGTTAGATCATCTCAAATGCAGGCACATCCATAAGTCCCGCTTGTAACTCAGGACTCATGGTGGCTAGCATCAGACAACTCAATCTTTCCTTTCTTATACAAGATTATAAGGTCCTTCCCCTGTATATAAGTCTGTGTGATTTTTCCCCTTACTGGTATCAGTGCAAGGGCAATTAGTACGGGTTGCCATAGTTGTCTGGATGGATTGGAACGAAGGGATGAAGGAGGGCCGGCCTTCCCAACAAGTAGACCGGAATAACTAGCTTCTAGTCCAACTAGCTAGAGAGCTCCAACCCAAGCCTCCAAATCGAAGACAGCAGGGGTGTTTGGTACTGCTCTCTCCAAGACATACCACTTTCTCTCATGCCTGAGCACAATACGAAGATTGCGCTCCCAGTTGAGAAAGTTTGACCCAGTCAACTTGTCTTTTTCGAGGATTGAGCGAAGTGAGAGATTGTTGGTACTTGTTGTCGCAAGCACGTTTGTTGCTGCCATCTACAAATCAAACCCAGTTTAATTAGTAATCATCAATAAACATTCTCTAAAATATATTATAAACCCATAATTAATATTTTAGGCCTAGGATCCATATATCACATTCTCGCCGCAAGGTTTGGGCACTTCCCGACGAGACATGCTATTTATGGTAGGTAACTTCCTTACCGATCGTATCAAGACTTGACACGATTCCTAGGGGTCGTAGAATCTTTAGACTTATAACTTATTACAACATTGTACAATCTGATCGTACATTTCTAAGTTAATAATAAAGTCTAGTATGTTTATTCTACTCAAGTACTTTTTGGGCCGGGACTCCCGATTATCACCAAAGTAGATCAGACCATCTAAGACAGTGCGATGCTCTACGCCGGGACTCCCGATTATCATTGAACCTTACGCACCATAACACTCGCAATGATTTGAATCCATATCTAAGGTTCATTATCCTTACAATATGAATATCGTTTAACAAGTGAGGTGTTCCATTAGGTGGATAGTACTTAGATCTAAGATTTTCTTGGGTTTGTTTTAAGTCTTAAACTAAACTTAAACTTTTATTCCAATCTTAATCCTTGTTTAAAATGTGTGACTTGTGAATTGAAGAGTTCTACAAGACACCTTTTTAAAACTTAAGAACTATTCTTTAAAACTTATAGTTTCAAGATTTTACACGATTTTATATGTATACCTAAAACGAGGTGTACAAAACGTTTTACTTGATTTTGTGAAAATTTTTATCTAGAATAAAACTTACTTGTTTTATCTTACTTGAAAAACTTATAAACTTATGTTAAACCTTTAAATTCTTTTATGATTCATGAACTTGAAACATAAACCTAGTTTAACACATCTACTTTTTCATATGTCTAATAATCAAATCAAACATTTCTTATGACTTATTAGATTCGACCAAAACTTATGTCTTAACGACACACTTGCAAACTTTGTGATTTTCTTGTGTAGCTCCCACTAGCTTCAACAACCATGATGAAACTTAAGCTAACACAATCACCGGTTTATACTTGGTGAAACTAATAAACTTATTATATAAAGACTATATATAATAATTCTTAGTTTGTTTAAACTTTTCTTATATTTAACTTTAACTAGTTAAATATAGGTTCTTGTTATTTTCACTTGATCATTAATCTAGTATATTACATGACTTTGTAAAATACTTATATTATACTTGTATAATTATCTAGTTATAATAACTTATAACTTTATACATCTTAATATATATAACTTTGTATATTTCTAGTTAATCATATAATTTCAACTTGTACAATTTCTAGTTATAATGAAATCATAACTTTGTACTTTCTAGTTTTAATTATTTTATAACTTATACAATAACTAATTATAATATTATCTTTAAAGAACAAAATAACATTACCCTTTTTAATTGTTCCATTTTATCTTGTATTTTAATGTATTCGTATATATGTATATTTTATAATAAACTTGTAACATTCTAATAAGAATATTACATCTAATTTATACATATATATTTTAACTTAAACTAATTAAAATACGTATAAACTTATTATATCCTTTTAAAATTCAATTTTACATAATAAATAAAAATTCTGAAAATTTAATACATATAATTAAATACACCTTGTTAACTTTAGAACTTAAAAATTAACATCCCCTTATCAATTCCCTAAATTAATTATATGAACCCTAATCTTGTTTTTTGACCAATCAAAACTAGGGTTTTGACTTTCTTGATCAAAGACATTATTCTAATTAAAAGACTAATTTTAATCAATCTTTTTAAACAATAAACTTTGTTTAAATTCTAAGATAGATTATAACTTTTAATAAATTTATTTAAACTTTTTAATATAAACCTGATAGACAATAAAACACTGTCTAAATTACTAGGTTTAAAGAACTAGCTTTAATAAATCTATCAAAATAATAATTAAACCTATTAGACATAAACTTGTCTAATTAACTAGGTTTTAGATTATTATCCTAATTAATTCTTTTAAACTATTAAACTTAAACTAGTTTAATGTTCTAGGGTTCTTTAGGGTTTTGAAATTCTCAAGCCTAGGAAACTTTTCCACCAATTAAACTAGGTTAGTTTAATAAACTTGGTGTCTAAGTAACCTCTAGATATTTCGAAATCTCTAAGGGATTAGGAAAGAATCGTTTTGATCAATTAAACAAATCTTGTTTAATATACTTGATCCTAGGGTTTTCCTTGGTCACGAAATCTCTATGGGATTATGGAAAGAATCCTTTTGATCAATTAAACATATCTTGTTTAATATACTTGATCCTATGGTTCTTTCTAGGGTTTTCGAAAATTGCTAGGGTTTTCTAGAAACCTTCGTGACCAATTAAACTTAGACTAGTTTAATGTTCTTGGTACTAGGGTTTCTTCCATCTTTTTCGAAAAATATGAAGAAGAAAGAATACTTGAAACAAAAAAAAACTTAAAATTAAAGTAAACAAACAATCTTTGTTAATCTAGTCTAGATCTCTAAACCAACGCTCTGATACCACTGAAGGGTTTCACATGACACTGATCGACCACTTGGGTCAACCTCATAGTATACTTGGTTCGACCATACTGACCAAGAACATGAACTTGTTCTTGACCGGTTAAAACCAACTAGCTGATTTAATCCCTAAATGCGGAACTGGGATTAAACCTTATCCTTAAACCCTAAAGGATTGGGATGTTGGAGAACTAGATTAGGTTAACAAGAAAGAAACCTTGTACGAAGAACTCGAACACACACATACCTGTGTTCGTCGACCATCAACCAAAGAACCCTAGGGTTCTTTGGCCGAAATTCGCCCAAGAGGGAGAAGGGAGAAAAGGGTTTCCCAAAACATACCTTGTTGATTGCTTAAGATAGATCCACTGATGATGAACAAGTCGAGCGATCTTCTAGTTGATCTAAGCAATGAACTTGGATCTTCAAGACACGAAGAACACGAAGAACGAAGAACACGAAGAACACAAACTTGGAATGTAGCCCATCAATGGATTGCTCCATGTTATGCATGTTGTAGTTGACTACATAAGACTTATAGCCATTTAGCAACGAGTTGAGTATCATTACTGTTGCTAACTGCAACGGTACTGGGTATCCTATTCATTCAAGATGATCCATGTGCTCTTTCATTTTCATGACGTGAGCACTTAACCGATGATCCCTTAACCATCTTGCAAGATTTGAACACCCTATTAGCGTAATATGCTTATCCTGGTTCATTTCTAGCATTCGTGGTAGGAGCATTTAGTATTTCTTTTTCTAGGACATTTCCTTTTCTCTCATGCGTAAGCATAATCCGAAGATCACGCTTCCAATAGAGAAACATTGACCTAGTCAATCCGTCCTTTTCTAGAAACAAGCGTAGTGAGAGATTGTTGGTACTTGTTTTCGCGATTGCGTTTGTTGCTGCCATCTACAAATCAATCCCAGTTTAATTAGTAATCATCAATAAACATTCTCTAAAATATATTATAAACCCATAATTAATATTTTAGGCCTAGGATCTATATATCACATTCTCGCCGCAAGGTTTGGGCACTTCCCGACGAGACATGCTATTTCTGGTAGGTAACTTCCTTACCGATCGTATCAAGACTTGACACGATTCCTAGGGGTCGTAGAATCTTTAGACTTATAACTTATTACAACATTGTACAATCTGATCGTACATTTCTAAGTTTGTAATAAAGTCTAGTATGTTTATTCTACTCAAGTACTTTTTGGGCCGGGACTCCCGATTATCACCAAAGTAGATCAGACCATCTCAGACAGTGCGATGCTCTGCGCCGGGACTCCCGATTATCATTGAACCTTACGCACCCTAACACTCGCAATGATTTGAATCCATATCTAAGGTTCATTATCCTTACAATATGAATATCGTTTAACAAGTGAGGTGTTCCATTAGGTGGATAGTACTTAGATCTAAGATTTTCTTCGGTTTGTTTTAAGTCTTAAACTAAACTTAAACTTTTATTCCAATCTTATTCCTTGTTTAAAATGTGTGAATTGTGAATTGAAGAGTTCTACAAGACACCTTTTTAAAACTTAAGAACTATTCTTTAAAACTTATAGTTTCAAGATTTTACACGATTTTATATGTATACCTAAAACGAGGTGTACAAAACGTTTTACTTGATTTTGTGAAAATTTTTATCTAGAATAAAACTTACTTGTTTTATCTTACTTGAAAAACTTATAAACTTATGTTAAACCTTTAAATTCTTTTATGATTCATGAACTTGAAACATAAACCTAGTTTAACACATCTAGTTTTTCATATGTCTAATAATCAAATCAAACATTTCTTATGACTTATTAGATTCGACCAAAACTTATGTCTTAACGACACACTTGCAAACTTTGTGATTTTCTTGTGTAGCTCCCACTAGCTTCAACAACCATGATGAAACTTAAGCTAACACAATCACCGGTTTATACTTGGTGAAACTAATAAACTTATTATATAAAGACTATATATAATAATTCTTAGTTTGTTTAAACTTTTCTTATATTTAACTTTAACTAGTTAAATATAGGTTCTTGTTATTTTCACTCAAAGATAGACGTGTCACATAATCACATAAATAAGGACTTTGTAAAATACTTATATTATACTTGTATAATTATCTAGTTATAATAACTTATAACTTTATACATCTTAATATATATAACTTTGTATATTTCTAGTTAATCATATAATTTCAACTTGTACAATTTCTAGTTATAATGAAATCATAACTTTGTACTTTCTAGTTTTAATTATTTTATAACTTATACAATAACTAATTATAATATTATCTTTAAAGAACAAAATAACATTACCCTTTTTAATTGTTCCATTTTATCTTGTATTTTAATGTATTCGTATATATGTATATTTTATAATAAACTTGTAACATTCTAATAAGAATATTACATCTAATTTATACATATATATTTTAACTTAAACTAATTAAAATACGTATAAACTTATTATATCCTTTTAAAATTCAATTTTACATAATAAATAAAAATTCTGAAAATTTAATACATATAATTAAATACACCTTGTTAACTTTAGAACTTAAAAATTAAGATCCTCTTTATCAATTCCCTAAATTAATTATATGAACCCTAATCTTGTTTTTTGACCAATCAAAACTAGGGTTTTGACTTTCTTGATCAAAGACATTATTCTAATTAAAAGACTAATTTTAATCAATCATTTTAAACAATAAACTTTGTTTAAATTCTAAGATATATTATAACTTTTAATAAATTTATTTAAACTTTTTAATTTAAACCTTATAGACAATAAAACTCTGTCTAAATTACTAGGTTTAAAGAACTAGCTTTAATAAATCTATCAAAATAATAATTAAACCTATTAGACATAAACTTGTCTAATTAACTAGGTTTTAGATTATTATCCTAATTAATTCTTTTAAACTATTAAACTTAAACTAGTTTAATGTTCTAGGGTTCTTTAGGGTTTCGAAATTCTCAAGCCTAGGAAACTTTTCCACCAATTAAACTAGGTTAGTTTAATAAACTTGGTGTCTAAGTAACCTCTAGATATTTCGAAATCTCTAAGGGATTAGGAAAGAATCGTTTTGATCAAGTAAACAAATCTTGTTTAATATACTTGATCCTAGGGTTTTCCTTGGTCACGAAATCTCTAAGGGATTATGGAAAGAATCCTTTTGATCAATTAAACATATCTTGTTTAATATACTTGATCCTATGGTTCTTTCTAGGGTTTTCGAAAATTGATAGGGTTTTCTAGAAACCTTCGTGACCAATTAAACTTAGACTAGTTTAATGTTCTTGGTCCTAGGGTTTCTTCCCTCTTTTTCGAAAAATATGAAGAAGAAAGAATACTTGAAACAAAAAAAAACTTAAAATTAAAGTAAACAAACAATCTTTGTTAATCTAGTCTAGATCTCTAAACCAACGCTCTGATACCACTGAAGGGTTTCACATGACACTGATCGACCACTTGGGTCAACCTCATAGTATACTTGGTTCGACCATACTGACCAAGAACATGAACTTGTTCTTGACCGGTTAAAACCAACTAGCTGATTTAATCCCTAAATGCGGAACTGGGATTAAACCTAATCCTTAAACCCTAAAGGATTGGGATGTCGGAGAACTAGATTAGGTTAACAAGAAAGAAACCTTGTACGAAGAACTCGAACACACACATACCTGTGTGTTCGTCGACCATCAACCAAAGAACCCTAGGGTTCTTTGGCCGAAATTCGCCCAAGAGGGAGAAGGGAGAAAAGGGTTTCCCAAAACATACCTTGTTGATTGCTTAAGATAGATCCACTGATGATGAACAAGTCGAGCGATCTTCTAGTTGATCTAAGCAATGAACTTGGATCTTCAAGACTTGAAGAACACGAAGAACACGAAGAACGAAGAACACGAAGAACACAAACTTGGAATGTAGCTCATCAATGGATTGCTCCATGTTATGCATGTTGTAGTTGACTACATAAGACTTATAGCCATTTAGCAACGAGTTGAGTATCATTACTGTTGCTAACTGCAACGGTACTGGGTATCCTATTCATTCAAGATGATCCATGTGCTCTTTCATTTTCATGACGTGAGCACTTAACCGATGATCCCTTAACCATCTTGCAAGATTTGAACACCCTATTAGCGTAATATGCTTATCCTGGTTCATTTCTAGCATTCGTGGTAGGAGCATTTAGTATTTCTTTTTCTAGGACATTTCCTTTTCTCTCATGCGTAAGCATAATCCGAAGATCACGCTTCCAATAGAGAAACATTGACCTAGTCAATCCGTCCTTTTCTAGAAACAGGCGTAGTGAGAGATTGTTGGTACTTGTTTTCGCGATTGCGTTTGTTGCTGCCATCTACAAATCAAACCCAGTTTAATTAGTAATCATCAATAAACATTCTCTAAAATATATTATAAACCCATAATTAATATTTTAGGCCTAGGATCCATATATCACATTCTCGCCGCAAGGTTTGGGCACTTCCCGACGAGACATGCTATTTCTGGTAGGTAACTTCCTTACCGATCGTATCAAGACTTGACACGATTCCTAGGGGTCGTAGAATCTTTAGACTTATAACTTATTACAACCTTGTACAATCTAATTGTGCATTTCTAAGTTAGTAATAAAGTCTAGTATGTTTATTCTACTCAAGTACTTTTTGGGCCGGGACTCCCGATTATCACCAAAGTAGATCAGACCATCTAAGACAGTGCGATGCTCTGCGCCGAGACTCCCGATTATCACAGAACCTTACGCACCCTAACACTCGCAATGATTTAAATCCATATCTAAGGTTCTTTATCCTTACAATATGAATATCGTTTAACAAGTGAGGTGTTCCATTAGGTGGATAGTACTTAGATCTAAGATTTTCTTGGGTTTGTTTAAGTCTTAAACTAAACTTAAACTTTTATTCCAATCTTAATCCATGTTTAAAATGTGTGACTTGTGAATTGAAGAGTTCTACAAGACACCTTTTTAAAACATAAGAACTATTCTTTAAAACTTATAGTTTCAAGATTTTGCACGATTTTACATGTATACCTAAAACGAGATGTACAAAACGTTTTACTAGATTTGTGAAAAATCTTATCTAGAATAAAACTTACTTGTTTTATCTTACTTGAAAAACTTATAAACTTATGTTAAACTTTGTAAACTTTTACGATTCATAAACTTGAATCATAAACCTAGTTTAACACATCTAGTTTTCCATATGTCTAATAATGAAATCAAACATTTCTTATGACTTATTAGATTCGACCAAGACTTATGTCTTAACGACACACTTACAAACTTTGTGATTTTCTTGTGTAGCTCCCACTAGCTTCAACAATCATGATGAAACTTAAGCTAACACAATCACCGGTTTATACTTGGTGAAACTAATAAACTTATTATATAAATATTATATATAATAATTCTTAGTTTGTTTAAACCTTTCTTATATTTAACTTGGACTAGTTAAATATAGGTCCTTGTTATTTATACTTGATCATTAACATAGTATATTACATGACTTGTAAAATACTTATACTATACTTGTATAATTAACTGGTTATAACAACTTATAACTTTATACATCTTAATATATATAACTTTGTATTTTTATAGTTAATCATATAATTTCAACTTGTACAATTTCTAGTTATAATGAAATCATAACTTTGTACTTTCTAGTTTTAATTATATTATAACTTATACAATAACTAATTATAATATTATCTTAAAGATCAAAATAACATTACCCTTTTTAATTGTTCCAATTTATCTTGTATTTAATATATAAAATTCGTATATATGTATATTTCTTATAATAACTTGTAACATTCTAATAAGAATATTACATTTAATTTATACGTATTCATTTTAACTTGAACTAATTAAAATGTGTATAAACTTGTTATATCTTTTAAAATTCAATTTTACTTAATAATTAAAAATTCTGAAAAATTTAAATACATATATATAAATAATTAAATACACCTTGTTAATTTTAGAACTTAAAAATTAACATCCTCTTTATCAATTCCCCAAATTAATTACATGAACCCTAATCTTGTTTTTGATCAATCAAAACTAGGGTTTTGACTTTCTTGATCAAAGACATCATTTTATTTAAAAGATTAATTTCCTTTTAATCAATCCTATCTAAAGAATAAACTTTGTTTAAATTCTATGATAGATTATAACATTTAATAAATTTATTTAAACTCTTTAAATTAACCTTATAGACAATAAAACTTTGTCTAAATTACTATGTTTAAAGAACTAGCTTTAATAAATCTATTAAAATAATAATTAAAACTATTAGACATAAACTTTTCCAATTAACTAGGTTTTAGATTATTATCCAAATTAATACTTTTAAACTATTAAACTTAAACTAGTTTAATGTTCTAGGGTTCATTAGGTTTTTTGAAAACTTAAGGCTAGGAAACTTTTCCACCAATTAAACTAGGCTAGTTTAATAAACTTGGTGTCCAAGTAATCCTCTAGATTTCGAAAATTCTAATGGATTAGGAAAGAATCCTTTTGATCAATTAAACAAAACTTGTTTAACATACTTGATCCTAGGGTATTCCTAAGTCACTAAAATTTCAAGGGATTATGGAAAGAATCCTTTTGATCAATTAAACATATCTTGTTTAATATACTTGATCCTAGGGTTCTTTCTATGTATTTTCGAAAATTGCTAGGGTGTCTAGAAACCTTCTTGACCAATTAAACTTAGACTAGTTTAATGTTCTTGGTCCTAGGGTTTCTTCCCTCTTTTTCGAAAAACAAGAAGAAGAAAGAAGAAAAATTGAAACAAAAAAACACTTAAATTAAAGTAAACAAACAATCTTTGTTAATCTAGTCTAGATCTCTAAACCAACTCTCTGATACCACTGAAGGGTTTCATACTACACTGATCGACCACTTGGGTCAACCTCCTAGTATACTTGGTTCGACCATACTGGCCAAGAACATGAACTTCTTCTTGACTGGTTAAAACCAACTAGCTGATTTAATCACTAAAAGTGGAACTGGGATTAAACCTAATCCTTAAACCCTAAAGGATTGGGATGTTGGAGAACTAGGTTAGGTTAACAAGAAAGAAACCTTGTACGAAGAACTCGAACACACACATACTTGTGTGTTCGTCGACCATCAACCAAAGAACCCTAGGGTTCTTTGGCCGAAATTCATCCAAGAGGGAGAAGGGAGAAAAGGGTTTCCCAAAACATGCCTTGTTGATTGCTTAAGATAGATCCACTGATGATGAACAAGTCGAGCGATCTTCTAGTTGATCTAAGCAATGAACTTGGATCTTCAAGACTTGAAGAACACGAAGAACACGAAGAACGAAGAACACGAAGAACACAAACTTGTGTTCTTCCATTGTTGCTTGTTCTCGGCTAAAATAGGGAGGAAGAGAAGGGAGTATTTTCGTGAGGGTGTAAGGGGTTTAGGGTTACCCTAAGCCTCTTATATATATAGAAATAAGTTACGCTTAGAACCCTTCTAGTTTAATTAATATTAGAACTTTAATTAAACTTCCTTTTAACACTTACATCCCTTATAGTTTAACTAGTTTATTATTGTTGCACTTAACTACTAAATGTCTAGTATTAACACACTAATAATTCGGTACCCATATACACGAATTATATACTTGTATTTATACTTTTAATAGTTAATTATATAATAACCTTTATATAATTTATACAACAACATTATCCAATTACTATATGATTTAATAGCTTTAAATCATATCATGGATAATCTATAATTAACACATTGTATATTTACTCAACTAGTAAATGTACAACTACTTGTATTAATTAGTTAGTTAAACTAATCTAGTAATAAGTTAAACTTAACTTAATACTTAACTGATTCATAATGACTATTATGAATCATTCCTCTTCGTAGTATCATTGCTTATCTTGCTCGTATTACATGCACTCACCGGTGTGACCCTTAAGTGTTTCGTAGGCATGGATGTATCATCATAGGTTGACTGACTTTGCACACAATTCCTTCAGTTTTAACATCCATTTGCTAAATCTTGTAGTCATAGTACACTGCTATGGCTAAGAGAATCCTAAGAGCTCTAACGTCAGCAACAGGCGAGAAGGTTTCATCATAGTCAATCCCGTAGGTTTGAGTGTAACCTTTTGCTACTAACCGAGCTTTATAGGTGTGTACATTGCCATCCATGTCGGTCTTCTTCTTGGAGAGCCACTTGATGCCAACAGTGTTGCTATTAGGAGCATGATCAACAAAAGTCCAAACTTGGTTATCTTTCATAGATTGCATTTCCGCATTCATAGCTTCAAGCCATTTGTTAGATTCGGAATCTGCTAATGCAGCTCGATAGTTAGGGGGTTCATCATGATCTCCTAAACTATGCTCCTCAGCATCGATTTGGAAACCATATCGTTCATGTGCATGAGGTAACCTTGCAAACCTTAGAACGGGAACTACATCATTTTGAGGTGCAACGGGAACAGATTCATGTTCAGCCTCATCTTGATGTTCGCTAGTATCTCCAATAGGTTGTGCATCATCATCGCTTGGAATCTTGATAAAGTCGATTGTGCTCCCACTTGCTTCTTGTGAAATGAGACTGCTCTCAAGAAACTCAGCATAACGACCAATAATTACCTTTTGCTCAGGTGGGTAGTAGAAGTAGTAACCCATCGTTTCCTCAGGGTATCCATATTTAGCATGTGAGCAGCCGATTTAAGTGCATAACCCCAAAAGGAAAGAGGCAGAGTGGTAGGACTCATCATCGATCGGACCATGTCAAGCAAGGTGCGATTTCTCCTTTCTGATAACCCATTATGTTGTGGTGTATAAGGAGGAGTGAATTGTGAGACAATCCCTCATTTCTTTAGATTTTCTTGAAACTCATGGCTCATGTACTCTCCTCCTCGATCAGAACGGAGAGCCTTTATCTTCTTGCTGAGCTGATTTTCTTGTTCATTTTGGAAAGCTTTGAACGTTTCAAAGGTTTCATGTTTATGTTTAATCAAGTAAACATAACCATATCGACTAAAGTCGTCCGTGAATGTTATGAAGTAGGTAACACCTTCCCTAGTCCTATTTCTAAATGGCCCACATACATCAGTATGTATGAGTCCAAGCAGATCATTGGCCCTCTCGCCTACATGGGAGAAAGGCTTGCACGCCATTTTGCCAGATATACAAGAAATGCATTTATCAAATGATTCAGAATCATCTGATTTTATAAGTCCATCATTTTCTAATTTTAAAACGCGTTTCTTGTTAATGTGGCAAAGGCGATAATGCCATAGGTAAATAGAATCCAAATTCTTTTTGGATTTCTTATTGCAACATGTATAAATAAAACTACCGTTTGTTACACGATTAAGCATGTCAATTTCAAAGATACCATCACGAGGAATAGAATTAAAATAAAAAAAATTATCCTTCGAAACCGAAATACCATAATCCGTAAAAGTGTGAATAAAACCATTATTCCACAAACAAGAAATCAAAACAATACCCCTAGTAATACTAGGTACAACGTGAGAATTGTCTAATACAATAATTAAACCACCAGGAAGGATTATATCATAGCTTCCTATAGCTTCAACCGGTGCACGCATTCCATTGCCCACGTACAAGTCCAAAGCTCCATGGTTTAGCTTTCTACTTCCCCTTAGACCCTGCATGGTATTACAAATGTGAGTTCCACAACCAGTGTCATATACCTAAGATTTATTAGGGAAAGCATATAGTTCTATTGTGAAGATACCTAATGTGCCAACTGTAGGGATTTACTACGCACCATGCGATTGATCAACCACTTGGGTCGACCACCTAGTACACGAGTTTGAACCATGACTGACCAAGAACATGAACTTGTTCTTGACCGGTTAAAACTAACTAGCTGATTTAAACCCTAAATGCGCAACTGGGATTAAACCTAATCCTTAAATCCTAAAGGATTGGGATGTTGGAAAACTAGATTAGGTTAACAAGAAAGAAACCTTGTACGAAGAACCCGAACACACACACATACTTGTGTGTGTTCGTCGACCATCAACCAAAGAACCCTAGGGTTCTTTGGCCGAAATTCGTCCAAGAGGAAGAAGGGAGTAAAGGGTTTCCCAAAACATACCTTGTTGTTTGCTTAAGATTGATCCACTGATGATGAACAAATCGAGCGATCTTGTAGTTGATCTAAGCAATGAACTTGTTCTTCAAAACTTGAAGAACACGAAGAACGAAGAACACCAAACTTGGTGTTCTTGGGAGTGTTCGGCCGAAACCAAAAGGAGGAGGGGCTAGGGTTTCGATTTAGGTGTAAAGGGAATTATTGATTAGGTTTAAATGAAACCTTAAGCCTTCTATTTATAATAGAATAAGTTTCATTTAAGTCCTTCTAGTTTAATTAAGATTAATCTCTTAATTAAACTTATCTCTTACACTTTAAACCCTTATAGTTTAACTAGTTTATTATTGTTGCACTTAACTACTAAATGTCTAGTATTAATACACTAATAATTCGGTACCCATATACACGAATTATATATACTTGTATTTATACTTCTAATAGTCAATTACATAATAACCTTTATATAATTTATACAACAATATTATCCAATTACTATATGATTTAATAGCTTTAAATCATATCATGGATAATCTATAATTAACACATTGTATATTTACTCAACTAGTAAACGTACAACTACTTGTATTAATTAGTTAATTAAACTTAACTTAATACTTAACTGATTCATAATGACTATTATGAATCATTCCTCTTCGTAGTATCATTGCTTATCTTGCTCGTATTACATGAACTCACCGGTGTGACCCTTAAGTGTTTCGTAGGCATGGATGTATCATCATAGGTTGACTGACTCTGCACATAATTCCTTCAGACTCCCACTTGTGCAAGTCTGTAACCTTTGTCTTAATGATACGAGCTACAGTGGCCTTCTAGATGGGCATGTAGGTAACCAACCCCATAAAAACAGCTTACGTAACCAAGGTATGGTTTATGAAAAACTCTTTAATAGCGTCTCCTAGTAAAGAACACTCTGTCTCTACTTCTTGGGCAAACTATGTTAGGCTTATCCCTTGCAGCACGATATTTGTGATAACGAATACGAGCATGGTAGAAATTATCAACTCCTGTATTCGAAATCATTTTATGACTTCTTGATTTAAAGTGCTGTGATAAACGACAAAGAACAAATTAGTTCGTTTGGGCGCGGCCGTGCACTTGCCAGTTTCTTATCAAGTCAAAGGACCTATAAATATCTCTCCTAAAGAAGAGGTGCAATTACCATCTTGTATATTTCGATTTAAAATACAACTTCCTTTGTACCCAGCATCGCCTCGTATGACAAACGTATTTCAGTATTGTCTAAGTTGAACCAAAGCACATTAGTCATTGTATCCTAAACCAAATACCTCAGGCTTAAGGAAAATCCTAGTGAACAATACTTTTGAACTTTTCAACCACGAAGTATTGTCACGGCGGTCAATCCAATATTCGTTGAGCCTCCACAGAATATCACCGATATTTGGTTTACACAAAACTTGTGTAGCTATCTTCGAAGAACTTCGAATCTACCACCAAATACTGTGATGACGTTAACGTCTCATCGAGGTTCCCACCAAGACGAGTAGTCACGGATTTTGTGTCTTCTTGAATAAATAGACTTTTATTCATGGATCTTGTAAAACATACAAAGTCTGAATAAAAATGATACTAACTCAAGTATTATTCCTCACTGGACATAGATACTGAATTATTAATGGATCATTACTTATTCCTTTCGTTCGTGTTGATTACTTAATGATTCTTACAAACTTAATTGTAACTTTATCACTAAACCAATCATTTCTATTAAACTAAAGACATAAGATGAGTATTTAGGAATACTACTACTTTTGTCTTTGCTAGATATTGTTCTTGCAACAATCTAGAATATATTCTAGTCTTGCCTTTTATGCAATTCGGTAAACGTAGGAGGATTGGAAATTAACTCCTTAGTTTCTTGAATTCATAAAATCATCCTTGCAACTAAAGCCTCTTTTAGTTACTTGATTTGTAGATATTCTTACTAGTTAAAGAAATTTCCTTAAATGATTGTGTTATCCACTGAAGTGTTAACAACCTATTAGATATGCAATAATTAATCACAAGACTTGTGATCACGCTATTAGGTTTGCAATAATCTAATCAACGATCATTTATTATTTCTTTTAACTCTTTGGCTAACGACTTGGTAAAACCTTGTTGTTAATGTCTTACTAACTTACCGAATTCACTAACATCTTTAATGAATTAAGTTAGTCTTAACTCCCACTTACTTTTATGGAACTTAAGCATCTCTTAAACTACTACTTTGACCTAGTCAATAACTTGTAGTTCAATCTTTTAAGAATTCTATCAATAATCAAGATCATCCTTTGGATTTTTGCGAATATCCAACATTCTTGTTTAGGGAATTATGATGTTTATTGATTACTGTATCTAACAAGTATAAAACACTTGAATTGATACTATCAATTCTTAAATACATTAGTACCTTTTTAAGAATCTTATTTAATGCCAAAGTCATTTCTTGGATTTCTCAAATATCCATTATTCCTATAAGGGAGTCATGACTTGATTAAACATTGTATTTATTACAAGTATAAAAGACTTGCAATAATACAATTTAATTCTTAAATACTTTAATATAGTTATATCCCTTTTTAAGAGTCATTTAATGTCTAAGTCATTGTACTTGGATTATGCGAATATCCAATTATTCCTATTAGGGAATTATGACTTCATTAAATCCTTTACTACAAGTATGAAAGACTTGTAATAATACTCTTTAGAGTCTATCTTGATTTTATCCTATATAATCATACTATATTAATACTAATACTTTAAAACTTTCTATCATAAGTAATGACTATTACTTAAGATGTTTTAACTAAGTTCAATAACTTATGAACCTTATGCTTCCATAAAACTTTTAAACACTTTCATTAGAAAAACTTTCTAATTACTAGCATCTAAATACCTTGAGCTATCAAGACATTATTTATACAACAATCAAACAAATATATAAAACATGAAATATAAGTAAATCAAAACTTGACTTATAATCTAGTCATAAACCTTGACTAGTGTCATTATCACACATGCACACAATCTAATTCAACCATGGATTCGATATTAATTAAAACTAAAATAAAACTTGTTTTAACATAAAATAAATTATCTAAACAATAAAGTAAAATTGTTTAAAACGAATACACTGAAAAAACTGAATTATAAAAAACTTGGTGCTCGTGGGATCATCACCATCTCATGCCGGTCACTATCACTTTCCATCTCCTCCTGCAATAAATGATTGCAAAAGTTAGATTACTCGTAATGTACTTTACAAGTATCTTAAAGTGATTAAGAAGTGTGGTTGTGTTACCTGAGGAACTTGCGTTTCCTCCACTACCACTTGCACCCTTTGGACAATTTCTTTTCCAATGCCCAGCCTCACCACACTTGAAGCACCGGTTCTCGGTCCTCGCAGTGTTAGGCTTAACCTTCTTGACCTTTTGTTTGACACCTTTACCACCATGCCCTTTTCTCTTCTTCCCACCGCCACCGCCATTACCGATCAAGAGAACGTCTTTAGATTTGGTCCCCAAACTCAACTCAGCTGTCTTGAGCATGGAATGTAGCTCAGCAATGGATTTCTCCATATTATGCATGTTGTAGTTGACCACAAAAGACTTGTAGTCATCAGACAACGAGTTGAGTATAGTATCTGTTGCCATTTGCAACGGTATGGGGTGACCAAGTCTAGCGAGGTGATCCATGTGTCCCTTCATTTTCATGATGTGGGCACTCACCGGCGTTCCTTTGACCATCTTGCAAGAGTTGAAGGCTCGATTGATGTCAAAACTCTCGGTGCGAGCTTGCTCTTGAAATGAATCCCTAAGTTGCTGGATCATCTCAAATGCAGGCACATCCATAAGTAGCGCTTGTAACTCAGGACTCATGGTGGCTAGCATTAAACAGCTCACATCAAGTGCATCACTGACATGCTCATCATATGCTTGCCTCGTTTCAGCTCTGGCATTAACAGCAGGGGTGTTCGGTACTGCTCTCTCCAAGACATACCACTTTCTCTCATGCCTGAGCACAATACGAAGATTGCGCTCCCAGTTGAGAAAGTTTGACCCAGTCAACTTGTCCTTTTCGAGGATTGAGCGAAGTGAGAGATTGTTGGTACTTGTTGTCGCAATCACATTTGTTGCTGCCATCTACAAATCAAACCCAGTTTAATTAGTAATCATCAATAAACATTCTGTAAAATATATTATAAACCCATGATTAATATTTTAGGCCTAGGATCCATATGTCACATTCTCGCCGCAAGGTTTGGGCACTTCCCGACGAGACATGCTATTTCTGGTAGGTAACTTCCTTACCGATCGTATCAAGACTTGACACGATTCCTAGGGGTCGTAGAATCTTTAGACTTATAACTTATTACAACTTTGTACAATCTAATTGTGCATTTCTAAGTTAGTAATAAAGTCTAGTATGTTTATTCTACTCAAGTACTTTTTGGACCGGGACTCCCGATCATCACCAAAGTAGATCAGACCATCTAAGACAGTGCGATGCTCTGCGCCGAGACTCCCGATTATCACAGAACCTTACGCACCCTAACACTCGCAATGATTTGAATCCATATCTAAGGTTCTTTATCCTTACAATATGAATATCGTTTAACAAGTGAGGTGTTCCATTAGGTGGATAGTACTTCGATCTAAGATTTTCTTGGGTTTGTTTAAGTCTTAAACTAAACTTAAACTTTTATTCCAATCTTAATCCTTGTTTAAAAATGTGTGACTTGTGAATTGAATGGTTCTCCAAGACACCTTCTTTAAACATAAGAACTATTCTTTGAAACTTATAGTTTCAAGAATTCACACGATTTTACATGTATACCTAAAACGAGGTGTACAAAACGTTTGACTAGGTTTTGTGAGAAACCTTATTTCTAATAAAACTTACTTGTTTTATATTACTTGAAAAACTTATAAACTTATGTTAAACTTTTAAAACTTTTATGATTCATGTACTTGAAACATAAACTTAGTTTAACACACCTAGTTTTTCATATGTCTAATAATGAAATTAAACATTTATTTCTTACTTATTAAATTCGACCATAACTTATGCCTTAACGACACACTTACAAACTTTGTGATTTTCTTGTGTAGCTCCCACTAGCTTCAACAACCATGATGAAACTTAAGTTAACACAATCACCGGTTTATACTTGGTGAAACTAATAAACCTATTATATAAAAACTATATATAATAATTCTTTAGTTTGTTTAAACCTTTCTTATATTTAACTTGAACTAGTTAAATATAGGTTCTTGTTATTTATACTTGATCATTAACTTAGTATATTACATGACTTGTAAAATACTTATATCATACTTGTATAATTATCTAGTTATAATAACTTATAACTTTATACACGTTAATATATGATAACATATAACTTTGTATATTTCTAGTTAATAATATAATTTCAACTTGTACAATTTCTAGTTATAATGAAATCATAACTTTGTACAATCTAGTTTTAATTATATTATAACTTACACAATAACTAATTATAATATTATGCTTCATGATCAAAATAACATTATCCTTTTGATTGTTCCATTTTATCTTGTATTTAATATATATAAATTCGTATATATGTATATCTATAATAATAAACTTGTAACATTCTAATAAGAATATTACATCTAATTTATACGTATACATTTTAACTTAAACTAATTAAAATGTGTATAAACTTATTATATCTTTTAAAATTCAATTTTTCTTAAAAAAACGAAAAATTTAAATACATATATATATTTATACATAATTAAATACACCTTGTTAATTTTAGAACTTAAAAATTAACACCTTCTTTATGAATTCCCTAAATTAATTAGATGAACCCTAATCTTGTTTTTGACCAATCAAAACTAGGGTTTTGACTTTCTTGATCAAAGACATTATTTTAATTAAAAGATTAATTTTAATCAATCCTTTTAAACAATAAACTTTGTTTAAATTCTAAGATAGATTATAACTTTTAATAAATTAATTTAAACTCTTTAATTTAAACCTTATAGACAATGAACTTTGTCTAAATTACTAGGATTAAAGAACTAGCTTTAATAAATCTATCAAAATAATAATTAAACCTATTAGACTTAAACTTGTCTAATTAACTAGGTTTTAGATTATTATCCTAATTAATACTTTTAAACTATTAAACTTAAACTAGTTTAATGTTCTAGGGTTCTTTAGGGTTTTCGAAAATCTTAACACTAAGAAACTTTTCCACCAATTAAACTAGGCTAGTTTAACATACTTGGTGTCCAAGTTTCCTCTAGATTTACGAAAATCCTAAGGCTTTTAGGAAAGAATCCTTTTGATCAATTAAACATATCTTGTTTAATATACTTGATCCTAGGGTTCTTTCTAGGTCACGAAAATTCTAGGGTTTATGGAAAGAATCCTTTTGATCAATTAAACATATCTTGTTTAACATACTTGATCCTAGGGTTCTTTCTAGGGTTATGAAAATTTGCTAGGGTTTTTTAGAAACCTTCTTGACCAATTAAACTTAGACTAGTTTAATGTTCTTGGTCTTAGGGTTTCTTCCCTTATTTTCGAAAAACATGAACAAGAAAGAAGAAAAACTTGAAACAAAAAAACTTGTAAATTAAAGTAAACAAACAACTTTGTTAATCTAGTCTAGATTTCTAAACCAACGCTCTGATACCACTGTAGGGAGTTACTACGCACCATGCGACTGATCAACCACTTGGGTCGACCACCTAGTACACGAGTTCGAACCATGACTGACCAAGAACATGAACTTGTTCTTGACCGGTTAAAACTAACTAGCTGATTTAATCCCTAAATGCGGAACTGGGATTAAACCTAATCCTTAAATCCTAAAGGATTGGGATGTTGGAAAACTAGATTAGGTTAACAAGAAAGAAAGCTTGTACGAAGAACTCGAACACACACACACATGCTTGTGTGTGTTCGTCGACCATCAACCAAAGCACCCTAGGGTTCTTTGGCCGAAATTCGTCCAAGAGGAAGAAGGGAGTAAAGGGTTTCCCAAAACATACCTTGTTGTTTGCTTAAGATTGATCCACTGATGATGAACAAATCGAGCGATCTTGTAGTTGATCTAAGCAATGAACTTGTTCTTCAAAACTTGAAGAACACGAAGAACACGAAGAACGAAGAACACCAAACTAGGTGTTTTTGGGAGTGTTCGGCCGAAACCAAAAGGAGGAGGGGCTAGGGTTTCGATTTAGGTGTAAAGGGAATTATTGATTAGGTTTAAATGAAACCTTAAGCCTTCTATTTATAATAGAATAAGTTTCATTTAAGTCCTTCTAGTTTATTTAAGATTAATCTCTTAATTAAACTTATCTCTTACACTTTAAACCCTTATAGTTTAATTAGTTTATTATTGTTGCACTTAACTACTAAATGTCTAGTATTAATACACTAATAATTCGGTACCCATATACACGAATTATATATACTTGTATTTATACTTCTAATAGTCAATTATATAATAACCTTTATATAATTTATACAACAATATTATCCAATTACTATATGATTTAATAGCTTTAAATCATATCATGGATAATCTATAATTAACACATTGTATATTTACTCAACTAGTAAACGTACAACTACTTGTATTAATTAGTTAATTAAACTAATCTAGTAATAAGTTAAACTTAACTTAATACTTAACTGATTCATAATGACTATTATGAATCACTCCTCTTCGTAGTATCATTGCTTATCTTGCTCGTATTACATGCACTCACCGGTGTGACCCTTAAGTGTTTCGTAGGCATGGATGTATCATCATAGGTTGACTGACTCTGCACATAATTCCTTCACCAACCTTGCTGGCGTTGTTCTTCATCAACTCTGACAGGTAGGCAGGACAGTTCCTCCTATAGTGGCCTGTTTCACCGCAGTGATGGCAAGCAAGCTCCTTAGCAGGGTGCTCCTTTTTAGTATGTGGATGAATCATTGGCTTGGGTTTGTAAACTTGCTTACCCTTGCCTTGGCACTTAGCAACTACTTGCGGTTTAGGTTTTTGGATCTTTCCTTGCCTTATAGCAATGACAGTAGGGGCGAAAGTCTTCCCCATACTATGCATATGACAAGTCATGACAAACGGTGCAAAGTCTTTGTTGAGTGAAGTTAGAATCAAGCTAATTCCAAGGATATGTGGCATGGGGTAACCAAGTTTCTCCATTTTTCTAAGTAGCTCTTCATCTTCAAAAGATAAGAGCTAACAGACTGACCCTCCTCTTGCTTGCAAGCGTGGAAAGCTTTGACAGTGTCAAAGAGTCCCTACTCGGCTTGCTTTTGATACGTGGTTTTTAGTTCACGCATCATATCAAATGCAATGAGGTCCTCGAGATTCTTTTGAATCTCGGGAGTCATGCTCACTAGCATGAGAGAGGCGACTTCTTGCTGTTCATTGAACCTTTTTGTATAGGTCGTACGAACAGAAGCAGTGGAATTAGCAGCAGGGGCAGGGGGCAGCGCCTCTTCCAAATGGTGGTACTTGTGCTCGGCCCTAAGGACAATCCTTAGGTTACGAGCCCAATCCACAAAGTATGTTCCATCAAGTTTCTCTTTTTCGAGAACGGAACGAATGGTGGTGTGTGTTAGGGTTTGATTGTTTGAAGTCATCTACAAATTACCAAGTTCATTAATTAGTATTTTTAATAATAATTTCTTTTAATAAATTAACTACCCAATTAATTTTAATTAAAAGCTAAGATCCCATTGAGCTTCTATCACCGCATCAGTTGATCTACTAGTGATGATAGATCCAATATGTAGGTGACGATTAACAATTGCATTACAAGTGCAACTCTTAGAGGTATGAGACTTCATGGCACCTAGTGAACAAGCATCTAGTGTCAAGTGGCATGTTTGTCGCATATTCGCCTCGTGTCAAGGTCTCACCATTAACTCGATTAAGTCATCCAATGTGAAATTATGTCAAAATAGATCTAGATCTCACGCATAGAGAATAATGACCTCGGATCAAAATTCAAACCACGTCTCACGTGAATTTAAAAGTAGAAGCAAGTGATTTCAACCAATTCGACGGCGTGACATAAATTTTAGGTATGAAAAAAAATTTAAGGAAAAATTTTATTAAAATGTTAAGGAATCATGTACTTCATTTATACCACTTCATAAGTCATTTTAATAAACGGTAAAAACATATAACGATTATTAAGAGTTAAGTTTCAAATCATATTTAACCTTTGTTTAATCTCAAAAATATGTTTAGATTAAAGATTAATCATGAATGATTAACAAGTAAACATAGATGATGAAAAATTTGAATGTTTTAATGTTTGTGTTTAAAAATCATATTTTTAATTGTTTTATTATTTGTATCTAATAGAAATTTAAACAACCACAAACGTAAAGAAAAACATGCAACAGAAATTTGTGCAAAACCTCGACCGATGATAGTATAGGTTCGCTCACGTGAGTCACCATGATGGACCGAAGAGTCAAACTAGGGGACGGGCCAACATGAACCCAAACTGGCCTATATAAACCCAATGGGCTCCCACTTGCTCCAAGACATTCATGAGCAAGTAGGACCCAAATTTGTGAAAAAATGCCATCTGCCAGAAATTTCCAACACACTTTAAAGCCCGAAACGTCACTGAAGGCGTCTTCAGAGGTCTTCCCCGCCTTCTGTAAAGTTGTAGCCCACGACTTTGCAAGCATTTTAGGCTTTTGAAACGCCCAAAACCGAGTCCGTATGCTCCTGGAAAACCTGTTTTCGTACAGCCCTCGCGTCCATGACGGAAATTTGTTGTTTTCTTCATTTTACTTCAATCTTGGTCAACAATTTACAAAAAAAATAAAGAAATACAATCTATTCTATCACTTTTAAATTTAGAAATTTCCCCAAAAAAATGGCACCAAAATAAAATAAAAAATAAAAATTTACAACATAGCCAAAAAACACTGCTTTTCCAAACAAACAATTAATCCAAGCATTCAACACATCACAAACGGTCTAGGTTCTCATCGGTTTTTTACAATCAAGCAACTATTGACAAGGCTTTGGTTTGGGATATGGCAAAAATACATGTTTTTCCATATGAAAATAACGAAAATTAAAAAAAAAACAAGCCAAATAATCGAAAAAATCAATAACTAGATTAATTTTTTGGTACTGTTTTTGTAATAAGTAGCAAGTAGGGTTCCAAAAAAAATCATATTTTTAACCCATTGTCATTTAAAAATTGCGAAAAAATAATGAACCCTAGGATTTATTTTATGCCGATCGGAATTAAAAAAGGACCAAAAAAGATTGGTTTTTGCTACTTTTTACAAAAACTAGCTAATTATATGATTAATATAATGACTCGTGATACCACTAATGGTGATTTTCGGTTAAAACAAGAACAAACGCAGCGGAAAGATTAATTCACCATGAACGCATCTTGAGATCAATCATACAATTAAACTATAGATAAAATCAAAGAGTTAGGAAGAATGATTGAAACCCTAGAAGCATTTGATTATAGTGATTCAGATGGTGGTAGTAGTCGACCGAAACCAAGAACTCCAAAAGGGAATTCCTGTAAAGCTAGTGCACGCAACACTTGTGCAAGAACACCAAGGATGCTAGTCCAATTATCTAAGCAAGAAAAAGCAAAAAAACTCTTGAGAGAGATGGGGATGGGGACGGCAAAAACAAGGGAAGGAGTGGTGTGTTTATGGTGCCTTAATCACCCTTTAATCTCTTCCATGAACCATTGATTTATTTGCACTCTAGTCCCTTGCATTTTGTTCTTTTTATTTTACTTACAATTAAATTTCAATATTAACAATTAATATTACACTATAATACATGCAAGCTAGTAGCTTATATTAATAAATAATGTAATTATCCTAATTACACTTTATATCCATTGGTGTTAAGTGTTTAAGTGTGTGACCCTTTAGGCTCACGTTCAACTAGCCATATAACTATATGTTATAGGCGTGAAGCATATTCCAACAAATAACCTATAAGCATACTTCTTAAACCGTAATTAGCGTCCATAGCCCATATGCGTGAACCATTATAACCAATAGCTATAACAAATAACGTATAAGAATCTATTTTTTAAACTGTAATTGGTGTCTAGAACCCATACGAATCCCTCGTGAACGATTTTGACCACTAGCTATGAGCAAATTACCTATAAGTATCCATTTTAAACCTTAATTGGTGTCCATTACCCATACGAATGCCCCGTGAACCATTATAACCACTAGCTATGACCAATAACCTATAAGTATCAATTTTTTTAAACCGTAATTGTTGTCTAGAACCCATACGAATGTCCCGTGAACGATTTTAACCACTAGCTATGACCAATAACCTATAAGTATCCATTTTAAACCTTAATTGGTGTACATTACCCAAACGAATGGCCCTTGAACCATTATAGCCACTAGCTTCGACCAATAACCTATAAGTATCCGTTTTAAACTTTAATTGGTGTCCATTATCCATATGAATGACCCGGGAACCATTAAAACCACTAGCTACGACCAATAACCTATAAGTATCCTTGTTAAACCGTAATTAGCGTCCATAGCCCATACGAATGGCCCGTGAACCATTATAACCACTAGTTTCGACCAATAACCTATAAGTATCCTTGTTAAACCGTAATTAGCCTCCATAGCCCATACGAATGGCCCGTGAACCATTATAACCAATAGCTATGACCAATAACGAATAAGTATCCTTGTTAAACCGTAATTAGCGTCCATAGCCCATACGAATGACCCGTGAGCCATTATAATCACAAGCAATAACCAATAACCATTATAACCACTAGCTATGACCAATAACCTATAAGTATCCATTTTTTTAAACTATAATTGGTGTCTAGAACTCATACGAATGCCGCATGAATGATTTTGACCACTAGCTATGACCAATTACCTATAAGTATCCATCTTAAACCTTAATTGGTGTCCATTACCCATGCGAATGCCCCGTGAACCATTATAACCACTAGCTTCGACCAATAACCTATAAGTATCCATTTTAAACCTTAATTCATGTCCATTACCCGTACGAATGGCCCGTGAACCATTATAACCACTAGTTACGATCAATAACCTATAAGTATCCTTGTTAATCCGTAATTAGCGTCCATAGCCCATACGAATGGCCCGTGAACCATTATAACTACTAGCTTCGACCAATAACCTATAAGTATCCTTGTTTAACCGTAATTAGCGTCCATAGCCCATACGAATGGCACATGAACCATTATAACCACTAGCTATGACCAATAAACCTATAAGTATCCATTTTTTTAAACTGTAATTGGTGTCAAGAACCCATACGAATGCCCCGTGAACGATTTTGACCACTAGCTATGACTAATAACCTATAAGTATCCATTTTAAACCTTAATTGGTGTCCATTACCCATGCGAATGGCCCGTGAACAATTATAACCACTAGCTACGCCTAAAAACCTATAAGTCTCCATGTTAAACCATAATTGGCGTCCATAGCCCTTACGAATGGCCCGTGAACCATTATAACCACTAGTTAAGACCAAGAACCTATAAGTATCCTTGTTAAACCATAATTAGCGTCCATAGCCCATACGAATGGCCCGTGAACCATTATAACCACCAGCTATAACCAATAACCTATTAGTATCCATTTTTTAAACTATAATTGGTGTTGATAAACCATACAAATGGCCCATGAACCATTATAACCACTAGTTATGACGAATAACCTATAACAATCCATTTTTTTTAACTGTAATTGGTGTCTAGAACCCATACGAATGCCCCGTGAATGATTTTGACCACTAGTTATGACCAACAACCTATAACTATCCATTTTTTAAACCATAATTGGTATCTAGAAACCCATATGAATGCCCCGTGAACGATTTTGACCACTAGCTAACACCAATAACCTATAAGTATCCATTTTGAACCTTAATGTCCATTACCCATACGAATGGCCCGTGAACCATTATAACCACTAGCTATGACCAATAACCTATAAGTATCCATTTTTTTAAACTGTAATTGGTGTCTAGAACCCATATGAATGCCCCGTGAACGATTTTTAACCACTAGCTATGACCAATAACCTATAAGTATCCATTTTAATCCTTAATTGGTCTCTATTACCCATACGACTGGCCCGTGAACCATTATAACCACTAACTACGACCAATAACCTATAAGTATCCATTTTAAACCTTAATTGGTGTCCATTACCCTTACGAATTGCCCGTGAACCATTAAAAACACTAGCTACGACCAATAACCTATAAGTATCCTTGTTAAACCGTAATTAGCGTTCATAGCCCATACGAATGGCTCGTGAACCATTATAAGCAATAGCTATGACCAATAACGTATAAGTATCCTTGTTAAACCGTAATTAGCGTCCATAGCCCATACGAATGACCCGTGAGCCATTGTAATCACTAGTTATAACCAATAACCTATAAGTACCCATTTTTTAAACTGTGATTTTTGTTGATAACCCATACAAATGGACCGTGAACCATTATAACCACTAGCTATGACCAATAACCTATAAGTATCCATTTTTTTAAATTGTAATTGGTGCTATTACTCATACGAATGCCCCGTGAACGATTTTGACCACTAGCTATGACCAATAACCTATAAGTATCCATTTTAAACCTTAATTGGTATCCATTACCCATATGAATGCCCCGTGAACCATTATAACCACTAGCTTCGACCAATAACCTATAAGTATCCATTTTAATCCATAATTCATGTCCATTAGCATACGAATATATGAAGTATGCATACCCTAGTTTCCTTTGATTATGTTGAATTCGGTTGGAGATGGTGACGGACGAAACCAAGGATACCAATGCGGAATCCCTCCAAAGCTAGTCCACACAACACTATAGCAAGAACACCAAGGAGGATGCTAGTCCAATTGTGCAAGCAAAGAAGAAGCAAGAACCCTAGAGAGTGAGGGAGGGGGCGCCGAATTGGGGAGCTTGGTTGCCCTAATTTCCCTTAATTACTTGCACTAGTTAATTAGCCAATGTTCCATTCTAGTCCCATGCCTTTTGTTCTTCTTATTAAGCTCACAATTAGTTGCAATATTAACATTTAATATTAAACATAATTACATACAAGCTAGTAGCTTATACTAATAAAAAATGTAATTACCCTAATTACATTATATATCTAATGGTGTTAATTGTTTAAGTGTGTGACCCTTTAGGCTCACAAACAACTAGCCATATAACTATATGTTATACGCGTGAATCATATTCCAACACTAGTTACGACCAATAACCTATAAGTATCCTTGTTAAACCGTAGTTAGCTTCCATAGCCCATACGAATGGCCCGTGAACCATTACAACCACTAGCTTCGACCAATAACGTATAAGTATCCTTGTTAAACCGTAATTAGCGTCCATAGCCCATACGAATGGCTCGTGAACCATTATAACCACTAGTTTCGACCAATAACCTATAAGTATCCTTGTTAAACCGTAATTAGCATCCATAGCCCATACGAATGGCCCGTGAACCATTATAACCATTAGCTATGACCAATAATGTATAAGTCTCCGTGTTAAACCGTAGCGTCCATAGCCCATACGAATGACCCATGAGCCATTATAATCACTAGCTATAACCAATAACCTTTAAGTATCCATTTTTTAAACTGTGATTGGTGTTGACAACGCATACAAATGGCCCGTGAACCATTATAACCAATAGCTATGACCAATAACGTATAAGTATCCTTGTTAACCATAATTAGCGTCCATAGCCCATACGAATGACCCGTGAGCCATTATAATCACTAGTTATAACCAATAACCTATAAGTACCCATTTTTTAAACTGTGATTTTTGTTGATAACCCATACAAATGGCCCGTGAACCATTATAACCACTAGCTATGACCAATAACCTATAAGTATCCATTTTTTTAAACTGTAATTGGTGTCTATTACTCATACGAATGCCCCGTGAATGATTTTGACCACTAGCTATGACCAATAACCTATATGTATCCATTTTAAACCTTAATTGGTGTCCATTACCCATACGAATGCCCCGTGAACCATTATAACCACTAGGTTCGACCAATAACCTATAAGTATCCATGTTAAACAATAATTGGCGTCCATAGCCCATACGAATGGCCCATGAACCATTATAGCCACTAGCTAAGACCAAGAACCTATAAGTATCCTTGTTAAACCATAATTAGCGTCCATAGCCCATACGAATGGCCCGTGAACCATTATAACCACTAGCTATAACCAATAACCTATTAGTATCCAATTTTTAAACTGTTATTGGTGTTGATAAACCATACAAATGTCCCGTGAACCATTATAACCACTAGCTATGACCAATAACCTATAAGTATCCATTTTTTAAGTTGTACTTGGTGTCTAGATACCATATGAATTCCCCGTAAATGATTTTGACCACTAGCTATGACCAATAACCTATATGTATCTGTTTTAAACCTTATTTTGTGTCCATTACCCATACAAATGGCCCGTGAACCATTATAACCACTAGCTATGACCAATAACCTATAACAATCCATTTTTTAAACTGTAATTGGTGTCTAGAACCCTGTAGGGTTTCAAATGACACTGATCGACCACTTGGGTCAACCTCCTAGTATACTTGGGTCGACCATACTGACCAAGAACATGAAGTTGTTCTTGACCGGTTAAAACCAACTAGCTGATTTAAAACCTAAATGCGGAACTGGGATTAAACCTAATCCTTAAACCCTTAAGGATTGGGATGTTGGAGAACTAGATTAGGTTAACAAGAAAGAAACCTTTTATGAAGAACTCGAACACACACATACTTGTGTGTTCGTCGACCATCAACCAAAGAACCCTAGGGTTCTTTGGCCGAAATTCGTCCAAGAGGGAGAAGGGAGAAAAGGGTTTCCCAAAACATACCTTGTTGATTGCTTAAGATAGATTTACTGATGATGAACAAGTTGAGCGATCTTCTAGTTGATCTAAGCAATGAACTTGGATCTTCAAGACTTGAAGAACACGAAGAACACGAAGATTGAAGAACACGAAGAACACAAACTTGTGTGTCTTCCCTTGTTGCTTGTTCTCGGCCGAAACAAGGAGGAGGAGAGGGAAGAAGTATTTCGTGTGAATGATCAAGGGGTTTAGGGTTACCCTAAGCCTCTTATTTATATACAAATAGGTTACGCTTAAAACCCTTCTAGTTTAATTAATATTAGAACTTTAATTAAACTTCATTTTAAAACTTCCATCCCTTATAGTTTAACTAGTTTATTATTGTTGCACTTAACTATTAAATGTCTAGTATTAATACACTAATAATTCGGTACCCATATACACGAATTATATACTTGTATTTATACTTTCAATAATTAATTATATAATAACCTTTATATAATTTATACAACAATATTATCCAATTACTATATGATTTAATAGCTTTAAATCATATCATGGATAATCTATAATTAACACATTGTATATTTACTCAACTAGTAAATGTACAAATACTTGTATTAATTAGTTAGTTAAACTAATCTAGCAATAAGTTAAACTTAACTTAATACTTAACTGATTCATAATGACTATTATGAATAATTACTCTTCGTAGTACCATTGCTTATCTTGCTCGTATTACATGTACTCACCGGTTTGACCCTTAAGTGTTTCGTAGGCATGGATGTATCATCATAGGTTGACTGACTGTGCACGTAATTCCTTCAGACTCCCACTTGTGCAAGTCTGTAACCTTTGTCTTAATGATACGAGCTACAGTGGCCTTCTAGATGGGCATGTAGGTAACCAACCCCATAAAAACAGCTTACGTAACCCAGGTATAGTTTATGAAAAGCTCTTTAATAGCGTCTCCTAGTAAAGAACACTCCGTCTCTACTTCTTGGGCAAACTATGTTAGGCTTTATCCCTTGCAGCACGATATTTGTGATAACGAATACGAGCATGGTAGAAATTATCAACTTCTGTATTCAAAATCATTTTATGACTTCTTGATTCAAACTGTTGTGATAAACGACAAAGAACAGATCAGTTCGTTTGGGCACGGCCGTGCACTTGCCAGTTTCTTATCAAGTCAAAGGACCTATAAATATCTCTCCTAAAGAGGAGGTGCAATTGCCATCTTGTATATTTCGATTTAAAATACAACTTCCTTTGTACCCAGTATCGCCTCGTATGACAAACGTATTTCAGAATTGTCTAAGTTGAACCAAAGCACATTAGTCATTGTATCCTAAACCAAACACCTCAGGCTTAAGGACAATCCTAGTGAACAATACTTTTGAACTTTTCAACCACGAAGTATTGTCATGGTGGTCAATCCAATATTCGTTGAGCCTCCAACAGAATATCACCGATATTTGGTTTACACAAAACTTGTGTAGCTATCTTCGAAGAACTTTCGAATCTACCACCAAATACCGCGATGACGTTAACGTCCCATCAAGGTTCCCACCAAGACGAGTAGTCACGGATTTTGTGTCTTCTTGAATAAATAGACTTTTATTCATGGATCTTGTAAAACATACAATGTCTGAATAAAAATGATACTAACTCATGTACTATTCCTCACTGGACATAGATACTGAATTATTACTGGATCATTACTTATTCCTTTCGTTCGTGTTGATTACTTAATGATTCTTACAAACTTAATTGTAACTTTATCACTAAACCAATCATTTCTATTAAACTAAAGACATAAGACGAGTTTTTAGGAATACTATTACTTTTGCCTTTGCTAGATATTGTTCTTGCAACAATCTAGAACATATTCTAGTCTTGTCTTTTATGTAGTTCGGCAAATATAGAAGGATTGGAAATTAACTCCTTAGTTTCTTGAATTCATAAAACCATCCTTGTAACTAAATCTTCTTTTAGTTACTTGATTTGTAGATATTCTTACTAGTTAAAGGAATTTCCTTAAATGACTATGTTATCCACTGAAGGGTTAACAACCTATTAGATATGCAATAATTAATCACAAGACTTGTGATCACGCTATTAGGTTTATTTATTATTTCTCTTAACTCTTTGGCTAACGACTTGGTAAAACCTTGTTGTTAATGTCTTACTAACTTACTGAATCCACTAACATCTTTAATGAATTACGTTAGTCTTAGCTCCCACTTACTTTTATGGAACTTAAGCATCTCTTAAACTACTACTTTGACCTAGTCAATAACTTGTAGTTTAATCTTTTAAGAATTCTATCAATAATTAAGATCATCCTTTGGATTTGCGAATATCCAACATTCCTTTTTAGGGAATCATGATCTTTATTGATTATTGTATCTAACAAGTATAAAACCTTGAAATGATACTATCAATTCATAAACACATTAGTATTCTTTTAAGAATTTTATTTAATGCCAAAGTCATTACTTGGATTTGTCAAATATCCATTATTCCTATTAGAGAATTATGACTTGATTAAATATTGTATTTATTACAATTATAAAACACTTGCAATAATACCTTTTAATTCTTAAATACTTTAATATAGTTTGTCCCTTTTAAGATTCGTTTAATGTCTAAGTCATTTTACTTGGATTATACGAATATCCAATTATTCCTACTAGGGAATTATGACTTCATTAAAACCTTTACTACAAGTGTAATAGACTTGTAATAATACTCTTTAAAGTCTATCTTGATTATATCCAATATAATCATACTATATTAATACTAATACTTTAAAACTTTCTATCATAAGTAATGACTATTACTTAAGATGTTTTAACTAAGTTCAATAACCTTTGAACCTTATGCTTCCATAAAACTCTTAAACACTTTCATTAGAAAAACTTTCTAATTACTAGCATCTAAATACCTTGACCTATCAAGACATTATTTATACAACAATCAAACAAATATATAAAACATGAAATATAAGTAAATCAAAACTTGACTTACAATCTAGTCATAAACCTTGACTAGTGTAATTATCACACATGCACACAATATAATTCAACCATGGATTCGAAATTTATTTAAAACCAAAATAAAACTTGTTTTAACATAAAATAAAATTATCCAAAAACAATAAACTAAAATTGTTTAAAACGAATCCACAAAATACTTAATTATAAAAACTTGGTGCTCGTGGGATCATCACCATCTCATGCCGGTCACTATCACTTTCCATCTCCTCCTACAATAAACGATTGCAAAAGTTAGATTACTCGTAATGTACTTTACAAGTATCTTAAAGTGATTAAGAAGTGTGGTTGTGTTACCTGAGGAACTTGCGTTTCCTCCACTACCACTTGCACCCTTTCGACAATTCCTTTTCCAATGCCCAGCCTCACCACACTTGAAGCACCGGTTCTCGGTCCTCGCAGTGTTAGGCTTAACCTTCTTGAACTTTTGTTTGACACCTTTACCATTTGGCACTCCTTGGTTAGGATAGGTTTTACCCTTTCCTTTACCACCATGCCCCTTTCTCTTCTTCCCACCGCCACCGCCATTACCGATCAAGAGAACGTCCTTAGATTTAGTCCCCAAACTCAACTCAGCTGTCTTGAGCATGGAATGTAGCTCAGCAATGGATTTCTCCATATTATGCATGTTGTAGTTGACCACAAAAGACTTGTAGTCATCAGACAACGAGTTGAGTATAGTATCTGTTGCCATTTGCAACGGTATGGGGTGACCAAGTCTAGCGAGGTGATCCATGTGTCCTTTCATTTTCATGACGTGGGCACTCACCGACGTTCCTTTGACCATCTTGCAAGAGTTGAAGGCTCGATTGATGTCAAACCTCTCAGTGCGAGCTTGCACTTGAAATGAATCCCTAAGTTGCTAGATCATCTCAAATGCAGGCACATCCATAAGTCCCGCTTGTAACTCAGGACTCATGGTGGCTAGCATCAGACAGCTCAATCTTTCCTTTCTTATACAAGATTATAAGGTCCTTCCCCTGTATATAAGTCTGTGCGATTTTCCCCTTATCTTCTGGCCGACGCTCCCCTTACTGGTATCAGTGCAAGGCCAATTAGTACGGGTTGCCATAGTTGTCTGGATGGATTGGAACGAAGGCATGAAGGAGGGCCGGCCTTCCCAACAATTTGACCGGAATAACTAGCTTCTAGTCCAACTAGCTAGAGAGCTCCACCCCAAGCCTCCAAATCGAAGACAGCAGGGGTGTTTGGTACTGCTCTCTCCAAGACATACCTCTTTCTCTCATGCATGAGCACAATACGAAGATTGCGCTCCCAGTTGAGAAAGTTTGACCCAGTCAAATTGTCTTTTTCGAGGATTGAGCGAAGTGAGAGATTGTTGGTACTTGTTGTCGCAAGCACGTTTGTTGCTGCCATCTACAAATCAAACCAAGTTTAATTAGTAATCATCAATAAACATTCTCTAAAATATATTATAAATCCATAATTAATATTTTAGGCCTAGGATCCATATATCACATTCTCGCCGCAAGGTTTGGGCACTTCCTGACGAGACATGCTATTTCTGGTAGGTAACTTCCTTACCGATCATATCAAGACTTGACACGATTCCTAGGGGTCGTAGAATCTTTAGACTTATTACAACATTGTACAATCTGATCGTACATTTCTAAGTTAGTAATAAAGTCTAGTATGTTTATTCTACTCAAGTACTTTTTGGGCCGGGACTCCCGATTATCACCAAAGTAGATCAGACCATCTAAGACAGTGCGATGCTCTGCGCCGGGACTCCCGATTATCATTGAACCTTACGCACCCTAACACTCGCAATGATTTGAATCCATATCTACGGTTCATTATCCTTACAATATGAATATCGTTTAACAAGTGAGGTGTTCCATTAGGTGGATAGTACTTAGATCTTAGATTTACTTGGGTTTGTTTTAAGTCTTAAACTAAACTTAAACTTTTATTCCAATCTTAACCCTTGTTTAAAATGTGTGACTTGTGAATTGAAGAGTTCTACAAGACACCTTTTTAAAACTTAAGAACTATTCTTCAAAACTTATAGTTTCAAGAATTTACATGATTTTATATGTATACCTAAAACGAGGTGTACAAAACGTTTTACTTGATTTTGTGAAAATTTTTATCTAGAATAAAACTTACTTGTTTTATCTTACTTGAAAAACTTATAAACTTATGTTAAACCTTTAAATTCTTTTATGATTCATGAACTTGAAACATAAACCTAGTTTAACACATCTAGTTTTTCATATGTCTAATAATCAAATCAAACATTTCTTATGACTTATTAGATTCGACCAAAACTTATGTCTTAACGACACACTTGCAAACTTTGTGATTTTCTTGTGTAGCTCCCACTAGCTTCAACAACCATGATGAAACTTAAGCTAACACAATCACCGGTTTATACTTGGTTAAACTAATAAACTTATTATATCAAGACTATATATAATAATTCTTAGTTTGTTTAAACTTTTCTTATATTTAACTTTAACTAGTTAAATATAGGTTCTTGTTATTTTCACTTGATCATTAATCTAGTATATTACATGACTTTGTCAAATACTTATATTATACTTGTATAATTATCTAGTTATAATAACTTATAACTTTATACATCTTAATATATATAACTTTGTATATTTCTAGTTAATCATATAATTTCAACTTGTACAATTTCTAGTTATAATGAAATCATAACTTTGTACTTTCTAGTTTTAATTATATTATAACTTATACAATAACTAATTATAATATTATCTTTAAAGATCAAAATAACATTACCCTTTTTAATTGTTCCATTTTATCTTGTATTTTAATGTATTCGTATATATGTATATTTTATAATAAACTTGTAACATTCTAATAAGAATATTACATCTAATTTATACATATATATTTTAACTTAAACTAATTAAAATACGTATAAACTTATTATATCCTTTTAAAATTCAATTTTACATAATAAATAAAAATTCTGAAAATTTAATACATATAATTAAATACACCTTGTTAACTTTAGAACTTAAAAATTAACATCCTCTTTATCAATTCCCTAAATTAATTAGATGAACCCTAATCTTGTTTTTTGACCAATCAAAACTAGGGTTTTGACTTTCTTGATCAAAGACATTATTCTAATTAAAAGACTAATTTTAATCAATCCTTTTAAACAATAAACTTTGTTTAAATTCTAAGATAGATTATAACTTTTAATAAATTGATTTAAACTTTTTAATTTAAACCTTATAGACAATAAAACTCTGTCTAAATTACTAGGTTTAAAGAACTAGCTTTAATAAATCTATCAAAATAATAATTAAACCTATTAGACATAAACTTGTCTAATTAACTAGGTTTTAGATTATTATCCTAATTAATTCTTTTAAACTATTAAACTTAAACTAGTTTAATGTTCTAGGGTTCTTTAGGGTTTCGAAATTCTCAAGCCTAGGAAACTTTTCCACCAATTAAACTAGGTTAGTTTAATAAACTTGGTGTCTAAGTAACCTCTAGATATTTCGAAATCTCTAAGGGATTAGGAAAGAATCCTTTTGATCAATTAAACAAATCTTGTTTAATATACTTGATCCTAGGGTTTTCCTTGGTCACGAAATCTCTAAGGGATTATGGAAAGAATCCTTTTGATCAATTAAACATATCTTGTATAATATACTTGATCCTAGGGTTCTTTTTAGGGTTTTCAAAAATTGCTAGGGTTTTCTAGAAACATTCTTGACCAATTAAACTTAGACTAGTTTAATGTTCTTGGTCATAGGGTTTCTTCCCTCTTTTTTGAAAAATATGAAGAAGAAAGAATACTTGAAACAAAAAAAAAAACTTAAAATTAAAGTAAACAAACAATCTTTGTTAATCTAGTCTAGATCTCTAAACCAACGCTCTGATACCACTGAAGGGTTTCACATGACACTGATCAACCACTTGGGTCAACCTCATAGTATACTTGGTTCGACCATACTGACCAAGAACATGAACTTGTTCTTGACCGGTTAAAACCAACAAGCTGATTTAATCCCTAAATGCGGAACTGGGATTACACCTAATCCTTAAACCCTAAAGGATTGGGATGTTGGAGAACTAGATTAGGTTAACAAGAAAGAAACCTTGTACGAAGAACTCGAACACACACATACATGTGTGTTCGTCGACCATCAACCAAAGAACCCTGCCGAAATTCGTCCAAGAGGGAGAAGGGAGAAAAGGGTTTCCCAAAACATACCTTGTTGATTGCTTAATATAGATCCACTGATGATGAACAAGTCGAGCGATCTTCTAGTTGATCTAAGCAATGAACTTGGATCTTCAAGACTTGAAGAACACGAAGAACGAATAACACGAAGAACACAAACTTGTGTTCTTCCCTTGTTGCTTGTTCTCGGCCGAAACAAGGAGGAGGAGAGGGAAGAAGTATTTCTTGTGAATGATCAAGGGGTTTAGGGTTACCCTAAGCCTCTTATTTATATACAAATAAGTTACGCTTAGAACCCTTCTAGTTTAATTAATATTAGAACTTTAATTAAACTTCCTTTTAACACTTCCATCCCTTATAGTTTAACTAGTTTATTATTGTTGCACTTAACTATTAAATGTCTAGTATTAATACACTAATAATTCGGTACCCATATACACGAATTATATACTTGTATTTATACTTTCAATAATTAATTATATAATAACCTTTATATAATTTATACAACAATATTATCCAATTACTATATGATTTAATAGCTTTAAATCATATCATGGATAATCTATAATTAACTCATTGTATATTTACTCAACTAGTAAATGTACAAATACTTGTATTAATTAGTTAGTTAAACTAATCTAGTAATAATAAGTTAAACTTAACTTAATACTTAACTGATTCATAATGACTATTATGAATAATTACTGTTCGTAGTAGCATTGCTTATCTTGCTCGTATTACATGTACTCACCGGTGTGACCCTTAAGTGTTTCGTAGGCATGGATGTATCATCATAGGTTGACTGACTATGCACATAATTCCTTCAAACCCATACGAATGCCCCGTGAACGATTTTGACCACTAGCTATGACCAACAACCTATAAGTATCCATTTTTTAAACCATAATTGGTATCTAGAACCCATACGAATGCCCCGTGAACAATTTTGACCACTAGCTAAGACCAATAACCTATAAGTATCCATTTTAAACCTTAATTGGCTTCCATTACCCATACGAATGGCCCGTGAACCATTATAACCACTAGCTATGACCAATAACCTATAAGTATCCAATTTTTTAAACTGTAATTGGTGTCTAGAATCAATATGAATGCCCCGTGAAGGATTTTAACACTAGCTATGACCAATAACCTATAAGTATCCATTTTAAACCTTAATTGGTGTCCATTACCCATACGAATGGCCCATGACCATTATGACCCCTAGTTTGGACCAATAACCTATAAGTATTCATTTTAAACCTTAATTACTGTCCATTACCCTTACGAATTGCCCGTGAACCATTAAAAACACTAGCTACGACCAATAACCTATAAGTATCCCTGTTACACCGTAATTAGCATTCATAGCCCATACGAATGGCCCGTGAACCATTAGAACCAATAGCTATGACCAATAACGTATAAGTATCCTTGTTAAACCGTAATTAGCGTCCATAGCCCATACGAATGACCCGTGAGCCATTATAATCGCTAGCTATAACTAATAACCTATAAGTATCCATTTTTTAAACTGTGATTGTTGTTGATAACCCATACAAATGGCCCGTGAACCATTATAACCACTAGTTATGACCAATAACCTATAAGTATCCAATTTTTTTAAACTGTAATTGGTGTCTATAACTCATACGAATGCCCCGTGAATGATTTTGACCACTAGTTATGACCAGTAACCTATAAGTATCCATTTTAAACCTTAATTGGTGTCCATTATTGTTAAGGTAAAAAGCCTTATCCCTTTTGAATATTAATATAACAAAACAACCTAGACTAGCTTTGAATAAATAGTAGAATAAATTAGCTAAGTTTAGGTGTGATACTGAGTTTGGCCAGTATTGGCCACTCAGTATCAGAAGTCAGTATTGGAAATCCAATACTGAGTAGAAGGACTGAGTTGCAGTCAGTATTGTAACGGACTAAGATCAAATCCCTTGATCTTAGTCGTTTTCCTAGTCCAGTCCTTCGGTTACTCCTTTGCCCATTATGTAAGATCTCTATACCATTATAAATAGAGAACATCTTGCAAATGAGTACTCACCAATTTACTTTACACGATAACATCTTTGTAATTGATTAGTGGTATTGCTCTTTCGCAGCACACCACACTTAGTGGAATTACACATTTGACTATAATACTGTGTTTATCACTTTAATTGTCTTAAGTATAATTATAACATCAATTATATAAGTAATCCAGGGTTGTTGTGACCTAACCCATACGAATGCCCCGTGAACCATTATAACCACTAGCTTTGACCAATAACCTATAAGTATCCATTTTAATCCTTAATTCATGTCCATTACCCATATGAATAGCCCGTGAACCATTATAACCACTAGTTAATACTGATTTCCGGTTATTACAAGTAACAAAACGCAGTGGAAAATTTTAATCGCCATGTACGGATCTAATATCAATCATACAATAAAACTACAAGTAAAATCAAAGAGAATAGATGAAGTATTCATACCCTAGTTGCCTTTGATTATGATGAATTCGGTTAGATATGGTGACGGACGAAACCAAGGATACCAATGCGGAATCCCACAAAAGCAAGAACACCAAGGAGGATGCTAGTCCAATTGTGCAAGCAAAGAAGAAGCAAGAACCCTAGAGAGTGAGGGAGGGGGGCGCCGAATTGGGGAGCTTGGTTGCCCTAATCTCCCTTAATTACTTGCACTAGTTAATTAGCCAGTGTTCCATTCTAGTCCCTTGCCTTTTGTTCTTCTTATTAAGCTCACAATTAGTTTCAATATTAACATTTAATATTAAACATAATTACATACAAGCTAGTAGCTTATACTAATAAATAATGTAATTACCCTAATTACTTTATATATCTAATGGTGTTAAGTGTTTAAGTGTGTGACCCTTTAGGCTCACAAACAACTAGCCATATAACAATATGTTATATGCGTTAATCATATTCCAACACTAGTTACGACCAATAACCTATAAGTATCCTTGTTAAATCGTAATTAGCGTCCATAGCCCATACGAATGGCCCGTGAACCATTATAACCACTAGCTTCAACCAATAACCTTTAAGTATCCTTGTTTAACCGTAATTAGCGTCCATAGCCCATACGAATGGCCCGTGAACCATTATAACCACTAGTTATGACCAATAACCTATAAGTATCCATTATAACCACTAGCTTCGACCACTTGCGCACGTGATAAAATCAAGTAGTTATACAAGCAAAGGTTAGAGTCTAGCAACCCGCCAAATGCCCCTAGAAGTACATGAGGAGTTTCATAAAATCTTTGTTCAAAGTTTTCGAGCAGTTATCCTTTTGTTACTGATACTATGTTGAATTTTAGACAAGGATTAATGTCAATCTAAAATTTCAACGATTCTGTTTCTCGATCTATACATTGAAGTAGATTACCAAAACCAATCAAGATTACCTTTTGGGTGTGGCCACACATACATCTATTCAAATCATCGAGGGGCCCAGTAGTATCTAATCCACATATGTGGAGGAACAAATTCTTTATTGGCTACACGTGTTTGCTATATGCTTAATGACAAACCCGATAATGGTTGTTATAGCAGCCTTATTCAGGTCAGCGTTTAACCACATCAAAGTTTGCCCCTCTACATACACAAACCAACTTGCATCTCAAGTCAGAGGATAAGCGACAAAGACTTTGTGAGATTCACTTGTGACATAAATCCAGGAAGTGATTTCTCATAGGTTGGGTCAGTCCAATTGTGCATCACAATGAACAACATGTGAGTTTGATTTCATTATCCTGGTCGTACCAAGACAATGTCATCAATGCCCTCAGATTTGTCTCAATAATATTCCCATATTATTAACATGACAATGGACAATTTAGAATATAAAACACAGTAAATATTCAAGGATATAAACATGAAAATATAGAACACGGTAGATATTCATATAAAAACGATCATATCAAATATATCAATTTATTCCAATAAAAATTGCTCAATGGTCAATTATTCAAATACAAAAACAGATTACATGAGACTACTAGCCGGTCGAAGCCCAATGTTCCTAGCATGCTCAGTATGTTTGGTACATGACATTGGCTTCGTGAAGGGGTCAACTAAGTTGTCATTTGTATGAACTTTGAGCAAGCGTACATCTCCCATGAGGATCGCATCTCTAATGTAGTGAACCTTCCTACGGTAATGTTTGGCGCATTTCTGAACACCAGGTTCGTTGGAAATGATGATAGCACATGTGTTATCACAGTACATATCCATGGGTCTTTCAATACTGGGGACAACACCAAGCCCATAAATAATTTTCCTCATCCAAACAACTTCCATTGCAGCTTCAGTAGTTGCAATGTATTCGGCTTCGGTAGAAGACATCGCAATAGTGCTCTGCTTTGCACTTTTCCAATTAACAGCGCCTCCGTTCAAAACGAAAACATACCCCGTTTGAGATTTGGAATCATCTCGATCAGTCTCAAAACTATCATTAGAATAACAAGTGACGCTTAACTCATTTTGAGTTTCACCACCATAAACAAGAAACATATCTTTAGTATTCCTAAGATACTTAAGTATGTTCTTAACAGCAGTCTAGTGACTCTCACCTGGATTCTGTTGATATCGGCTTGTAAGGTTCTGAGAGAATGCTACATCAGGTCTTGTGCACCGCACAACATATGTGATAGATCCTCCTGCCGAGGCATAAGGAACTTCACGCATACGTTTTACCTCATTAGGTGAGGACGGTACTTGAGTCTTACTCAACTGTACATTGTGTTGCATAAGAAGATTTCCACGTTTGGAAGCATCCATTCTAAACCGTTTTAGAATTTATCAATGTACTTAATTTAACTTAATCCGATTAACCGCTTTGATCTATCTCGATAGATCTTTATACCAAGTATCTCCAATACGAATGGCCCGTGAACCATTATAACCACTAGCTTCGACCAATAACCTGTAAGTATCCTTGTTTAACCGTAACTAGCGTCCATAGCCCATACGAATGGCCCGTGAACCGTTATAACCACTAGCTATGACCAATAACCTATAAGTATCCATTTTTTAAACTGTAATTGGTGTATAAAACTCATACGAATGCCCCGTGAACGATTTTGACCACTAGCTATGACCAATAACCTATAAGTATCCATTTTAAACATTAATTGGTGTCCATTACCCATACGAATGACCCGTAAACCATTATAACCACTATCTGCGCCAAATAACCTATAAGTATCCATGTTAAACCATAATTGGCGTCCATAGCACATAAGAATGGCCCGTGAACCATTATAACCACTAGCTAAGACCAATAACCTATAAGTATCCTTGGTAAACTGTAATTAGCATCCATAGTCCATACGAATGGCCCGTGAACCATTATAAGCACTAGCTATAACCAATAACCTATTAGTATCCATTTTTAAACTGTAATTAGTGTTGATAACCCATACAAATGGCCCGTGAACCATTATAACCACTAGCTATGACCAATAACCTATAAGAATCCATTTTTTAAACTGTAATTGGTGTCTAGAACCCATACGAATGCCCCGTGAACGATTTTGACACTTGATATGATCAATAACCTATAAGTATCCATTTTAAACCTTAATTGTTGTCCATTACCCATACGAATGGCCCGTGAACCATTAGAACCACTAGCTATACCCAACAACCTATAAATATGCATTTTTTAAATTGTAATTGGCGTTGATAACTCATACGAATGACCCGTAAACCATTATAACCGCTAGCTATGACCAATAACCTTTAAGTATCCATTTTTGAAACTATAATTAGTGTCTAGAACCCATACAGATTCCCCGTGAATGATTTTAACCACTAGCTATGACCAATAACCTATAAGTATCTATTTTAAACCTTAATTGGTGTCCATTACCCATACATATGGCCCGTGAACCATTATAACCACTAGCTACGACCAATAATTTATAACTATCCTTATTAAACCGTAATTAGCGTCTATAGCCCATACGAATGACCCGTGAGCCATTATAATCACAAGCTATCACCAATAACCTATGAGTATCCATTTTTTAAACGGTGATTGGTGTTTATAACCCATTCAAATGGCCCGTGAAGCATTATAACCACTAGCTTCGACCAATAACCTACAAGTATCCTTGTTTAACTGTAATTAGCGTCCATAGCCCATACGAATGGCCCGTGAACCATTATAACCACTAGCTTCGACCAATAACCTACAAGTATCCTTGTTTAACTGTAATTAGCGTCCATAGCCCATACGAATGACCCGTGAGCCATTATAATCACAAGATATAACCAATAACCTATAAGTATCCATTTTTTAAACTGTGATTGGTGTTGATAACCCATACAAATGGCCCGTGAACCATTATAGCCACTATCTAAGCCCAATAACCTATAAGTATGCATATTAAACCATCATTGGCGTCCATAGCCCATAAGAATGGCCCGTGAACCATTCTAACCACTAGCTAAGACCAATAATCTATAAGTATCCTTGTTAAACCGTAATTAGCGTCCATAGCTCATACGAATGACCCGTGAACCATTATAACCACTAGCTACAACCAATAACCTATTAGTATCCATTTTTAAACTGTAATTAGTGTTGATAACCCATACAAATGGCCCGTGAACCATTATAACCACTAGCTATGACCAATAACCTATAAGTATAAATTTTTTAAACTGTAATTGGTGTCTAGAACCCATACAAATGCCCCATGAACGATTTTGACACTAGCTATGACCAATTTCTCCTCTCCTCTTGTTCGATCGACTTCCAAGAACCCTAGGGTTCTTGGTGGTTGTCGACGAACACACACAAGCATTGTGTGTGTTCGAGTTTTCTTACAAGGTTTCTTTCTTGTTAATCTAATCTAGATTTCCAACATCCCAATCCTTTAGGGTTTAAGGATTAGGTTTAATCCCACTTCCGCTTTTAGGGATTAAATCAGCTAGTTGGTTTTCACCCGTCAAGAACAAGTTCATGTTCTTGGTCAGTATGGTCGAACCAAGTATACTAGGAGGTTGACCCAAGTGGTCGATCAGTTCAAGTGAAACCTTTTAGTGGTATCAGAACGTTGGTTTAGAAATCTAAGCTGGATTAACAAAGTTTGTTTGTTTATTTTAATTAAAGTGTTTCTTTTTGTTCCAATTTCTTTTTCTCCTTCATGAATTTCGAATAGGGAAGAACCCTAGGACCAAGAATATTAAACTAGCCTAGTTTAATTGGTCAAAAGGTTTCTAAGAACCCTAGAATTTTCGAAATCTAGGAAGAACCCTAGGATCAAGTATGTTAAACAAGATTTGTTTAATTGATCAAAAGGATTCTTTCCTTTTTTCCCTAGAAATTTCGTGTATTAGGAAGAACCCTAGGACCAAGTATGTTAAACATGCAACAAAGAAAAGAGAGAACATCATACCCTTGAAGACACCCGCAAGAATGATGATGTTGATGAGTGGATGAAGGTCACGAGTTGGTTCCCCTCTACTGTTGATCCACACCGAGTTACCGTTCCTTTCGAGCCGCTAACCCAACACCGAAAAGCTCAAGATCTTCTTTGTTTTTCGGTGAACTAACACTTGAATATTTTTTGGGAGAGAAAGTTGTGGAAGCCTTAGATTTCTTTTTTCCATGAATATTTAAGACCACAAAAAACGTGCACAAGGTTGTGGCAAAGAGTCAACATCATCTCTACATGCATTGGACCATAAAGTGGTCCAATAGAAAAGAAGCACAAACTAGTGGAAGAGTAATTATTAAGTCTCCATGCATTGGACCATTAAATGGTCCAATCACATCTTTTAATAAAGTCTTCCATCCATTAATTAAGAGTCTCCCCTATTAAACATGGGTCTCCCTTATTAACGGAGCAGAAGTAGGGGCAGCAGTAACTGAGCTGCAGTAGGGGCAGCAGTAACTGAGCAGCAGTAACTGAGCTGCAGTAGGGGTAGCAGTAACTGAGTTTCAGTATGGGCAGCAGTAACTGAACAGCAGTAGGGGCAACAGTAACTGGGCAGCAATAACGGAGCAGCAATAACTGAGCAGCAGTAACGGAGCATCAGTAACTGAGCAGCACTAACGAAGCAGCAGTAACTAAGCGGCAGTAGGGGCAGCAGTAACTGAGCAGCGGTATCGGAGCAGCAGTAACTGAGTTGTAGTAGGGGCAGCAGTAACTGAGCATCAGTAACGGAGCAGCAATAACGAAGCAGCAGTAACTGAGCAGCAGTAACGGAGCAGCATTAACTGAGCTACAGTATGGGCAGCAGTGACTGAGCAGCAGTAACGGAGCAGCAGTAACTGAGCAGTCCCTTATTAACTAAGGTTCTACCTTATTAACTAAGGTTCTACCTTATTAACTAAGGTTCTACCTTATTAACTAAGGTTACCCCTTATTAATTCTCTCATATAATCAAGCGTATTCGGAAAGGAATTCCCTCGGTGTGTGACCCGATAGGCTCGTGTATTATCAGCCATGATACCTGAACGCGTGTGTCGGTAGGCACGATTCTAACGAACTCCCACTTGCACATGACGCGACGTGTTTTATGTATCACGAACAAAGAGCGGCCCTAGCTAGGCATTTTTTCCCTGAATCAACACGAGTTTGTCATCCACGACAATTACCAATCATATTAATGATGGTCCCATAGATAGGTGATCATATCATCCCTTTTTACACGATATCCTTGTGAACACGAGACATAGATTAATGTCGTCATTCTCCAGATCGTTCACGATCATGTTTCTCGATCTATTATTTAGTGGTGACCAAAATGAGTTGTAAATGAACCATTTTCAATATAACTCGAGCATGGCCATGATTTTTGGTGTCAGCGCTAAATCATCGAGGGGCCCATGGATATCTCTCTTCATTGAGGCACATATCCTTTTGACAACATAGTCCCTCCACATAAGTTATCCCCAACTAAGCCCCTTATAATGGACATTTACGAACCGCGTTAGAGCATTAGTCTAAGTAAAGTAAACTTATACTTTGGAATCTCATGAATCTCTGGTCTAAGGATAAAATGATACTCCCGAGTTACTTGTGAGAGTTTCCATGAAGTAAACTTGGGTGTGGGTCTCCAGTCACTTGAAACTCATTTCAAGCATAAGAAATTGTTGCGTCTATATCTCATAACCAACACATTGCCTCAGCCTTCATTCATAACTTACTTCCATTTAAGTATGACTGATTGTGGATGTTTAGATAAAAATCTAGGAAGTTTTTAAACATGCAAAGATGGAACACAATAAATATTTTGAAAGTAACTGCAACACGCATACGTATAGACATATTTATACATCGATACAATCAAAATTACAATACTGCTTCAAGTTCCCAAAATAAACATCAAATTCAATCTTATCTCTGATAACGTGGTATTTACGAGCAATATGCCTCGTTCTTTTGTGAGCTCTAGCTTCCTTAGCCAATGCTACCGCACCCTCATTGTCACAATATATTTCAATGGGGTCGGCAATGTTAGGAACAACTACCAAGTCATTGATGAATTTTCTCATCCACACAGCTTCTTTTGTAGCTTCACTTGCTGCAATGTATTCTGATTCTGTCGTGGAATCAGCAGCCGTGTCTTCCTTGGAGCTCCTCCAACTCACACCACCACCATTCAATAGGAATACATAACCCGATTGCGATCGGAAATCATCCATATCAGTTTGGAAGCTTGCGTCTGTGTATCCAACTACACGCAACTCTTCCATACCACCATATACCAAGAACATACCCTTCGTTCTTCGAAGATATTTCAAGATGATCTTGACGGCTATCCAATGAGCTTCTCCAGGGTGTTTGCCAGCTACATTAGGTCAACGCACATGATACATCAGGTCTTGTGCATAACATGGCGTACATGATAGATCCAACTGCCGAAGCATAAGGGATCTTCTTCATTACGTCACGTTCCTTATCGGAACTTGGACATTGAGCCTTGCTCAAAGTCACTCCATGCAACATAGGAAGATTTCCTTTCTTGGAGTCCTCCATTCTAAACCGCTTTAGAACTTTGTCAATATATGCACTTTGACTCAACCCGAGAAGTCTTTTAGATCTATCTCGATAGATCTTGATTCCCAAGAGGTACGATGCATTTCCTAAGTCCTTCATTGCAAAACATTTTCCAAGAAATGTCTTGACATCACTCAAAATTGGGATGTCATTCCCAATGGGTAAGATGTCATCAACATATAGGACTAGGAATACAATTGCGCTCCCCTAGCCCTGACGTATATACAAGGTTCATCTTTACTTTTAGAAAATTCAAATTCCTTGATTTTCTCATCAAAGCAAAGATTCCAACTTCGAGATGCTTGCTTAAGTCCATAAATGGACTTCTTAAGCTGACAGAATTTATTAGGATACTTTGGATGCATAAAACCCTCAAGTTGTTTGATATATACCTCTTCAGAAAGCTTCCCATTAAGGAAGGCGGTTTTTACATCCATTTGCCAAATTTCATAATCATGAAAGGCGGCAACAGCCATAAGTATCCTGATAGATTTCAACATAGCCACTGGGGAAAAGGTTTCATCATAGTCAACACCATGGGTCTGAGTAATTGTTAAGGCAAAAAGCCTTGGCCCTTTAGATCTTAAGATAACAAAACAACCTAGACTAGCTTTGATTAATATGTAGAATAATATAGCTAAGTTTAGGTCTGATACTGAGTGATCAGTATTGGAACTCAGTATCAGTACTCAATATCAGATAGTGATACTGAGTAGAAGGACTGAGTGATACTCAGTATAGTAACGGACTAAGATCAAATCCCTTGCTCTTAGTCATTTTCCTTACTTAGTCCTTCGGTTACTCCTTTGCTCATTATGTAAGATCTCTATAACATTATAAATAGAGATCATCTTGCAAAGGAGTACTTACCAATTTACTTTACACATTCACATCTTTTGTAATTGATCAGTGGTCTTGTTATTCCGCAACAAGCCACACTTAGTGGATTTATACATTGACTATATTCTTGTGTTATCACTCTAATATTTCTCTAAGTATAATATTCTATCAATTAACATTATAAACCAGGGTTTTTGTGACCTAACAACTGGTATCAGAGCAGGCTAAATAATCATTTATTTAGTCGATCTATAACCCTGGCAGCAATTTCCTACATCTATCCCTCCAACACTCAAAAATCCAAAATGTCTACAATTATTGCACCAGTTATGTCTGGAAAGGGAGTACCCATCTTTGATGGAAAAGACTTCCATCAATGGAAGCTCAAAGCTCAGTGGTATCTTGAATCTATTCACCATGAGATGCTCACTGTGCTAAATGATGGTCCCATTATTCCACAAACTGTGGAACCGGTTGCTGCTACTGATGATGCTCCTGAGGGCATAAGATCTGTACCTAAACTAAAGCACAACTGGACTGATACTGACCGTCAGTTGTATGCTTTAGACTCCAGAGCTAAAGGGGTGATTGGTAATGCTGTTACAAAAGAGATACTTAACGCAATTATGAAATTGCCAACAGCAAAGGCTATGTGGGATAGCCTATCAGTCACCTATGAAGGTACAGCAAAGGTGAAGTTGCAAAGAAAAAGCAACATGAGAAGGAAATATGAAAATTTCTTTTCAACTCCAAATGAAGACATCACCACTCTCTATAACAGGTTCAATACTGTTATCCATGATTTAATCAGTGTAGGCATTGTGAAAGAGGAAGGAGAGCTTGTTCAAAAGTTCCTGGATAGTCTTCCTCAACAATTTCTTGACATGACAAACTCTGTCAATGCTGCAAACAACATTGAGTCATACACTCTTCAAACTTTGTATGGTCTAATGCTGAATCATGAGGAGAATAATGCTGCAAGACTGATCAACTGGAAGAAAACTGACAAGTCTTCCACTGGTATGGCTCTAGTTGTGCAACAGGCTTATACTGTGACTGAGCCAGATGAACCAGAAGTTGATCTTGCTGATGCTGAGGCAGAAGAGCTTGAAACTCAAATGGTTCTCATGTCTATGAAGCTGGATCAGTTGAAGAAGAAGAGGCTTGGTGTTAGCTCTTCTAATACTGACCCAAGATCAGGTCTGTGCTATAGGTGTGGAAAGCCTGGACATATTGCTGCAAATTGTCATACCAAGTCTTCTGAGACTGACCAAAATGACAAAATTGCATACCGAGCAAAAAGATATAGACACAAATATGTCAAGCTGAAGAATTGGAGCAAGGGAAAGAGGGCAGAAGGAAATGTAGCACCTCATCAAGCACTTTACTCAGAAGCATGGATGGATGAAGAGTTAAGTGATGATGAAGAAGAGATTGAGAATAAAGCCTTTATGGCTTTCACTGAAGATGATTTGAAGAGTTCCTTTGAAAAGGATATCAAAGAGGCTGAGAGGATGAGTGTTCATACTGATTGGGATTCCACTCAGTTGTACAAGGTAAGTTCCTTTCAAACTTATTCAGTGAATGAAAAAACCAAGATTTTTGAGTATATGCTTGTTGATCTTAAAACTTCTGTACAAAAAGAAAAAGCTTTAAAATTAACAATTAAAGAACTTGAAAGGGTAAATAATGAAAACTTGGATAAATTAGCAAAATATAAAGATTTAGAACTAAATTTTTCAGATTTAAAAGACATTAACCAAAGATTAGCTGATAAAGCTCATTTACACAAACTTGAAAAAGAGAAATTTGAAAAACAGTGTAAATCTTGGGGAAATGCTTCAATAAAATTAAATAAATGTTTAAATGAACAATTTCCAGAAAATGTGAGGGCTGCACTTGGTGTTGATCCTCAATTTAAAAACAGGAACAATTTTGCTGATTTATTTGAAGAGTTTTCTACTATGAACCCTATTAATTTTGTAAAAGCTAAAACTTTATGTGAAGTTGGATGTCAAACTGAGTCAGATGATGAAGAAAATGAAATTTTAGAAAAACCTATTGGTCCTTCCATCTGCTCAAAGTGCTATACTGAGCTACAAGAACTCAGTATTGAATTTCAACTAACAGAAATTTCTGATACCGAGCTACCAATAGTTCAGTATGACACTTCTGCTGTTCCACCTTTTGAATTATTATTTAATACAACAACTTTTGAATTATATAATGATAATAAAACAACTTCTATCTCACATGTTTCATCAAATACAGAAGTTGCAGGAACAGAAACATTATATACTGAGACATCTAAAGAACCAGTTAAAGTTGTTCCTTCAAAACATGATAAACAAAAGACAACTTCAACTAGGTCTTTGGTTGGCAAAGACAAGAAGTCTACCTCTAATAAAATTAGAAAGACTTCTCTGCCAAATAAAAATAAGCAACCAGATCATCCATCTCCTAAACCAGTTAAAAACAATGTTAATACATCTATTAGAAATAACAAAATTAATGTTTTAAAAACACTTGGTGATCAGGTCAAATCTTTAAGTAAACAATTTGCAAAACTCGTTCATACTGACCTACCAAAAGTGAAACATTTTTCTAAAATACCATATGAAAATATGTTTAGAAATAGACCTAGGAAATGTTATAGATGTCATCATACTGGTCATAAGGGAGATGAATGCTGGACTGATCTCTCAAGTCCTAGGTACTCAGTACCAAAGAAAAGGAGAGAAACTAAGTCAGTATCACCAAAGAAAACTTCTAAAGTTACCCCTGAAGTGATACCGACCTCTCCACATAAAGAGATCAAGTCAAATTGTGTTTATCCCACCAAAGGTCCCATTCAAAAATGGGTTCCTAAAAGGAACTAACTCTTATTTTGTGTCTTGTGCAGGGTGACAGAAAGTGGTACTTAGATAGTGGCTGCTCAAGACACATGACAGGCAGTATGGAATACCTTCTTAATTATACTCCAGAGAAGGGTCCTCCTGTCAAGTTTGGAGATGACTCGGTGGGAAAGACAAGAGGTTATGGTGTGATCAAGGCAGGCAACATAACTTTTAAAAGAGTTGCCTATGTAGAGGGTCTTAAACACAATCTGCTCAGTATTAGCCAGATGTGTGATGATGACAATGAAGCTCGATTCAGAAAGGTTGCAGGAATCATCTACAATGATAAAGGGCAGCCTGTACTCATTGCTAGAAGAGAAAAAGATGTATATGTGGTCAACCTATCTGAAATAGACCCAACTATTCGAGTATGCCTGCTTTCTAAAGTCAAGCCAGAATTACATTGGCTATGGCACAAGAAACTCTCTCACATCAACTTTAGAAATATCAACGAGCTCAGTATGAAGAAACTGGTGAGAGGACTGCCCACAATTACTTATTCAAAAGATAAGTTATGCTCAGCATGTGAAATGGGCAAGCAGAAGAAGAGTTCATTCAAATCTAAAGTCAATCATTCCATCAATGAACCTCTTACTATGATACATATGGATCTTTTTGGCCCCATCAGCACACCATCTTTGGCCAAAAAGATCTATACTCTAGTCTTAGTTGATGAATTCTCAAGATATACTTGGGTCATCTTCCTCAAGACTAAGTCAGATGCAACAACAGAAATCATTGCCTTTATAAAAAGAGAGGAACTTCAAAAAGGCAACAAGGTCAAGCAACTTAGAAGTGACCATGGTACTGAGTTTAAGAACTCAGTATTAGCAGATTTCTGTGAAGAAAAAGGAATCATTCAAAACTTCTCTGCAGCCTACACACCCCAACAAAATGGTGTTGTAGAAAGAAAGAACAGAACACTGATTGAAGCTGCAAGAACTTTATTATGCCATGCTGGACTGGCACTGAGTTTCTGGGCTGAAGCTGTAAACTGTGCAAACTTCACTCAGAATAGAGCCACTATAGTCCAAAGACATCTGAAGACTCCATATGAGTTATACAATGGCAAGATTCCTAATGTGGAATATTTCCACATCTTTGGGAGTAAATGTTTTGTACTCAGTACAAAACAAAATCTCAATAAATTTGCTCCCAAAGCAAATGAAGGTGTGTTCATGGGCTACTCTCCACACTCCAAAGCTTTCAGAGTGTATATCATCTCAACCAAGATGATTGTAGAATCCATTCATGTCACATTCGATGAAGATCAGAATGAGCATTCTACCTCAGCAAGTGAAGACATAAGTGGCATAGATATTCTATGCAATCCAGAACACTCCATTGCTGAACAGCCTAAGTTTCATCCACACTTTATTCCTAATAAGTTTAATGAAACTGATCAAGTTCAAACTCAGTATCACTCAAATGCGTCTAATACTGAAGTTCCCATATCAGAGGACCTTCATACTGAGTTTCCAACTAATGATCTGAACCATTCTTTTTATGAAGAAGGTGAAACATCCAACACTTCACAAGAATCCACATCAACTCTACAAAATGAAGATGAACAGCAACCTGCACTGTCTAATACTGATCAGAATTCCACTCAGTATCAGACAGACAACACACCAAATCAACAAGATATGGTTGATCCTATTTCAAATGCTCCCTTAGGAAACAATTTAAGGGAACACAGAGACCATCCACACTCAAACATTATTGATCCTATTGAAGAAGGTGTCCAAACAAGAAGAAAATTAGAATTTCCAACCCAAGCAACTGCAAACTTTTGTTTTTTCTCAAGTTTCCTATCTACCATTGAACCAAAGAAAGCTGATGAAGCTTTATTAGATGAAGATTGGGTAGAGGCTATGCAAGAAGAGCTCACGGAGTTTGAAAGAAACAAAGTTTGGAACTTAGTACCACCTCCTTCTGGCAAAACTATTATTGGTACTAAGTGGGTGTTCAGAAACAAGATGGACAAGGATGGTGTTGTCATCAGAAACAAAGCAAGGTTAGTTGCTCAAGGTTACAGGCAAGAAGAAGGCATTGACTATGATGAAACTTTTGCACCAGTTGCAAGAATTGAAGCTATTAGGTTGTATCTTGCATATGCAGCCTTTAAGAATTTCAAAGTTTATCAGATGGATGTCAAAAGTGCTTTTCTAAATGGAAAACTACAAGAAGAAGTTTATGTTAAACAACCTCCAGGTTTTGTTGATCCCAAATTTCCTCATTATGTTTTCAAGCTTGATAAAGCTCTATATGGGCTCAAACAAGCTCCAAGAGCCTGGTATGACACCTTGTCTGAGTATCTTATTGAAAATAAGTTTACAAGAGGTAAAATTGATAAAACATTATTTTCTAAAAGGAAAGGTTCTGACATCTTACTCATTCAGATATATGTAGATGACATTATCTTTGGTTCCACTGACAAGTCAATGTGTGACTGGTTTGCTAAGATAATGTCAACTCAGTATCAGATGAGTATGATGGGAGAACTTACTTACTTTCTTGGTTTACAAGTTGAACAAAAGCCTGATGGCACTTTTATAAATCAAAGTAAGTATGTGCATGACATGTTAAAGAAATACAACTTTGAAAATTTATCTTCCATGCACACTCCTATGGGTACTCAGGATAAGATAAGTAAGGATGAAACTGGTAAACCAGTATGTCAATCCACATACCGAGGTATGATTGGTTCCTTACTTTACTTAACTGCTAGTAGGCCTGATATCATGTTTGCCACATGTTTGTGTGCTCGGTATCAGGCTGATCCTAAAGAATCACACATGAAAGCAGTTAAGCGCATCTTTAGATATCTTACAGGTACTCCTAACCTGGGTCTTTGGTATCCCAAAGACTCAAACTTTGACCTTGAAGGGTACACAGATGTAGATTTTGCAGGTTGTAGATTGGACAGAAAGAGCACAAGTGGAGGATGTCAATTCCTAGGTGGAAGACTAGTTGGCTGGTCATCCAAGAAACAAAATTCGGTAGCAACTTCCACAGCAGAAGCAGAATATGTTGCTGCAGGAAGTTGTTGTGCTCAATTATTATGGATGCAGTATCAACTCTTAGACTATGGGTTCAACTTTCATAAGACTCCTATTCATTGTGATAACAAGAGTGCTATTGCTATCACAGAGAACCCAGTCCCTCACTCCAAAACCAAGCACATTGATATCAGACACCACTTTATTCGAGATAATGTGGAAAAGGGTAAGGTTGAAGTAGATTATGTACCAACAAATGAACAATTGGCTGATGTATTTACTAAACCTCTTCCTGAGGAAAGGTTTATGTATTTACTAGGGCAATTAGGTATGTTGAATCCTTAATCTTTATTAAATTTCTTTAAAACTGAGCGCTCAGTATCACTCCTGTTGATACTGACCACTCAGTATCACTAGTCTGTTATCATCAAAATTTAAAATTTTTATTTTTTTTATTAATTTCAAGAGTAAATTAATTGTTTTTATATTTTTTAAAATTTTTTTTAAAATTAAATTTTTTTTACTCGGTATTGGGGTATGACGGCTCTTACACCGAGCTTAATCCTCCTACTGCTCAAACGGTAACCTTTCTTAATAAGAAAGTTACCGTTGGCAGAGGATAAGGCAGTCAAATCAGCCGTTTTTACTTCCCAATACCTTAATTATCTTTCAAATCTCCTATAAATAACCGTTTATTTTTTCTTCAAATTTTTTTTTAACTGTTATTTCTTTCTCTCATCTTCAATTCTCTCTGCGATTAACGATTTCATTTTCTCTTAGCAAGCAAATTTTTTCAAATCAAAATCACAGATGGCGAATTACACTTTTGTTGCTCCAGAAGTTCAATCGGAAATCCAATTCCGAAATAATGAAGTACCCAGGTTTGCGAGGAACAACATCACAGCAAATTTCAATATTCCTCAAGCCTGGGCATGCCAAGAGTTCACAAACATTGTGACTTTTCTGAAAAATTGCCCAATTGCTCGTGCACTGACCTTGTCTCCTCGAGCAATTTACCCAGAAATGCTATGCGAGTTTTGGTACTCTGCTACACTCGATTCTCCAGATGTGATTGCTGGGTGGGTTATTAGAGATCAAAGAAGGGCATTTGTTTCTACTGCAATCATTCGTGAAGCACTGAGACTTCCCGCCCAAGCTCAGTATGACCCATTTGTTGATAGATCAGAGGCACGCTCTGTACTGCCTTTTCTGGGTCGAAGAGGAACAACGGGCACAATCAAAAGAAATGAATTTGGTCCTATGTGGGGTATTCTTATCACAACAATAATTCGATGTATGACCCACAAGACGGGAGCTTTGGACCAAATAAACGAATTTGGGATGCAAATAGTACATGCTCTGTACTATGGAAGAAATATTGATTATGCTCGCCTAATTTTCAATGAATTAGCTACTCTGGTTCGAGCAAATACAAGGGAATGCAATGTCCCTTTCTGCAGATTTCTATCACTCATATTTCAACAATCAATGCCCACACACATTTATGATGAATTTCACAGTCCAAGAGTTGATCTTCCTCCACTCAGTGAGAAGATTTTCTTTTACAGACCAAGAGAAGGAGAACCTCTTCTAAGTCCTCCTATGTGGGCCATTGTTCAAGAACACATTGATGATGTAGAAGACATGTCTGATACTGAGTCAGACAATGATGATGATGATGATAATGATGATAATAGTGGTAATGGAGCACAAGCCGGTCAAGATATTGAGATGCAGGATGTCCCACAAGTTCAAGAACCAACTATCTCTCCACCTGCACAAGATCTTGCTGCTCCTCATATTGAAACCGATCGTGAAACTGAGTCCTCAGAAGACACACCACTGGTCCTTCACAGAAGAAGAAGGAATGTTTCTCCTATCATTATGGGCAACTTATCATCTGAGGAGGTGCAGCCTGCAAATGTTCCATCATTAACTACATCTATTCAAGCCCAAAGCTTTATTGCAGCCACCGCTGACCTTCCAGGTCCAGAACAAGCTCCTCCTGCTCAACCAATTGAGGAACCTCATGTTCCTCTTGATGTGGAGATTCAATATGCACAAACTGCACTGGAAGGTGCTCAGCATGACAGAGGGGTCGGTATTGAAAATGTTGGTGCTGCACATCAACAAACACATGATCCTGCACCGACCTCTGCAGATGCTCGAAGGGAATCTGACAGAGTCTCAGGTATGAATTTCTAAAAAGCCTTAAACTTATATATATATATTTCATTCCCAAATAGAGACTAAGTATTGGCCAGTACCAACTCAATACTGACCAAAGTCTCAAACGATCTTTCAAATATATATCCTCTTATGGCCAACATAGCTAGCCCACTGCTGCTATGCAACATTCATATACTGAGCACACTAAATTGATCATTGTCAGTCTACAGTTGTCTCAACATTTAAAGAGACAATGGTGGTTGATGTCATACTGACACCCACTGGTGCTGCTTGAATAATGTCCAACTTATTTTTGAGTTGGGTAGCATCATTCAAGAAATGATCCCAAACCCTTAAGCCACAAAATCCAAAAATATTCAATGGGGTTTAGCCACATTTCTGTTATCACTCTCATACCGAGTGATAAACATTGAAAATAACAAGAAGCACATCCCAGGCTTCGAATTCCCACACCCAAACCTTTTAGTAAATGTGACTTATCCTATACTGAGCTACTTAAATTTTCACACTCACCTTTACTAAAATCTTCTTACACATGCTATGCACAAGTCCACAATATTTCATCCTATACCAGATGAAATACAGACTTCACAAACTCTGTTTATATGATTGTAGAATTAAACAACACCACAATTCTATTTGATAAACCTCTCTTTCTAACCAGTTTTACATTTTTGTTTCTTTAGCACCAACTGTGCAGGGTATTCAGGCATCTCAAGCTGCAGCAGACCAAGTGACTCTGCAAGCAATCATGCAGCACATTCTGGCCATCCAACAAACTCAAAATGTAATACTAGCCAGAATGGACAAGATGAGTGGTGATATTGATCTAATAAAACAGTCAGTATCACTCCTTCAACAACCACAGCAGCCTCCACAAACTCCACCAGGTTCACATGGTGACCACAATGAAGAAGGAGAAGGAGAAGGAGGTGCTGGTGATACTGATGCTGCAACTGAGCCCATGCCCTCCCCTACTCTTGAACAACCTGAAGGGGACATGGGTGGTGATACTGATCCTCTTCCCTCCTCATCAAATGATAACAAAAAGGGGGAGAAGAGACAAAGAGATACTGAGGTTGATCAAACTGAGCCTTCTGCTCAGGGGGAGAAAAGAAGAAGATTGAATGAAGATCAACCTCCACAACAACAACATCAGCAAAGCCCTCATACTGAGCCATTTCGCATTCAGTATGAGAGAAGAAGACAAAGAACAAGGTCAGAATTACAAGTTCAAGACCCACTTGAGCCATCTGCTCAGGGGGAGACTCATACTGACCAACCACATCAAACTTTTGAAGAGAATAATTTACAAATTGTGGTCTATAGGCCTTTCATCTGGCCTATTGCTGATGATGAAGATGAAGAACCAGATTTAGTAAACTATGCACTAAATCTGGTAGAACAAGAAAGTTCTTCATCATCATCCTCGGATGATGAAGAACCAGAAAATCTGGTGATTAGAAGAAGGAGTTCCTTATCAAGAAGACCTATCAATGCTGTTCTCACTTCTTCTGAATCAAGTGAGGAATCTGCTCCTCTGGTAACAAGACAAAGAAGACCTGTTCTTACAAGGGACAGTGATACCGAGCAGGCTCCAAGACTGACTCCTCAACAACTCTGGGCAGAACAAGAAAGATTTTTATATGAGCAAGAGTTGGGAGTCAAAACTGAACCAGAATCTGACCCAGATACTGATACTCCTGGTCCTTCACATAGAATCTCAAGAAAGGGTCCAGACCATATTCAACATTATTGGAATATGGTTGCTGCTAGGACTCAGTATAAGGAACAAAGAAAGGAGTTCTTGAGGACTAAAACATTTCAAAATGTAAGGGGGATACATTGGTTAAATCTGGATGTTAATAAAGTAAAAGTGAAGCTCAAAGAAGGAAGAATTACTATCACTTGTACTGGCTTAACCAGTCCCCCCATGAAGATATTTATTCATGACATTCAAAGAATTGGTCTTCAAGACTGGGTGAAGATCACAAGACTGATCAAAGAGCTTCCAAAGAAATCAACCTATGATCAAATAGTCTTGGATGAGATCTGTGCTGTAGCTGCAGTATGTTATGAGAAGGACTTACTTCATGAAATAGAGTACAGAACACTCAGTGTGATGACTGAGGCTTACTCAAACAACAGACCAGAATGCCTCCATACATACAAGTATCTTAGAAAGTACCCTCTTCCTCCTAACCTTGTATTTCAGGATCAAAAGAGTGTCATATATCCAACTTCTGGATATATGTATACTGACTCAGAGGATAGAGAGTGCTTCATTTCTGAAGAAGATCTACCAAAAGCTCAAATCAGTCACCTTGTTGGACTGAAATGGATGATCACCAAGAAAGAAGACTCTTGGTTCAGAAAGAAGATTGTTGCAGTACTGAATAGCAGAAGGGATGAACTCAAAAGCAGAGAAGAGTTTGTCCACATCAAACAAGAAGTCTTCTATGAGAATGAAGCCATCAACAGCAAATGAAGAAGAAGATATTGTTACCTATGCTGTTGTAATTTTTATTTATATCTTTGTAAATTGTTTTGTTATCATTAGATAGGGGGAGATTGTTAAGGCAAAAAGCCTTGGCCCTTTAGATCTTAAGATAACAAAACAACCTAGACTAGCTTTGATTAATATGTAGAATAATATAGCTAAGTTTAGGTCTGATACTGAGTGATCAGTATTGGAACTCAGTATCAGTACTCAGTATCAGATAGTGATACTGAGTAGAAGGACTGAGTGATACTCAGTATAGTAACGGACTAAGATCAAATCCCTTGCTCTTAGTCATTTTCCTTACTTAGTCCTTCGGTTACTCCTTTGCTCATTATGTAAGATCTCTATAACATTATAAATAGAGATCATCTTGCAAAGGAGTACTTACCAATTTACTTTACACATTCACATCTTTTGTAATTGATCAGTGGTCTTGTTATTCCGCAACAAGCCACACTTAGTGGATTTATACATTGACTATATTCTTGTGTTATCACTCTAATATTTCTCTAAGTATAATATTCTATCAATTAACATTATAAACCAGGGTTGTTGTGACCTAACAGTAAATCCTTTAGCAACTAGTCGTGCTTTGAAAGTATCAATCTGTCCATCCATGCCGGTCTTTACTTTATAGACCCATTTACACCCTACAAGCTTACAGCTGGGCTACGATCAACCAGTTCCCAAACTTGGTTGTCCTTCATGGATTGCATCTCGATTTCCATTGCATCTCTCCATTTGTCAGACTCTGGGCCTTCCATCGCTTCCTGGTAGGTAGAGGGTTCATCATGATCCCCTACTAACTCGCTACCCTCATATATGAGAAACCCATATCTCTCTAGTTCAGTGCGAGTTCTACCAGATCTACGAAGAGATAATGGTGGAATGTCAGTTTCTACTGCATCCTCTTGGTCGGTACCAACCTCTTGAGGTTGTGTGCTAGTGCCAACATTAGGTAGTTCATTGGATGAATCTTGAGTTTCCTCAAGATCTATATGCTTCCCACTAGGTTCCTGGGATAACAGTTCTCTTTCAAGAAAGGCTGCCCTTCGAGCAAAAAATACCTTGTTCTCGGTAGGTTTGTAAAACAAATATCTGAGTCATGCTTTAGGATATCCAATTAAATAACACTTTTCAGAACGGGGTTCTAGTTTGTCATCTACCTCACGCTTCACGTAGGCTAGACAACCCCAAACTTCAAGATATGATAGTGGAGGTTTACTCCCATGCCATATCTCGAAAGGTGTCTTTTCTACCTTCTTTGTTGGTACGAGATTAAAAAGCTTACATGCCATTTCTAGAGCGTATCCCCAAAAACTTATAGGTATTTGGGTTCTTGCCATCATTGTTCGAACCATGTCAAGTAATGTTCGATTTCTCCTCTCGGCGACTCCATTGAATTTTGGAGTCCTAGGAGGTGTTAATTGTGAGACAATCCCACAATTCTTAAGATGGTCAATAAACTCTAGATTAAGATACTCTCCGCCTCTATCAGATCGAAGTATCTTGATTGACTTGCCCAATTGATTCTCAACTTCGTTTTGGAATGTCTTGAACACATCAATGGTTTCTGACTTACGTTTAATCAAGTAAACATATCCAAACCTACTATAGTCATCTATAAAGGTTACGGAGTATCTACGATTATTCCTTGTAAGGTGTTTAAAAGGACCACACACATCAGTGTGTATAATGTCTATAAACCCTTAGCCCTCTCACTAACACCGGTGAAGGGAGCTTTAGTCATATTGCCTAATAAGCAAGATTCTCATACATCATTTGAACCATTTTCAAATGATTCCAAGTACCCAATTGCTTGAAGCTTGGAGATGTGACTCTTGTTTACATGGCCAAGATGACTATGCCATAAGGATAATTTATCTAAAGTATCTTTGTGTGTAGAACCAATTTGCATAATTGATCTTTTGTTGCTAACATGTACTATCACCTCATAAATGCCATGACATGGTAAAGCATTAAAATAACAAGTACTATCTTTAAAACAAGAAATAGGACCATTGTCATTAAAGGAAAATACAAAACCATCGTCATACAAAGCATGAAAAGAAATTATGTTTCTTGCCACATGAGGCGAATAACGAACATTTTTCAACAAAATAAAGGAACCGGATTTAAAGGACAACTTCACATTTCCTTGAGCTTCAACAGGGACAACATACTTGTTTCCCATGATAAGATCTGGTTCCCCTCTTTTCAACTTCTCACTTTCTAAGAGCAACTGAAATTTGTTACAAATATGAGTGCCACAACCGGTGTCTAAAACCCAGTTTTGCGAAGTAGAAGTTTGATAGAGTTTAATCATGTACATACCTTGCTTTGAGGTACCTCCAACTCCTTTAGCTTTTAGCTTGTTGAGTTCCTCAAGGTATGTTGGGCAACTACGGCGGAAATGCCCCTTTTTCCCGCAATAGAAGCAGTCCGCAAGTTCCGGTGTCTTGGCTTGAGGAACCTTTCCTTTAGCCATCTTTGCCAAAGTAGGCTTAGGCTTGGACGCACCAACCTTGCCTTTACCCTTACCTTTAGAGGTAGGGTGGACTTCTTCTTCTTGGAACCCTTTCCTTCTCGAATTGCAAGGACGGAATGTGATGGGTTGGGCTTTCTTTTGGTCATGGTAGACTCAGGGGTCTTCAACATACCATGACGCTCCATGATAGACTTGTCCATCCCATGCATATGATAGTTCATTACAAACTATTCATATGATGTAGGCAGTGACCTTAGCATAAAATCCACAGCCAATTCCTACCCAATGGAGAAGCCTAACTTCTCCAAGCGTTCCACATTTGCTTTCATTCGCAACACGTGATTGCTCACATCCCCGCCTTCGAGGAGTTTACAATCAAGCATGTTTTTGAGACACTCGTACCGCTCTAGCTTTGCTTGTTGTTGGAACATGTCCCGCAACTGGACAATAAGCTCATAAGCGTGCAAATGATCCATTTGCTTTTGCAAATCAGGAGTCATTGTGCTCAACATTAGACATGAAACGTCCTCATTTTCTTTCAGGAGACGTTCATGAGCATCGTTTGTTGCTTGAATTGCATCCTCCCCTAGTTCATCGGGAAGAGGTCTTTCAATAACGTGCATCTTTCCTTCATGGCGGAGAACAAGCTTTAGTTGTCACTCCCAATCAAGGAAATTTGCACCATTGAGTTTCTCCTTTTCAAGGAAAACTCTTAAAGAAACATTGGTGGTGGTGGTGGGATTTGAAGATGCCATCTATTAAATAGCAAAGTAGTTTTAGTTAGTTTGATGGGTCCTTGTAAATATATTACCCAAAACATTTTTTATTTAACAAGGGCTAAGAATCCATATTTCACAAGACATTATGACGGGTACGCCGCGGATCATAACGTAAAGCTATTTCCGGTAGTATCCATTGTACCAATTTTAATCACCATATTGTACAAATGCCATATTGTACCAATTGTACCAATAATCATATTGTACCGATTGTACCAATTGCATTTATCTTGTACCAGTTGTGACTTACAACTCTTAGTGTAACACACCGATTTTTCAACCAAATTTAAAACTTTTAAAATTATAAATATATGTCTTTACAAACCGAGTATCTAAAAAAATATGGTTTAATCAAAACATTTGGAATAATTAGAATGTACCAAAACCGGTGTCACAAATATATCAAAACTATAGTCTAGGGAACTAAATAAGTACACCGAGCTAATCCTTCCAAATGCTAACTACGGCCGCCTAATCTTTTGCTCCCGAACCTGAGTAAATAGTCAAAATAAACGTAGTACGTGAGACAAATATTATCTCGTGAGAAACATGGGTTTTTGACCCGGTTAGAAAATAATTTGCAATAAAATAATAATTAAATAATTATCAAATTGCACATAGTCAATCAAACTCAAAGGCTTGCCATAAGCCAAACACATACGTAACAGGCCTCCCCGAAACAACTCCCCGATATGGGTTAACTAGGTAAACTCCCCCGTTTCCGGGTTATCTATTTGCTCCCCCGATTTCCGGGTTATCTATTTGCTCCCCCGATTTCCGGGTTATCTATTTCTCGACACACTACCCTTACGCAGGGTGGTACTGCCCCATGTAGGTGTCACTAACTCCCCCATCTTGTGTGGGTTATCTAGGATCCGATCGATTAGCTACCATATAACAGATCAACAACTTGGGTCAAAGCGCCGTATCACAACTCAATCATACTAGTGGTAACTAAGTAAATCAATTTACATTCAGTTCAATTCAATTCAATTCAATTAAATTAAATTCATACTCTATTAATTGAATCTTTTCTTTATTAAAAATATTTATCTAATAAAGACTCTAAAATCATTTCAATTCATAAAACATGGTTTACTATGTACTCAAAAAGATCACATGTACTCACCTTAGTAATGCTATCCAATACTTGTGTAAATCAACACAAATCTCTACTTCCCAATTGAGGAAGTACTTCCAATCTCAACTCCTTCTTGACCTATTATCAAAAATCATCACAAATCTAGTCATAAACCATAACTAGCTACTAGTTAATCCATCTTAACATTCCCAACCACCAAGTTTATACTACTTGGTGGAAATCTCAAACCCTAGTCCAAGATTTGTATCCATAAAACCGAAATCTAGCTTGTACACATTGATTACAAGCTTATCATGAGTGTTTTACACTCATGATAGATCATCTTCCCAAAAGATGATGTGGTTGGTTCCCAAAACCACCATTGATACCCGTGATAAGCTTGAAACTAAGATAGGTAAGTAAGATAATCAAGAATCCTTACCTTTGATGATAGAATCTCCAAGTTTGATGAAGATTCAAGCCCAAGAACACCAAAAACGAGCTCTCTCTCTCTCTAAAAAAGGTTGGTAGGGTTTTAGGGGTGTAGTTGTCTAAACCCTAGCCTCAAACCCGTTTTATACAGAACCAACCAGTTCGCGATCGCGAACTCAAGTTCGCGTCGCGAACTTCGCGCCTCGTGAACATTTCGCGATCAGTATTGGGTTGTGAACTCTGATCGCCAAAAACCCCAAATCCCTGTTTGATGTTCCCGATCGGGAACTTCAGTTCGCGCCGCGAACTCCTTCAGCCAGCAGGGTTGCACTTTTTGGACTTCGTCTCGACCCAGTTTCGTCCATAACTTTCTCATACGGTGTCCAAATGACACGATACCAATTCCTACGGTTCTGAAATGAATTATCCCTAATTATCATATTTTTGCACAATTTATTTATTTACAAAATATCGGTCGTTACACTTAGCTTCTTGCGGGATCACTTGACAACCATTGTGTCAATTGGCATGTTTGATCCCTACATGCACCAACCCCAAATCAAATTTTAAATGACTCTGTTTCGCTCGAGAATCATTTAAAACCTAATTTGAAGTTTGTAAATCGACCATCTAGATTCACGATAATTCCATTACCAAAGTGGCTCGGTTTCGCTCGACAACCAACTTAAATAAGGAGCTTATTCTCACCTTCATCTTGCTTTACAAGGCATGGCTCGATTTCGCTCGACAACCGACCTTGCTCCACAAGACTTTAGTGGTGACATCCAATGGATAGTGCAAGATTTACATTTTGTGAGAAATCATATAAATCATTCAACATGATACGCGGTGAAACACTTTGACTATAATGGTTCGGCTCATGCACGACGACCAATTATAATAAAATGAGTCACACTCACCTTCCGCACTGTCCATTCAAAGATCGGCTCGACTAATGCACGAAGACCGACTTTGTTTAGCAAGATTTGGGTGGCGTCATCATTTGGACAATATAAATGATATTCTCTAAAAACGGGTTTTTGTTTCTTTTAAATTTTGATTAATTACTTTTCCGAGAAAATCATTTTTCACCTTTTTGATTAATCTATAGCGAGTGATTTAATTAAACCACTTTTAATTTATTTATTTAACATTACGAAAATCAAACAACCAAGCAAATAAATAATCATCACACGCATAAAATATAAAATTGGTAACCATGCTCAAATCCTATGCGTTTTTCCCGTGAGGCAACACGGGAAAAACATGGTCAACTATGGACAAATAATGACCAACCATGTGAGCTCCCACTAAATCCGCCCTCTCCATTAGACTTCATCGAATCCAAGGTTTCCTGGACATCACTTCATGATTCCATTTGGTTGTATTTTGATCTTCATTTTACAAGTACATAGAAAATATAGAAATGGCTAACAAGCCACGAAATCCTACTAACTAGTACAAATACAAATGAAAATCAATGGCATGCAAGCCATAATTAATAAATATTACATACCAAAAATTAATAGATTATTAATTACAAACCATAGTGACAAAGTCACCAAATGAATAACAACGAAACACAAGGCACAAGGTCAAGGGCATGATGGTTACCAATCTACTAGCTACTACAAACATGAAAGCTAAAATGTGTTGGAATATGCTTCACGCGTATAACATATAGTTATATGGCTAGTTGTTTGTGAGCCTAAAGGGTCACACACTTAAACACTTAACACCATAAGATATATAGTGTAATTAGGGTAATTACATTATATATTAATATAAGCTACATGCTTGTATATAATAAGTTTAATATTAAACGTTAATATTGAAACTTTATTGTGAGCAAACTAGAAGGAACAAAAGCTAGGGACTAGAGTGCAAATAAAACAAATGGTTTATGGAAATCATTAAAGGGTGTTTAATGGCACCATTAAAGAGACATAATGGCTCCGTAAACTCTCTTCTTGCTCTCTTGTTTTACATGTCCACCATCACCATTTTCTCTCTAGTTTTTGCTTCCTCTTTGCTTGAAGATTGGACTAGCATCCATTGGTGTTCTAGCACAAGTGTTGTGTGGATCAACTTTAGAGGTATTCCCATTGAATACTTGGTTTCCATCCATCACCATCCTCAACCGATTCCATCTAAAGATCAAAGGCTTCAAAGGTATGAAATGTTCTTCCTAACTCTTTGATTTCTTCATTAGTTTAATTGTATGATTTAATATTAGATCCGTTTATGGTGATAAACATTTTTCCGCTGCGTTTGTTACTTGTAATAACCGAAAATCACCATTAATGGTATCACGAGTCTTTATATTAATCATATAATTAGCTAGATTTTGTAAAAAGTGGCAAAAATCAATCCTTTTTTATGGTATTTTATTACCGATCGGACAATAAAAAACCCTACGGGTTTTTTTGTTTTTTTTGGTTTTTAATTTAAAAGTGGGTTAAAACTTGTATTTTTAGAACCCTATTGTCACTTTTTATAAAATCAAATAAAAAAATTAATATAGTTAATTGAATTTGTTGATTATTTGGCTTGGAATTACTTGTTTAATTTTGCTTTTTGATATGGCAAAACATGTATTTTTGCCATAACCCAAGCCAAAGCCTTGTCAATTGTAGCTTGTTTGTGCAAACCGATGAAAGCCTAGACCTTTGTGAATGAATGTGTTGATTGTTTGGTTGTTTTGGTTGATTTGGGAAAAGCCGTGTTGTTTGCTTAAATTGTTGTAATTTGCTTCAATTTTTTCTATTATTTTTGGTGCCACTTTTTTGGGGCAAATTTCATTGTAAAAGTATTTAGAATAGTTGTATTTTGTTTCTTTGTACTTTGTAATTTGTTGACCAAAGGTGAAGAAAAGATGAGGACAAAACAACAATTTTCGGCACCTCCTGCGCAGCTGCACGAAAACAGACTTTCCCGGAGATTGGCTATTCCGTTGGACCTGAAACCGCCGCAAAACGTTCCGCAACTCAGAGACCAACAAATTTACAGAAGGTGGAGAAGACCAACGAAGACTCCTTCAGTGACTTTTCGGGCCTAGAAGTTAGACTGAATTTTCTGGCAGAATGTATTTTTTCACAAATGTTGGTTTCTACTTGCCCATGAATGTCATGAGGGCAAGTAGGAGCCCATTGGGTATATGTAGGCCCGTTTGGGTTCATGTCGGCCCGTCCCCTAGTTTGACCCTTCGGTCCGTCGTGATGACTCACGTGACCGAACCTAGGATTTCATCGGTCGAGGTTTGCACAAAATTTGTTGCATGTTTTATTTATGTTTGTGGTTGTTTTCTTTTCTTTTACATACAAGTAATAAAACAATAAAAATATGATTTTAGACACAAACATTAAAACATCCAAACCTTTTATCATCCATGATTACTTGTTAATCATTCATGATTAATCTTTAATCTAAAATTGTTTTGAGATTAAACTAAGTTTAAATATGATTTGAAACATAACCCTTAATAATCGCTAAATGTTTTTACCATTTATTAAACGACTTATGAAGTGGTATGAATGAAGTACATGATTCATTCATATCTTAATAAAATTTTATTAATTAAAATTTAACATACCTAAAATTTAAGTCACGCCGTCCAATCGGTGTATAATCACTTGCTTCTATTTTTGAATTCACGTGAGACGTGGTTTGAAATTAGATCCGAGGTCCTTATTCTTTACGCATGAGACCTAGAGATATTTTGACATGATTTCACATTGGATGACTTAATCGAGTTAACGGTGAGACCTTGACTTGAGGCGAAGATGCGACAAACATGCCACTTGACCCTAGATGCTTGTTCACTAGGTGCCATGAAGTCCCATAACTCTAAGAGTTGCACTTGTAATGCAATTGTTGATCGTCACCTACCTATTGGATCTATCATCTCTAGCAGATCAACTGATGCGGTGATAGAACCTCGATGGGATCTTAGCTTTTAATTAAAATTAATTGGGTAGTTAATTGATTAAAAGAAATTATTATTGAAAATACTATTTTTTGAACTTTGTGTGTTATACAGATAACAACAAATCAAAACCTAAGTATCTCCACTCTAAAATCAGTTAAAGCATTACATGAACTGTTCAAAACAAGCAGAACATGAACTGTTGAAAATACTATTTTTTGAACTGTTCACAGCATAAGACACGATAAGCGAGTTGAAAATGATATTTCAACAACAAGCAGAACATGAATTGTTCAAAACAGTTAAAGCATTACATGCTTACAAGCAGGCTAGGCCAATCATATAGCACATATATCTTGAATATGAAGTGCTATATTAATCAAATGGAACGTCTTGGTTACCCATTGCCACAAGTTCTTGGAATGAGCTTGATTCGTACCTGACTATCCAAGGACTATGGCCAGTTTGAAAAGAGTTTTAAAAATACATAGCATGGGGTAGACAATTGGTGTATTACATGCTATGGTAAAACTGGTTAAGCAAAGGTTACCCAATTCTTTTCTAGCAATGAGGGAAGGCAAACCGCAAGCACAAGGCAAGAGTCTAGGTAAGGGTAAGCTAGTTACTTTTCCAAACCTACGATTCCCCCACATGCTAAAAAGGAGCACCCTACAAAGGATATCTCTTGCCATCATTGTGATGAAACCGGCCATTGAAGGAGGAACTGTCCTGCCTACTTGGCGGAGTTGATGAAGGACAAATGTGTTCTGGCTAGCACATTAGGTATCTTCATTATAGAACTCTATACTTTTACTAATAAATCTTGAGTGTATGACACTAGTTGTGGAACTCACATTTACACAAATGTGCAAGGTTAAAAGGAAAGTATAAAGCTAAAATAATGGAAGCTATGATCTAATCCTTCCTAATGCGTTAATTATTGTTTTGAACAATTGTCAATTATGCATTGTTTAGCTTTATCGTTTGTTGAATAATGATTTATTCAAATTATTATGGATTATGATATTTTGTTTTATGAAAAATAACATATTTTATAACTAATCCTTGTAATAGTATGCTTGAAATTGATATGCATGATCCAGATTCAAACGATAGTTCTATATAGAAATTTAGCACTTAAGAATCCAAAACGGTTTGGATTGCATTTACCTAGAGCATTGTCATCTTTTCCACATGAACAAGAAACGCATTTTGGCACTACCAAACGAAGGGCTTCTTAACAAATGATTATGAATAATTTAAATGCCTCTCTTGTATATTATGGAAAGATAACAATAAAGCTTTTCTCCCATGTTGGCGAAAGAGCTAAAACTCTACTTGGACTCATACATACTGATGTATGTGGCCCTTTTAGAACTAAGACTAGGGAAGGTGTTACCTACTTTATCACTTCCACTGATGATTTCAGTAGTTATGGTTATGTTTACTTGATTAAACACAAACATAAAATCTTTGAAACGTTCAAAGCTTTCTAAAGTGATGTAGAAAATCAACTCGGCAAGACAACAAAGGCTTTCTGTCCTGATCAAGGAAGGAAGTACATGAGCCAAGAGTTTTTGGATCATCAAACACAACGTGAGATTGTCTCATAATTCTCTCATCCATACACTCCACAAGATCATGGTGTGTCTGAAAAGAGATATCAGAACTTGCTTGACATGGTTCGATCTATGATGAGTCCTACTACACTTCCTCTATCCTTTTGAAGGGCATGCACTGAAGTGTGCTGCTCGAATACTTAATATGGTTCCGACCAAGAGGTTAAAAAGACACCATATGTAATATGGCATGGGAAAGTCCCTAATTTGTCTTACTTGAAGATCTGGGGTTGTGAGGATCTCATGGAACGAGAAATGCCTGTGACAACTCGATATTTTAGGTATGTTACTATTTTTCATTTCTTACTTTCTATATTTAGAAAGTCTCTATTTTTAGAAACTTTCTCATTTCGTAACATTTCTAATTTTAGAAAGTTTCTATTTTTAGAAACTTTCCTCATTTCATATCATTTCTATATTTAGAAAATTTCTGTGTTTAGAAACTTTCCTCATTTCATATGATTTCTATATTTAGAAAATTTCTGTGTTTAGAAACTTTCCTCATTTCGTTTCATTTCTACTTTTGGCATCCAAACACATGACTAGTTCACCGAACATTTAACATTTTTCACCATACATTAGTGTTTGACTATTTTAGTCAACACAACGTCTTATATTACTTGTGGTGTCATTTTTACTCCAAAACATTTCTAATAATGATATTTAAGTGATATTTAATCAATAAATCAAAATATGTAACGAAATATGACTCGTAACGAATTTTATTCCAAACCGACACATCAATTGTTGTCCCGACCACTATGTTGCCGAACCTAGTCCTCCTCCTCCACTAAATTTCGTCCAAACCACACCAAGGTGGTGTGGTTATCATCTCATTTGAATCTTGAAGTGTTATCCCTATCCTTCTTTGAATTGAAAACCTTATCTGCATCTACAACTTGAAAGAGTCCTAGTCCTTCTATAACTCTATCATCTAAACCCTAAATTCCTCCTTATAAATACAACACTTAAACCCTTCTTTTTCCTTTGTTGATTTCGTCCCATACACCCCCAAAACAGCCCCGAGATTCCTTTCATTCGGCCAAGAAACCCCAAGCATCCCCCTGTTCATTCGATCGTCCCAAGCAACCCACAACCCTACTCGATTTCTCTCTTGTTCGATCCCAATGGTATGATATCAATCCTTGTTGTTTGTTTTCTTTGATTATTCTGCTAATTAGCTCGAACCCGAGACCATGGCCAAGGCCATTTGGTCTCGGCATGAACCCTAACACCCAAAACCGAGTATACATGCATGTAAGCAATCGATCGAATACATGTGCGTATGATAGTGTTTAAAATTCGTGATTTATTGCTAGAACCCTAGATCTAGACCCCTTGTCATGATAAACCCTAGATCTAGCCTCTAAGACTCGAACCCTACCCGATCTAGACACACCAACTCGAAATCTAGCCGATCTAGATACAAACCCGTAGGGTTTCGGCCTAGCCAACCAACCCTAACCGAACCATCATCAAACCGAACCCTAGATGACTTAGATTTGCTATGTTTGACCTTGGTTGACCGAATATTTCTTAAACTAAACCCTAACCGAAATCTAGAACTTCTATGTTGACTTTCGTTGACTATTTTGACCAATGTTGACCAATAAGTCAAACCGGGTCAAGGCCGGATCTTGACCCAACCGACCAACCCAAACCCGAATATTTAATCGGGCCAAGGCCCGTACTTGGCCCCTATCGATCTACCTTAGTGTATCGGGCCCAAACTTTAGTCGACCCATTAGTATCCAAGCCCATTTGGACTAAAGCCCAAACCTTTGGCCCATTACCTACCAAAACCAAACCCAATTGGGCCAAGCCCAATCCATGGCCCAACCTAACCGGACCTAAGCCCAATAGGAGGCCCAAGTGGCCCAACCTAGTGGCCCATTAAGCCATTAGGCCCAATAGGCCCAATCTAGGCCCATTAAGCCTAACCCAAGCCCATTTCATTTCATTTCATTTCGGCCAATTAAGGCCCAATGATCCAAGTTCATTCGATGTCACAAAATATAAAACATAACATTAATTGCATATCATTTTAACTTATATTATAACTAGAATCGCCTGTATTAGCTTAGTCGAATTAGTAAGTTATATCGTTTAGGAAGCTAGGAGTCTCTGAAGGATTCCTCTGTCCTAATATTGTCGCTAAGCTTTGCCCAGGTGAGTCCACAGACCCCTTTTACTCTTTTAACTATTTTATAAACTTTAGCGTGGAAAACATAAACAACTGCTACTGCCTTACTATGACTGTACAACATTTACATTTTCATCATCGCATTGGCATGACAAACAATTATTATACCGGACTAAGGATTGCCAGCAACCATTAATTAGTGGATCTAGACCATGGATATGCAGATAGTACTATTGGTTGAGACTCATCCTCCCAACAAACGATTGATCATTACTTGGTTTATCCAAGACATCTCCGGGAGTGTATATCCATAAAAGAACAATAACAACTGGAGTTGAAGTGTTGATTGTGGACTTAGGGGTTGGTATATTAGCCCAAGAGCCTTGCAAACTGTTGGGGATAACAGTTCATGCGATGTCAAACATAATAATTTGTTCAACACTTTTTCATAAACAAAATAAGTAATTTGTAGATCTTCTACAATTACATTTTACTTTCTATACTTACTTCTCATATCATATGAGTGTTGAACTTTATACATTTTCAGTCAAAAAAATTTTCATAACAAACATTTTGGGTAGCAAAACACTTTACTTTTATCATAAACAGTAACCCTGTGGATTCACTCAACATTATTTGTTGACCCTTTTATATTTATGTTTTTCCAGGTGATTAGGTGCACACTGAGCCTGGAGGATATGAGCAGTGGATTTGTCGTGAGCCATGAATGAACATTTAAGTTTACGAACAATCGCTTCAATTTAAAAACATACCATTTTTAGTAACTACTATTTTTGGAAACTGTCCATTTTTAGAAGGTAAACCATTTTCATTATGTTATTTACGTGGTTGTTTGTTTACTTAATTTTTGCTATGTAATCATGAACGTTACACCTCCGTTCTTCCGCAAAACATTTTAAATCAAGTAAAACTCATTTTTGGCGGGGTGTGACAATGCCGAACAAACTTGAGCCCATATCTATCAACTGTATCTTTGTTACTATTTTTCTACCCACCTGGGAACAAATTGTTGTTGCTCGGTATGCTGAGTTTCTTGAGAATAGTCTCAATTCACAAAGCAAGTGGGAGCACTATATACTTTGACAAGATTCAAAGCGAACATGCACAACCTTCTGGTAACACTAGCAAATATCATTATGAGGCTGGACATATAGATGTTGGACCACAGAATGATGTTGTTCCTATTCGTAGGTCCGCAAGGACACCTCATGCACCTGAACGATATAGATTTATGTCGATGCTGAGGGGGAAAGTTACGAGGATCATAATGAACCCCCTAACTGTCAAGTTGCATTATCGAATTTTGAATTCGAAAAATGACTTGAAGCTATGAATGCGAAAATGAAATCCATAAGAGACAATCTAGTTTTGAACCCAGTTGGTCTTTCTCAAAACAGTAAGACTGTTGACATGGATGAAAATATACACACCTATAAAGCTCTTGTACGGTATAGAGACAAGTATTTCAAGTTAAAGAACTGGAGCAATGGCAAGGGTGCAGTAGGGAATGGAGAACCTCATCAAGCACTTTATTCTGAAGCTTGGATGGATGAAGAGCTTAGTGATGATGAGGAAGAAGTTGAAAAAAAAAGCCTTCATGGCTTTCACTGAAGATGATTTGAAAAGCTCCTTTGAAAAGGACATCAAAGAAGCTGAGAGAATGAGTGTTCATTCTGATTGGGATTCCACTCAGTTGTACAAAGTGAGTTCCTTTCAAACTTATTCAGTGAATGAAAAAGAAAAGATTTTTTAGTATATGATTGTTGATCTTAAAACTTTAGTATAGAAAGAAAAAGCTTTAAAATTAACCATTCTTGAACTTGAACTGGTAAATAATGAACATTTAGATAAATTAGCAAAATTTAAAGATCTAGAATTAAATTTTTTAAACTTACAAGACATTAACCAAAGATTAGCTGATAAAGCTCATTTACACAAATTAGAAAAAGAAAACTTTGAAAATCAGTGTAAATCTTGGGGAAATGCATCTATTAAATTAAATAAATGTCTAAATCAACAATTTCCAGAAAATGTGAGGGATGCACTTGGAGTTGATTACCAGTTAAAAAACAGAATTAATTTTGCTGATTTATTTGAAGAATTTTCTGATATGAACCCTATTCAGTTTGTAAAAGCAAAAACTTTTTGTGAAGTTGGATGTCAAACTGAGTCAGATGATGAGGATAAAATTATTTTTGATAAACCAATTGGTCCTTCCATCTGTTCAAAGTGTTATGCTGAACTACAAGAGCTCAGTATTGAATTTCCTGAAAAGGAGATGCCACGAACGTCTTTTCATTTCTAAACATAAATTTTTATTTTAATCTTTTTCGGTTACATATAAATTTTGGATAATACTTATTTCAAGTATTAAATACATTGTAAAACTATTAAATGTTTGTAATAATGATAGTTGTGTTACTCATGAATGTTACATCCCGTTCTTCTGCAAATCATTTATTACTATAAAATCATTTTTGGCGGGGTGTGACAGATGATACTGACCTCGAAGTTGTGCAGTATGATACATCTGTTGTTCAACCATTTGAATTGCTATTTACTACAACTACTCTTGAGATATATAATGAAAATAAAACTCTTACTCCTAGTGTATTATCTAATACTGACGTTGCAGGAACATAAAAGTCAAATACTCAAGAATCTAAAGAACCAGTTAAAGTTGTCACTTTAAAACATGATAATCAAAAATCAACTTCAACAGGATCTTCTAGTGGCAAAAACAAGAAGATTAATAATAAAAATACTTCTCTACCAAATATAAAGAGGAAACCAGATCCATCTCCTTCTAAACCAGTCAAAAATAATATTAAAACACAAGTAAAAAATGACAAAAATAACATTTTAAAATCTAAAATCTATTGGTGATCAGATCAAAGTTTTAAGTGAAAAATTTGCAAAACTTACTCATACTGATCAACCAAAAGTAAAACAATGTTCAAAAATACCTTATGAAAATATGTTCAGAAATAGACCTAGAGAATGTTATAGATGTCATCATACTGGACATAAAGGAGATGAATGCTGGACTGATCTCTCAAGTCCTAGGTACTCAGTACCAAAGAAAAGGAGAGAAGCTAAGTCTGTATTACCAAAGAAAACCTCCAAGGTTTCCCCTGAAGTGATACTGACCTCTCCAACTAAAGAGATCAAGTCTAAACCTGTTTCTCCTACCAAAGGTCCCATTCAAAAATGGGTTCCTAAAAAGAACTAATCATATTTTGTGTCTTGTGCAAGGTGACAGAAAATGGTACTTAGATTGTGGCTGCTCAAGACACATGACTGGCAGTATGGAGTACCTTCTAAACTATACACCAGAGAAGGGTCCTTCTGTCAAGTTTGGAGATGCTTCAGTTGGAAAAACAAAAGGGTACGGAGTAATCAAGGCAGGCAACATAACTTTTAAAAAACTTGCCTATGTAGAGGGTCTTAAACACAATCTGCTTAGTATCAGCCAGATGTGTGATGATGAAAATGAAGCTCGCTTCAGGAAGACTGCAGGAATCATCTACAATGATAAAGGGAAACATGTACTCATTGCTAGAAGAGAAAAGGATGTATATGTGGTCAACCTGTCTGAACTAGATCCTACTGTTAGAGTTTGCCTGCTTTCTAAAGTCAAGCCAGAACTGAACTGGATGTGGCACAAGAAACTTTCTCACATCAACTTCAGAAACATTAATGAGCTCAGTATGAAGAAGTTGGTTAGAGGGCTGCCCACTATTACTTATTCTAAAGATAAGTTATGCTCAGCATGTGAAATGGGCAAGCTGAAGAAGAGTTCATTCAAGTCTAAAGTCAACCATTCTATCAATGATCCTCTTACAATGACACATATGGATCTCTTTGGCCCCATCAATACACCATCATTGGCCAAAAAGATCTATACTTTAGTCTTGGTTGATGAATACTCAAGATATACTTGGGTCATCTCTCTCAAGACCAAATCAGATGCAACCACAGAAATCATTGCCTTTATCAAAAGAGAAGAACTTTAGAAAGGTAACAAGGTCAAGCAACTAAGAAGTGACCATGGTATTGAGTTTAAGAACTCAGTATTAGCATATTTCTGTGAAGAAAAAGGAATCGTGCAAAACTTCTCTGCAGCCTACACACCACAACAAAATGGTGTTGTAGAAAGAAAGAATAGAACACTAATTGAAGCTGCAAGAACTTTGTTATGCCATGCTGGACTAGCACCGAGCTTCTGGGCAGAAGCTGTAAACTGTGCAAATTTTACTCAGAACAGAGCTACAATAGTCCAGAGACATCAAAAGACTCCTTATGAGTTATACAATGGCAGGATTCCAAATGTGGAATACTTCCACGTCTTTGGGAGCAAATGTTTTGTACTCAGTACTAAACAAAATCTCAACAAATTTGCTCCCAAAGCAAATGAAGTTGTGTTCATGGGCTATTCTCCACACTCTAAAGGTTTCAGAGTGTATGTCATCTCAAAATAAGATGATTGTAGAATCTATTCATGTCACTTTTGATGAAGATCAGGATGTGCATTCTACATCAGCAAAGGAAGACATTAGCGACAAAGATATTCTATGCAATCCAGAAAACTCTATTGCTGAATAGCCCAAGTCTCGCCCATACTATGTTGATCATAGTATGAGTGATACTGATCGAGTAAGAACTCAACATAACTCAAATGCATCAAATACTGAGGTTCCCATATCTGAGAACCCCAGTACTGAGTTCCCAATAATTGATCTGAACAACTCCACCTATGAAGAATGTGAATCTTCCAGTACTTCTCAAGAATCCACCTCAGATCTGCAAAATCAAGAAGAACAGCTACATGAACTGTCTAATACTGACCAGAATTCAGCTCAGTATCAGACAGACAACACATCAGTACAACAAGATGTTGTTGATCTTGCTTCAAATGCTCCCTTAGGAAACAATTTAAGGGAACACAGAGACCATCCACACTCTAATATTATTGGTCCAATTGAGCAAGGTGTTCAAACAAGAAGAAAGTTAGACTTTGAACCTCAAGCAACTGCAAACTTCTGCTTCTTTTCAAGCTTCCTATCTACCATGGAACCAAAGAAAGCTGATGAAGCTTTACTAGATGAAGACTGGGTAGAAGCTATGCAAGAAGAGCTTACAGAGTTTTAGAGGACCAAAGTTTGGAACTTAGTACCACCTCCTACTGGTAAAACTATTATTGGTACTAAGTGGGTGTTCAGAAACAAGATGGACAAGGATGGTGTTGTCATTCTAAACAAAGCAAGATTGGTTGCTCAGGGTTACAGGCAAGAAGAAGGCATTGACTATGATGAAACTTTTGCACCAGTTGCAAGAATTGAAGCTATTAGGCTGTATCTTGCATATGCAACTTTCAAGAACTTCAAAGTTTATCAGATGGATGTCAAGAGTGCTTTTCTTAATGGAAAACTACAAGAGGAAGTTTATGTGAAACAACCACCAGGTTTTGTTGATCCTATATTTCCTAATTATGTTTTCAAGCTTGATAAAGCTTTATATGGGCTCAAACAAGCTCCAAGAGCCTGGTATGAAAATAAATTTATAAGAGGTAAAAATGACAAAACATTATTTTCAAAAAGGAAAGGTTCGAACATCTTACTTATTCAGGTATATGTAGATGATATTAGTTTTGGCTCCACTGACAAGTCAATGTGTGACTGGTTTGCTAAGATAATGTCATCTCAGTATCAGATGAGTATGATGGGTGAACTTACTTACTTTCTTGGTTTACAAGTTGATTAAAAGCCTGATGGCACTTTTATAAGTCAAAGTAAGTATGTGCATGACATGCTAAAAAAATACAAATTTGAAAATTTATCTTCCATGCACACTCCTATGGGTACTCAGGATAAAATAAGTAAGATGAAACTGGTAACCAGTATGTCAATCCACATACCGAGGTATGATTGGTTCTTTACTTTACTTAACAGCTAGCAGGCCTGATATCATGTTTGCAACTTGCTTGTGTGCTCGGTATCAGGCTGATCCTAAAGAATCACACATGAAAGCTGTTTAGCGCATTTTTAGATATCTTTCAGGTACTCCTAACATGGGTCTTTGGTATCCCAAATACTAAAACTTTGACCTTGAAGGGTATACAAATGCAGATTTTGCAGGTTGCAGGTTGGATAGAAAAAGTACAAGTGGAGGATGTCAATTCCTCGGTGGTAGACTAGTTGGTTGGTCATCCAAGAAGCAAAACTCAGTAGCAACTTCCACAGCAGAAGCAGAATATGTTGCTGCAGGAAGTTGTTGTGCTCAACTCTTATGGATGTGTATCAACTCATGGACTATGGGTTCAATTTTCAGAAGACACCCATTCATTGTGATAACAAGAGTGCTATTGCTATCACTGAGAACCCAGTTCATCACTCAAGAACAAAGCACATTGATATCAGACACCACTTTATTCGAGATAATGTGGAAAAGGGTAAGGTTGAGGTAGATTTTGTTCCAACAGATGACCAATTGGCTGATGTGTTTACTAAACCTCTCTCTGAAGAAAGGTTTATGTACTTACTAGGGCAATTAGGTATGCTGAATCCTTAATTCTCCTTAAATTGTTCTGTTACTGAGCGTTCAGTATTGATGCTAATACTGACCAGCTCAGTATCACTCGTCTGATTTATCAAAATTAAATAATTTTTATTTTTCATTAATTAAAGATTAAATTAAATGTTTTTATAATTTTTGATATATTTTTTTTTAAATTTAATTTTGTTTTACTCGGTATTGGAGTCCTGGAGTGGTAAAACTGATTTTAATCCTCATACTCCCCAACAGTTACCGTTAGAATAGGATAAGGCTGTCATTTCAGCCGTTTTTACTTCCCAATACCATAATTATCGATAAATTAAGTATAAATAACCGTTTTTCTTTTTATTTAAAACTTTCTAACAGTTATTTCAATCTTTCTTCTTCGATTACTCTCTGCAATTAACAATTTTACACTTTTCTTGCAAGAAATTCTTAATCTTAATCACAGATGGCAAATTACCAATTCGTTGCACCGGCGGTCGGACCGGCGACTCAATTTCGGAAAGACGAATTGCCTAAGTTTGCGAGGAACAATATTACTACAAATTTCAATATTCCTCCAGCTTGGGCGTGCCCTGAATTCACTCACATTGTTACATATTGGAAGCACTGTCCAATCAATCGTGCACTGACTCTATCTCCTCGAGCAATATATCCAGAGATGCTATGTGAGTTCTGGTACTCTGCAACACTTGATTCTCCGGACATGATTTACCGGTTGGGTTGTTCGATATCAAAGAAGGGCGTTCGTTTCAACTGCTATAATCCGGGAAACACTGAGACTTCCCGCTCACGCTCAGTATGAGCCCCTTGTTGATCGAATAGAGGCTCACTCAGTTTTGCCTTTCATTGGACGTAGAGGTACAACGGGCATAATCAAGAGAAATGAATTTGGTCCAATGTGGGGTATTTTAATTTCAACACTCATTCGGTGTATGACCCACAAGACTGGAGCTTTGGTCCAGATTAATGAATTTGGGATGCAGATAGTACATGCCATGTACTATGGTCGAGATATTGACTATGCCAGACTAATATTTAATGAACTAGCTTCTCTAGTTAGGGCTCAAATCAGAGAGGTAAATGTCCCTTTCTGCAGATTTCTATCTCTCATCTTCCGTAATGCAATGCCTGCGCATGACTATGATGAATTCAATAGTCCAAGAGCAGATCTTCCTCCCCTGAATGAGAAGATATATTTTGATAGACCAAGGGAAGGAGAGCCTGTACTGAGTCACTCTATGTGGGCCATTGTGCAGGCACACATTAATGATGAAGAAGGTGATGATAATTCTGATTCTGGATCAGAAAATGATAATGATGATAGTGGTGATGGAGGTAATGATGATCAAGATGTTGAGATGGTGGATGTTCAACCAGATCAAGCACAAGATCAACCACATATTCCTCCACTTGAACAATATCTGGATGCTCCTCATACTGCATCAGATTCTAATACTGAGTCCACCGATGTGCAGCCCCGTGTTCTAAGAAGAAGAAGAAGAAACTTATCCCTAGTGATAATGGGTAATTTATCATCAGACGAGGTGCAGCCCACTCATGTTCCATCTTTGACTGCATCTCTTCAAGAACAAAGTCTAGTTGCTGCTACCGCTGACCTTCCAAGACCTGAACCAGAACATATTGCTCAAGCCATTGAGGAACCTCATGTTCCTCTTGATGTAGAACTCCAGTTTGAGCAACACACACTGGAAGGTGCTCAAGATAGAAGAGAAGTAGCTCCTAGAGGTGCTGGTGCCTCAAATCAACATACAAATGATCCAGCACCGACCTCTGCAGATGCTCGAAGGGAGTCTGACAAAGTCTCAGGTATGAATTTCTATAATGCTCTAAAACTTATATATATATATATATATATATATATATATATATATATATATATATATCTTTCCCAAATAGAGACTAAGTATTGGCCAGTACCAACTCAATACTGACCAAAGTCTCAAACGAACTTTCATATATATCCTATTATGGACAACATAGTTAGCCCACTGCTATTCAAAATTTATACACTGAGCACCTAGATGATCATTGTCAGTCTACAGTTGTCTCAACGTTTAAAGAGACAATGGTGGTTGATGTCATACTGACAACCACTGGTGCCGCTTGGCTTATGTCTAACTTATTTTAGAGTTGGGTCACATAATTCAAGAAGTGATCACAAACCTTTTAAGCCATAATAGCCAAAAAATTTACATGGGTTTTAGCCACATTTCTGTTATCACTCTGATACCGAGTGATAAACATTGAAAATAACAAGAAGCACATCCCAGGCTTCGATTTCCCAAACCCAAACCTTTTAGTAAATGTGACCTATCCTATACTGAGCTACTCATATATTCACACTCACTTTTACTAACAATTTCTTACACATGCTATGCACAAGTCCACAATATTTCATCATGTGCCAGATGAAATACAGACTTCAAAATTCTGTTTACATGATTATAGAATTTAACAACAACACAATTCTATTTGATAAACCTTTCATTCTAACCAGTTTATTTTTTTTTCTTTAAGCACCATCTGTGCAGGGCCACCGAGCACAAGCCACTCAGTCTCAAGAAGTACAAGGGGCTCTACAAACAATTTTGGCCATGCAGAACAGTCAGAATACTATTCTGGCCAGGATGAATGAAATGAGCAATGAAATTGACTCATTAAAGCAGTCGGTGGCACTACTTCAACAACAACAACAGCCTTCACCACCTCCACAGTCTCGATTTTGTGGAAATAATGAAGATGATGAAGGAGGCCATGATACTGAGCCCGGGAAATCACTCTCTCTTGCTAATACTGAGGGTGAACATGATGTTGCTACTGAGCCTATGCCCTCCCCAACACATGATGATCAACAAGGGGACATAGGTGGTGATATTGAACCTCTTCCCTCCCCATCAAATGATAACAATAAGGTGGAGAAGAGACAAAGAGAAGAAGAAGTGGTTGATCAACCTGAGCCATCTGCTCAGGGGGAGAAAAGAAGGAAACTAAATGAAGATCAACCTTCACAGCAACAACAACATCAATAAACTCCTCATACTGAACCACTTCATTTTCAGTATGAGAGAAGAAGACAAAGAGGGAGGTCAGTTTTGCAACAACTTGAAGAACCATTTGAGCCAACTGCTCAGGGGGAGACTACCACTGACCAACCTCAGCAAGATGATACTGAGCCTCCTGCTCAGGAAGTGAACAATCTGCAAATTGTAGTATACAGGCCATTTATCTGGGCTACAGCAGATGATGAAGATGAAGAACGTCGAGTGCCATCTCAAAATTTCTTAAACTTTGCACTGGATGTGGCAAATAAAGAAAGCTCTTCATCATCATCCTCAGATGATGAAGAGCCTCCAAGAAAACCAATCTCTCCTCAAGCTGAGGGACCTTCTAGAGCTCCTAGAAGGCCAATCACCAGAAGAATGACTAGAGTGGTTATGTCTTCTAAATCTAGTGAGGAATCTGATCCAGCTCCTCTAATCACTAGACCAAGAAGATCAGTTCATGATACTAAGGAGATGATTACTCAGGATATTGAGGATGAGACTGAGGCTCAAAACTTCTTTCCTGTTAAGGAAGAAGATCATGATACTGACACTGATGCAGATGTTCCGTGGAAACCTCATACTGTAAAAAGAAAAGGAGATGATGTTCTCCAACAATACTGGAACATTGTTGCTCAAAGAACAAGATATAGGGAGAACAGGATAAGTATGCTAAGGAACAGATCATTCCTAAATGAAAAGGAGATACGCTGGCTGAACATCTATGTCAACAAAATAAAAGTAAAAACTGTTGACAAGTCCATAGTTGCAGTGTGCACTGGACCAATAAGTCCTCCCATGAAGATTTTTCTTCATGATATTCAGAACATGGGACTCCAAGACTGGGTGAAGATTGCCAGACTGATAAAGGAGTTACCATCAAGATCCTCTGAAGCCCAAGTAAAGATGGATGAAATATGAGTTGTTTCTACTATATGCTTTGAACAAGGCATTCTGTACCAAGCAGACTGTAGGGCACTCAGTGTAATGACTGAGACTTTCAAGAACAACAAGCCTGAGTGCCTTAACACTTTCAGGATCTTTAACTCATACCCTGTTCCTCCAAATCTCATTTTTCAGGATCAAAAGAGCACCATATTTCCAACCTCTGGATATATGTATACTGGCCCAGAAGATAGGGAATGCTTTATCACTGTAGCAGATTTGCCAAAGGCCCCTATCAGTCATCTAGTGGGTTTGAAATGGATGATAACCAAGAAGGAGGATTCTTAGTTCATAAAGAAGATAGTTGTTGTGCTCAACAACAGGCAGGATGAACTGAAGAAAAGAGGATTGTTAAAGCAAAAATCCCTACCCATTTGGAATCTTAAGATAACAAAACAACCTAGACTAACTTAGAATAATTAGTAGAATAAATATGCTAAGTTTAGGAGTGATACTGAGTTTGGCCAGTATTGGCCACTCAGTATCAGTACTCAGTATTGGAAAACCAATACTGAGTAGAAGGACTAAGTTACTTTTAGGTATGTAACGGACTAAGATCAAGTAGCTTAGTCCTTCGGTTACTCCTTTGCACATTATGTAAGATCTCTATATCATTATAAATAGATCATCTTGCAAAGGAGAACTTACCAATTCACACGTTCATTCATACATATTGTAATTGTAAAGTGGTCTTGTTTTTCCGCAACAAGCCACACTTAGTGGAATATTACATTGGACTATAATCTTGTGTTCAATACATTATTTGTCTTAAGTAATCTAAATTCTATCTAAAATATATATAAACCAGGGTTGTTGTGACCAAACATTGTTAAATGGATATTTATAGGCTATTGGTCATGGCTAGTAGTTATAATGGTTCAAGGGCCATCGGTATGAGCTATGGACATCTAGTGGTTATGATGGTTCAAGGGCCATGGTTATGGGTTATGGACACTAATTACTTGTAATATGGATATCTGAAGTGAAGGAAGAGGTGGGTATTTATAGGGGTTTTGGGACGGTTTAGGTAAATATTTGAAATTTAACCGGATCATTTATGGATAGTTACAAACCAACTATGGAAATGTTGGTTATTGTGCGCAAAAGTCGTTGGATGTGATAGAGAGGGGTAGTGGAGCCGTTTCGTGTGTCAGGGTGTCTTGTCCCCCATAAATGCCAAATATTTTCACTCGAGTGGAAATATTTGCCACAAAAAACGTATGGATGGGGATAAAAGATGCCTTTTTGTGGGAGAACCAAACGTTTTTACTTTAAAAACTTGATAAGTTATCATTTTGAGACGTTTTATTCGGCTGACTGATGAATTCAAAATACTTTTAGTCAGCTGAATGTACTAAATAACAAGGTGGACTTATCAGCTGCTGATAGTACTTCAGCAGATGATTCAAGCATTTAACATACCCAGCTCGCTGATTAAAAATTTGAAGCAGTTTTCATCTAAAGGCTTAGTGAATAAATCAGCCAGCTGAAGGTCTGTTGAAATGAAATGAAGTTCCACGTCACCTTGTTCTATGTGATCTCTAATGAAATGATATCTTATATCAATATGTTTGGTTCTTGAATGAAGAACTGGATTGTTGCTGATTGCAATAGCACTTGTGTTATCGCAATAAATAGGAACTTTGCAAAAGTTCATATCAAAATCAACCAGCTGATTCTTCATCCAAAGGACTTGAGCACAACAGCTTCCAGCAGCAATGTATTCTGCTTCAGCTGTGGAGGTAGAAACAGGGTTTTGTTTCTTGCTTGTCCAGCTGACTAGTTTTCCACCTAGCAGCTGACATCCTCCTGTGGGACTCTTTCTATCCATCTTGCAACCTGCAAAGTCTGAATCTGAATAACCAATTAGATCAAACCCAGAGTCTTTGGCATACCAAAGACCTAGGCTTGGAGTACCTTTGAGGTACCTCAAAATTCGCTTAGCAGCTATTAAATGAGATTCTCTAGGATCAGCTTGATACCTAGCACACATGCAAGTAGCAAACATAGTGTCTGGTCGACTGGCGGTGAGATAGAGTAAAGATCCAATGATTCCTCTATAGAACGTGACATCAACTGATTTCCCAGTTGTGTCAACATCTAGATTGTTTGGAGGAGTCATTGGGGTTTTCATAGATGATGATGAATTCATATCAAACTTCTGTAAAAGATATTTGATATATTTTTCATGATTTATAAAAATTCCATTTTTAGATTGCTTAACTTGTAAGCCAATAAAATATGTTAATACACCCATCATGCTCATCTCATACTTTGTAAGTTTTTCATCAGTAGCACCAAAAATTATGTCATCCACATAAATTTGAACAAGAATGATATCACCTTTGATTTTGCGAATGAATAAGGTTTTATCAATCTTTCCCCTGGTGAAATCATTTGCTATGAGGAATGTGGAGAGTGTGTCATACCATGCATGAGGAGCTTGTTTCAACCCATACAGCGCCTTATCCAATTTAAACAAATAGTCTAAATACTTAGGATTTTCAAACCCTAGTGGTTGCTTAACATACACTTCCTCTTGCAGCTTTCCATTTAGAAATGCACTCTTCACATCCATCTAAAAAACTGTGAAGTTCTTATAAGCAGCATAGGCTAGAAATATTCTAATAGCCTCAAGCCTAGCTACCGGAGCAAATGTTTCATCGAAATCGGTTCCTTCCTCTTGTCTATATCCTTGAGCAACAAGTCTAGCTTTGTTGCGAATAACAACTCCTTCTTCATCCATCTTGTTCCTAAATACCCATTTAGTACCAATTATAGTCTTTCCAGCTGGTGGAGGAACCAGCTACAATACTTTGTTGACCTCGAATTGGTTAAGTTCTTCCAGCATCGCTTGAATCCAGCTTGAGTCTTCTAAAGGAGTTTTAATATTCTTCGGTTCTTCAGCTGCTAAGAAGCACGACCATAAGCATAGATTGCAAGATGCCTTACTTCTTGTGACCACTCCTTGTTGTGGATCTCCAATGATTAGATCAATTGGATGTTCTGAGGTCCACTTAGATTGAGGAGCGGCTGTAGAAGAGGAAGATTCAGCAGAGTTGGATCCTTGTTGAGCGGCTGACTGCTCAGCAGGATGATTAACTTCATTTTCAACAGATCTTCTTGAAGTATGAATAGGTGGCTTAGAGATAGCCTTTGATGATGCTCTAGTTGTTGGAATCTCTTGTTGAACAGCTGCAATATCTACAAGATATGTAGGAGCATCATGGAATGTCTCATCTGATTCATTTATGGGAACATCAAAGAGGTTTAAAGCATCAGAAAATGCTTCAGCTGCATCATCAGAAGATGGTTTAGCTGATCTCTGAAATGCATCAGATGAGTCAGCAGAGGTGGGATTTAAGGTCTTTGAGTGTTCTTCAAAAGTAACATTTATGGACTCTTCCAAAGTTTGTCTTCTGTTGTTGAAGACTGTGTATGCCTTCGATGTAGTGAAGCATCCCAAGAAAATGGCTTCATCAGCTTTGGAATCAAACTTGCTTAGCTGATCTCGTGTGTTTAACACAAAACACACACACCCAAACACATGAAAGAAACCAATGAAGGGTTTCCTTTGACGGAATATCTCATAAGAAGTTTTCTTGTTTCTCTTCACGTAGAGAGATCTGTTTTGAGTAAAACACGCTGTGTTAACAGCTTCTGCCCAAAATTGCTTAGGCATGTTTTACTCAGCAAGCATCGTTCTTGCAGCTTCTATTAGGGTTCTGTTTCTTCTTTCAGCAACACCGTTTTGTTGAGGTGTTCTAGCAGCTGAGAAATTTTGGGAGATCCCAACATCTGAACAGAAGTCTTCCAAAGTCTTGTTTCTGAATTCAGTACCATTGTCTGATCTCAGCATCTTGACTCTAGACCCGTTTAGAAGTTCTATCCTTTTGATGAACTTGATAATTTCATCAGCTGCGTCACCCTTGTTACGAATAAATATGACCCAAGTATTTCGTGAATATTCATCAACAATAACAAGCGTATACTTCTTTCCACCTAAACTTTCAGTACTCATAGGACCAAAGAGATCCATATGGAGCATGTGAAGGCAGCTATCGATGGAAAAACATTGCTTTGATTTGAAAGAGCTTTTATGTTGTTTACCTTGTTCACAAGCTGAACAAAGTTTATCTTTTTCACACTTGATTTGTGGTAGACCATTCACCAGCTGACCTCGAGCCAGCTTCGATATGTTTTTTAAGTTTAGGTGAGATAGCCTTTTATGCCACAACCAATTCAGCTCTTCAGTAGAATGTGAGATTAGACAAACTTCTTGATTTTGAGGATTCATGTCAAGTGTATAAACATTCTTGGTTCTTGGAGCAATTAATACAACTTTTCCACTTTTATCCGTCACCGTTTCTCTGTATTCATTAAAGTTCACTGAGAACTTTGCATCACAAAGTTGGATAATGCTGATTAAATTATGTTTCAGCCCATTCACAAAACCAACTCTTGTTATTTTTACGGATCCATTAGAAATGCTTCCATATCCTTCAGTTGAGCCTCTACCATTATCACAAAAAATTACTGGAGGACCAGCACAAACTTCAAACTCTTCCAGCAAGGATTTGTATCCAGTCATATGTCTCGAGCAACCACTGTCTAAGTACCAGACATGTTTGCTTTCATCACCCTGCACATATATTAAAAGAGTTAGTTCTTTTTGGGAACCCACACTTCTGTGGGTCCTTGTGACTTCCCGGTGGAACTCACAGGGGTAGGTTTTTCAGAAGGCTCACATGCTGAGGTTGGGGAAGGTCTCAGGCATGTGCTGTCACATTCACTTGCCATATGCCCACGATCTCCACACTTGTAATATTTTCTATTTCTTTGAAGTGGAGTGGAGGGCGAGGCATTAGGTTTGGGAACTGGACCCAAAATCCCTTTCATATTCTGATTATCAGAGATAGTCAGAGTTTGAACAAGTGATGTCAGCTTGCTGACCTTTCCTTTTAGCCTTTTGACACACATAGCTGAAGAAGGACCTGGAGTGTTTTTAGAGACACTCTTACCTTTGTTCTTTGCAGCTCGAGTACGAACTCCAACTGGCTCACCCTTGGAGGGTGTAAGAACTGTTTTCTTTCTATATGTTTTGCTAGTCTTCTGCTAAGGTCTAGCAGAGGTAACAGCTAGTGCTGAACCCAAGATAGATTTTCTTGGTTCAACAACGGCAGAGGTAGCTTATGACTCTTCACCATTAGCTTCAGAAGGATCTTCTGAGGACATCTCAGTAGTAAAGGTTTTGGTAGACCTAACAAAGGAACCAAAAACCAACTCTTCAGCTAGCACAGAAGCATCAGCTGACGAGTAGTACAGATCATCTGTACTGCTATCAGGTACAGCGGCTGCAGCAAGGAAATCTCCTCCTAGTACAGCTTGTACTTGACTAGGAATTTGTGAGTTAACACATTCACTCACACGTTTGGATGAACGAGACCAAGATTCACAAATCTTTTTAATTGCGTCAAGTTCTTTAACTTTCTCATTAAGATCTTGTTGAAGAACTGAGTTTATAAATATTGTTTCAAAAAGTTCTTCTTTTAATGTTTTGTGATCAATTAATCGTTCTTTTAAAAATGCATTTTCACGTAGAATAGCACTATGTTTATCCAAACATTCACCTTTCAGCTGATCAATGAAGTACAAGTCACAGATAATAGAATCAACAATGTCTTTGGCTTTAGTAGCCTCAGCAGAGATTAGAGAGGTTACCTTTTTATGAACTATGTTGACCCATTGATAAGAACTAGCATCATCAGCTGTGATACTTTCATCATCATTAGCACGAGCCATCAAACACATTGTGGCCATTGGTTCATCATCATCGGATGAGCTGTCACCTGAGTCAGCCCAGTCGTGAGTTTAAGCTACTAGACCCTTGTCAGCAACTTTGCCTTCAAGTTCCTTCTTTTCTTCTAGGATCTTTTTGGCGAAGGCTTGTAGCTTTTTATATTTTTCTTCAATGGACTCATCAGTTGAAGTTGATGAACTTGCCTTCTTCTGCTTGCAGTCGTTAGCATAGTGTCCCTTCTTGTTACAGTTGTAGCATGTTATCTCAGAGATGTCAGGTGTACTTCCAGAGGGTTTGGAAGAAGCAGCTGACGAGATAGATCTGCTACTTGAGCCTTTAGCTGAGGAGCCAGATTTGCCTTTAAAGAATTTTCTATTTTTGACAAGTAAGGCAAGCTCAGATATAAGGGCATCATTGTCTTCGTCTTCATCGACCTCTTCGATGCTGACTTCAGGCATGTTGAACAAACCAACAGCTGAAGTGTTGTCAGCTTCATCATCTAAAGGTGGATATTCAATTCTGCTGGGTTTGTTTAGAGAAACAAGAGCAGTTGAAGATCCAGCAGGACTCACTTTAGAGTCCTTTGGAGGTTGAAATTTGTTGAGTACACTTCTCTCATGGCTTAGAAAGACACCATAGAGAGAGGAAAGAGTATAATCTTTTAAGGTAGGAGATGTACTCATGCAAGTTATGATGGTAGCCCATTTAGAGGGTAAGGCTGCCATAAACTTACACATTTTGGACATATCGTCCTTATGTTCACGCACAACAGATGTGCCTTCATAAACTTCAGCCCATTAAGACTCCATGAGACTTCAGCTCATTTAACAGAATGTTGTGACGATTGAAAGTTTGAGCTCTTGTCTCACTAGGCTTGGCTTTAAACAGCTCGTAGTCATGGATGAGCATGTTTTTGTTATGTTCACGCACAACAGATGTGCCTTCATAAACTTCAGCTAGCCTGTCCCACATCTCTTTAACCGAGTCACAAAATTGTATATTGTGATACAGTTCATCACCAACTGCTTGAAAAAGCATATCCCTTCCCTTATTCTCAAGATGAACAAGACGTTTTTCAGCGTCCGTCCATTGAGCTTCAGATTTAACAACGTAATGTTCTGGTACTTCAGGAGTACCAAGAATGAGGGTTTTGGGAATGTATTTTCCTATCGTGATGTTATCTTGAAGTTTTGGGTGATAGGTAACCATGTGGGATAACATGCGAGTTTTCCACATGGGATAGTTGGTTTGGGTGAGTTTGGCAGGTTTTCCAGATGATGGAAGATCGTATGATGTAGGTTCAGCCACAACTGATGCTCAAAGTTGATGGAAAACAACTTTGACACTTGCTCTGATACCAGTTGTTGGATCCCAACAACACAAACGTGTTGCGTTATGACCGAGTAACGAAGATAAGATAAATAACACACAAGATTTCAATGATTAAGAGTTTATTAAAACAACTTAATACAATACAAAGTTTACAGAAATAGATAGTACACACTAACTAAAACTTTCTACTTGAAATGACACTTTTGTTTGCTCAAACTAGAAGACTATGCAAGGAGAGTTTAATATCAGCTGATACGAACAGCTGATATTCAATGCCTGAGTAATAACTATGGAGAAGTTAATACCAGACAATAACAACTCTCAGAGAATGTTCTTGTGCTATGAATTCTAAAAGGTGTGTGTAAATGCAAGCATTTACGTCTCTATATGTAGCCCAAGATCCGTGTTCCTTTTTCCACAAGATACTCAATGTGTAAACGTATCATTCGTCGATGTGGACTTGTCCACGGAAACATTTAATGCTCTTGCATATGTTGTAGTCCCAAGTGTACTTTGTGTCAACTCCTTTTGCTACCTTTTCTGACGCACAGTGAAAAGGTGTACTATGATAGTACAAAAGTAGTTGACTTTCCGTTTACATGCTTGGAGGGACAAAAGATGATGTACTGACACAATATCTTCTATTCCAAAATTGAAGATCCTCATCATTTTCTTCTTCTTTGAGCGGGAAAGGGAAATGTTCAAAGTGTCAAGTACATTTCCACTAAGTCTTTATCTGCAGCAGGTATCATCAGCTGATTCCGCAATCAGCTGGATGATCTTCTTCTTGTCTTTGTCCTTTGGCCATAGACTTCGAATGAACACTCTTCTATAGCTGCTGATTTGACTTGTTTTCCTAGAGCTAAGTACGTACTCAGCTGAAGGTTTATTGCATATACTTGCTTCAGCTGAGATACATACTTCAACTGATATTTATTCTTCTTAGCTATCGATCATTAAATCTTATTCACTTAGTCTAGGGACTAACAATATACACTCCCTAAAGATGTCTTGAATATACCAAGTAGTGATCAAATAATGTTGGGAGGATGAGTGCCAGCCAATAGTACTATCTGCATATCCATGGTCTAGCTCCACTAGTTAATGATTGCTGGCAAACCTTAGTACGGTATAATAATTGTTTGTCATGCCAACGTGATAATGAAAATGTATAGATGTTGTACAACCATAGTAAAATAGTAGCAATTGTGTTTGTGTTTTCGACCCCAATAGTTTATAAAACAGTAAAAAGAGTAAAAGGGGTTTGTGGACTCACCTGGGCAAAGCTTAGCGACAATATTAGGACAGGGGAATCCTTCAGAGACTCCTAGCTTCCTAAATGACATAACTTACTAATTAGACTAAGCAAATACAGACGATTCTAAATATACAATTAATGTCATGTTTTATGTTTTGTGACATCGAATGAACTTGGATCATAGGCCTTAATGTGCCGAAATGAAATGAAATTGGCTTCGAAATGAAATGAAATGAAATGAAATGAAATGGGCTTGGGTTAGGCTTAATGGGCCTAGATTGGGCCTAATGGGCTTAATGGGCCACTTGGGCCTCTTATTGGGCTTAGGTCCGATTAGATTGGGCCATGGATTGGGCTTGGTCCCAATTGGGTTCGGTTTGGGTATAAGTGGGCCAAAGGTTTGGGCTTTGGTCCAAATGGGCTTGGATACTAATGGGCCAACTAAAGTTTGGGCCCGATGGACTAAGGTAGATCGATATGGGCCAAGTACGGGCCTTGGCCCGATTAGGTATTCGGGTTTGGGTTAATCGGTTGGGTCAAGATCCGGCCTTGACCCGATTTGACTTATTGGTCAAAATTGGTTAACATAGGTCAAAATAGTCAACAATAGTCAACTAAAGGTTCTAGATTTCGACTAGGTCTTGGTGTTCGGATCTAGGGTTTAGTCTAGTATAGGTTCCGGTCAATAAAAGTCAAATCTAGTCAACATAAGGTCAACTAGGGTTCGGTATGGCTAGGGTTGGCCGGCTAGGCCGAAACCCTACGGGTTCTAGGCTAGATCAAGTCTAGGGTTCAAGTTTAGTGTCTAGATTAGTCTAGATCTAGGGTTTAACGTGTACAAGGTTCTAGATCTAGGGTTCGAGCATCAATTCAAGGAATTAAACAACAAATCTACCAAGTCTAACGATTCGAACAAACAACACACACATGCACACACACGCATGCATGTATGCTACGGATTTATGAGCTAACCGAGACCATATGGCCTAGGGCCATGGTCTCGGGTTCGATACTGATTTCAAGCAAGGATTTATCGAATAAAATCAAGGTATTTGGGTATCATACCTTGGATCTACAAGCAAGAAATCGAATGGAGATGATGGGATCAGACGAACAAGGGAGATGCTCGGCTTTTGCTTGCTTCGATCGGACGAAGGGTGTTATGGGGATGCTTGGCCGAATTCAAACAAAAATAAATGAGGGTTTATAGTGTGGTATTTATAGTGGTGCAAAATTAGGGTTAGAGAAGAGTTCAAGTAAGATACAAACTCTTTTAAATCAAAGATAGAGATAGAAATTCAAGAATGAGATAACGATAAGTTTATATGAGATGAGGATAAAGCTTTAAACATTCAAAAGACAATAACCACACCACCAAGAGGTGGTGGGACGAAATTAGGGAGGCCAAGAAGGGGGTATGGCCACTTGGTGGTCGGGACAACAATTGATGTGTCGGTTTGGAATAAATTCGTCATGAGTGACATTTAATTAATTATTTTGATTTATCGATTAAATATTACTTAAATATCATTATTAGAAATGTTTTGGAGTAAAAATGTCACCACAAGTAATATAAGATGTTGCATTGACTAAAATAGTCAAACACTAATGTATACTGAAAATGTTAAATGTTCGGTGAACTAATTATGTGTTAATATGTGGCCAGTGTCAATGGTTATGGGTTATGGACACCTCTTACCTGTAAAATGGATAATTATAGGCTATTGGTCATGGCTAGTAGTTATAATGGTTCCAAGGCCATTGGTATGAGTTATGGACATCTAATGGTTATAATGGTTCAAGGGTCATGTGTATGGGTTACGGACACCTATTACTTGTTAAATGGATATCTATAGGCTATTGGTCACGGCTAGTAGTTATAATGGTTCAAGGGCCATCGGTATGAGTTATGGACATCTAGTGATTATGATGGTTCAAGGGCCATGGTTATGGGTTATGGACACCTGTTACTTGTAATGTGGATATCTATTGGCTATTGGACCTTGAACCATCATAACCAGGACCTTGAACCATCATAACCACTAGATGTCCATAACTCATACCGATGGCCCTTGAACCATTATAACTAGTAACCATGACCAAGAGCCTATTGATATCCATTTAACAAGTAATAGGTGTCTGGAACCCATACACATGACCCTTGAATGGTTATAACCACTAGATGTCCATAACTCATAGCGATAGCCCTTGAACCATTATAACTACAAGCCATGACCAATAGCCAATAGATATCCGTTTTACAAGTAATCGGTGTCCATAACCCATAACCATGACCTTTGAACCATCATAACCACTAGATGTCCATAACTCATATCAATGGCCCTTGAACCATTATAACTACTAGCCATTTCCAGTAGCCTATATATATCTATTTTACAAGTAATATGTGTCCATAACCCATAACAATGGCCCTTGAACCATTAAAACCACTAGCCATGACCAATATACTATAGATGACCATTTTACAAGTAATAGGTGTCCATAACCCATAACCATGGCCGTTGAACCATTATAACCACTAGATGTCCATAACTCATACCGATGACCCTTGAACCATTATAACTGCTAGGCATGACCAATAGCCCATAGATATCCATTTTACAAGTAATAGGTGTCCATTATCCATAACCATGGTCCTTGAACCGTTATAACCACTAGATGTCTATAACTCATACCGATGGGCCTTGAACCATTATAATTACTAGCCATGACCAATAGCCTATAGATATCTATTTTACAAGTAATAAGTGTCCAAACCCGTAATGATGGCCCTTGAACCATTATAACTGTTGGCCATGACCAATAGCCTAGAGATATCCATTTTACATGTAATATGTATCCATTACCCATACCTATGGCCCTCGAACCATTATAACCCCTAGCCATGACCAATATACTATAGATGACCATTTTACAAGTAATAGTGTCTATAACCCATAACCATGGGCTTTGAACCATTATAACCACTAGATGTCCATAATTCATACCGATGACCCTTGAACCATTATAACTGCTAGGGATGACCAATAGCCCATAGATATCCATTTTACAAGTAATAGGTGTCCATTATCCATAACCATGGCCCTTGAACTGTTACAACCACTAGATGTCTATAACTCATACTGATGGGCCTTGAACCATTATAACTACTAGCCATGACCAATAGCCTATAGATATCCATTTTACAAGTAATTGGTGTCCATAACCCATAATGATGGCCCTTGAACCATTATAACCACTAGATGTCCATAACTCATGACGATGAGCCTTGAACCATTATAACAACTAGCCATGACCAATAGCCTATAGATATCCATTTTACAAGTAATAGGGGTCCATAACCCATAACCATGGCCCTTGAACCATTATAACCACTACATGTCCAAAACTCATATCGATGGCCCTTGAACCATTATAATTACTAGCCATAACCAATAGCCTATAGATATCCATTTAATAAGTAATAGGTGTCCGTAACCCATAACCATGGCCCTTGAACCATTATAACCACTTGATATCCATAACTCATATCGATGGCCCTTGAACCATTATAATTACTAGCCATGACCAATAGCCTTTAGATATCTATTTTACAAGTAATACGTGTCCATAACCCGTAAAGATGGCCCTTGAACCCTTATAACTGCTAGCCATGACCAATAGCGTATAGATATCCATTTTACAAGTAATACATATCCATTTTACAAGTAATATGTATCCATTATCTATACCCATGGCCCTTGAACCATTATAACCCCTAGCCATGACCAATATAGATGGCCATTTTACAAGTAATAGGTGTCCATAACCCATAACCAAGACACTTGAACCATTACAACCACTACATGTCCATAACTCATAATGATCGCCCTTGAACCATTATAACTGCTAGCCATGACCAATATCCTATAGATATCCATTCTACAAGTAATGCATGTCCATAACCCATAACCATGACCCTTGAACTATTATAACCACTAGATCTCCATAACTCATATGATGGCCTTTGAACCATTATAACTACTAGCCATGACCAATAGCCTATAGATATCAATTTTACATGTAATAGGTGTCCATAACCCATAACCATGGCTCTTGAACTATTATAACCACCTGCCATGACCAGTAGCCTATGGATGTCCATTTTATAAGTAATAGGTATCTGTAACCCATAATCATGGCCCTTAAACCATTATAACCACTAGATGTCCATAACTCATACCGATGGCCCTTGAACCATTATAACTACTAGCCATGACCAATAACCTATAGATATCCATTTAACAAGTAATTGGTGTCAATAACCCATAACCATGGCCCTTGAACCATTGTAACCACTAGATGTCCATAACTCATATCGATGGCCCTTGAACCATTATAATTACTAGCCATGACCAATAGCCTATAGATATCCATTTTATAAGTAATAGGTGTCCATAGCCCATAACCATGGCCCTTGAACCATTATAACCACTAGATGTCCATTACTCATATCGATGGCCCTTGAACCATTATAACAACTAGCCATGACCAATAGCCTATAGATATCCATTTTACAAGTAATAGGTGTCAATTACCCGTAACCATGGCCCTTGAACCATTATAACCACTACATGTCCATAACTCATACCGATGGCCCTTTAACCATTATAACTACTAGCCATGACCAATAGGCAATAGATATCCACATTACAAGCAATAGGTGTCCATAACCCTTAACCATGGCCCTTGACCCATCATAACCACTAGACGTCCATAACTCATACCGATGGACCTTGAACATTATAAATACTAGCCATGACCTATAGCCTATAAATATCCGTTTTACAAGTAGTAGGTGTCCATAACCCATAACCATTGCCCTTGAACCAATATAACCACTAGATGTCCATAACTCATAGCGATGACCCTTGAACCATTATAAATACTAGCCATGACCAATAGCCTATAAATATCCATTTTACAAGTAATAGGTGTCCATAACCCATAACCATGGCCCTTGAACCAATATAACCACTAGGTATCCATAACTCATAGCAACAGCCCTTGAACCATTATAACAACAAGCCATGACCAATAGCCTATAGATATCCATTTTACAAGTAATAGGTGTCCATTACCCATAACCATGGCCCTTGAACCATTATAACCACAACATGTCCATAAGTCGTACCGATGACCCTTTAACCATTATAACTACTAGCCATGACAAATAGGCAATAGATATCCACATTACAAGCAATAGGTATCTATAACCCTTAACCATGGCCCCTGAACTATCATTACCACTAGAAGTCCATAACTCATACCGATGGACCTTGAACCATTATAGCTACTAGCCATGACCAATAGCATATAGATATCCACGTTACAAGTAATAGGTGTCCATAACCCATAACCATGGCCCTTGAACCATCATAACTACTAGATGTCCATAACTCATACCTATCGCCCTTGAACCATTATAACTAGTAGCCATGACCAATAGCCTATAGATATCCATTTAACAAGTAATAGGTGTCTGTAACCCACACACGTGGCCTTTGAACTATTATAACCACTAGATGTCCATAACTCATACCAATGGCTCTTGAACCATTATAAATACTAGCCATAACCAATAGCCTATAAATATCCATTTTACAAGTAATAGGTGTCCATAACCCCTAACCATGGCCCTTGAACCAATATAACCACTAGATGTCCATAACTCATAGCGATGGCCCTTGAACCATTATAACAACTAGCCATGACCAATAGCCTATAGATATCCATTTTATAAGGTATCCATTACCCGTAACCATGGCCCTTGAACCATTATAACCACTACATGTCCATAACTCATACCGATGGCTCTCTAACCATTATAACTACTAGCCATGACCAATAGGCAATAGATATCCACCTTATAAGCAATAGGTGTCCATAAACCTTAACCATGGCCCTTGATCCATCATAACCACTAGACGTCCATAACTCATACCGATGGACCTTGAACCATTATAGCTACTAGCCATGACCAATAGCCTATAGATATCCACGTTACAAGTAATAGTTGTCCATAACCCATAACCATGGCCCTTGAACCATCATAACTACTAGATGTCCATAACTCATACCTATCACCCTTGAACCATTATAACTAGTAGCCATGACCAATAGCCTATAGATATCCATTTAACAAGTAATAGGTGTTCGTAACCCACACACATGACCTTTTGAACTATTATAACCACTAGATGACCGTAACTCATACCAATGGCCCTTGAACCATTATAAATACTAGCCATGACCAATAGCCTATAAATATCCATTTTACAAGTAATAGGTGTCCATAACCCATAACCATGGCCCTTGAACCAATATAACCACTAGATGTCCATAACTCATAGCGATGGCCCTTGAACCATTATAACAACTAGCCATGACCAATAGCCGATAGATATCCATTTTACAAGTAATAGGTGTCAATTACCCGTAACCATGGCCTTTGAACCATTATAACCACTACATGTCCATAACTCATACCGATGGCCCTTTAACCATTATAACTACTAGCCATGACCAATAGGCAATAGATATCCACATTACAAGCAATAGGTGTCCATAACCAATAACCATGGCCCTTGGTCCATCATAACCACTAGACGTGTATAACTCATACCGATGGACCTTGAACCATTATAAATACTAGCCATGACATATAGCCTATATGTAACGCCCCAAATTTTTGTAATTTAACTTAATTATGTTTTATTTACTATTAAACTTTATGGTACTATTTATTTGGTGAAATAATTACGTGGCGTGTCATTTCATACGTTTACGTGTGCATTAATTAATTCTTAACACGTGTGATCCTTGTGACATTTTAGTACTGACATTTAATTCCGAGACGTCACTTTCGTGTTGGGGTGAGGCCGGCCGTAGGCCACGGCCGAGCTCGGTTCAATTAATCCGCCAACCTTCTTCCGTCTAGCAAAGCCGTGATGAATTAATAAAATCGGGCCATGTTTATTTATATTGGTGCAGCCATTTGAAAGAAAAGAGGCCCAAAAATAATTGTTAACCTCTAGCAAGCCCACCCATCTATAGCCTTAAATTGATAATTCGGTATATTACGTAATGAGAACCATCTCTTGTATTTTCCAAACCCTATTGCTGACATTCCCCTTGTCTGATTGTCGATCGGTGATTAGAGCATCTCCACTATCGTCATTCTTCATTAGTCGCGTATCGTTGTTTCTTCTCCACTCCATCATCGTCAACAAGTAGCGAGCAGAAGATTGTGATTGGAATTGTTGGTGGATTGCCGGTAATAAACTCATCCTTATTATTTGCGTTTTGTTTTCATGAATCGGCATTCTATGCTATTCGATTCTATTGGTTGCTAACCCCTTTTGTGACGGGTTTGCGGTTGTGGTCACCATCGGACAGGAGCGACTGATTGATCACTGGAGCACGTTCAAACCGGGATACAAATCAATCGTATGAATTCTATTCATAAGGCATCCGAGCATGAGATTTTTAAGCAATTCCGCGGTTCACGTCAATAATCGTTCTGGTAGTCAACTAACTCTATTTCACTGTTTTGATCTTCCCATAATCTGAGTTGTTGCTAATCCGTGTCATGTAGAAGAATTAAAAAGGGCTGTGGTTTTGACGGTGTAGTACCAAGTCTAAGATAGGTTCGGTTTTAGTTAAGACCTTATTATTGTTTATCTTAATCGTTTAAATAAATCCGTGACTTAGATTAACCTAGAACCGCTCACTCTTTTGAGACACGGGTTAGAAATTGTGAACCGGGCAGTCAAGGTCAAGTCTCGGGATGTCATGGTGGGTTGGGAGTTTTAATGTTTTTGTAAAACTGAAATTCTATGACCGAAGGGGAAACCGAACCCGTAGGGTTCTCGGGTTCCCAATCGGGAAACTTTTTATCAATAAATTTTAGAAGCCGTACTTAATTCTAGTAAATAATATTTTCAAGCTATCGGATATAAATTCTAAGTATTCGGGATTTTCGGTGACGGGTCAGGTTGCTAAAACGGGTTTTATAAGTCAACACTTTTCTGGCAGAATCTGCCTCCTGTTCTAAACGGTTTTTGATGTGCTTAAAATAATCTTTAGGGTTTTTGGCCCATGCTGGGACCTTGATTTCTGAGTTAGCTTTTCAACGCCGCAACCCTGTCGTCAATCCGAATTACGGTTTAAAAGTTGTAGCGGTTTTAATATGTTGCTGTTAGGAACATGACCTGTACGACATGTCTGTCTTGCGACACTGTTTTGACGCCCTTAGAATCTGTTTTGACCAGTGACTGTCTCACAGAGATATGTAGTTATGGTTGCGTAGTTTCTGTGGTAAAAATATGGGAGAAATATTTTGAACAGTTAAGGAGTTATGGCAGTTCCCGTGAGACCGACGGATGCTGCCAGTTTTCTAAATAAAGCTTTGAGATTGGTTTTTAATCCAGGGCTCCGTTTTATGTTTTAGGACCACCTAGGAGATAATTTGCTGTATCATTGATTCCCGGGAACCCGTTGGAGCTTACGTCTTTCGAGGTGAGTATTCTCATCGTGTATTCAGTTATAACGATACGTGCATGACTTATGTGGTTAACTGTTTTGATCTATTTTTACTTTATGTGTGATTGATCTGTTATCTGAGTATCTGAGTGACTGTTTTTATTTACCACTGATCTGTGACAGACGTGCCGAGTATCTGAGCCGGTACAGAGTCATTATGTGCTACTATGTGATAGGGCTATCTGAGTGGTTTATGTTATGAATTGAAAACATAAAAATAAATAATAAATCTGAGTGGTAGCCTGAGTGGCAATTCTGTGTGGTAGCCTGAGTGGCATTTTAGTGTAAGGAGGGGCGAAGTTGATCTCTCGACTCGATTTACACAAGCGCGCTATACAAATTAAAAGAGATGAAAACTGAGAAATTAATTGAGTAGTATCTGAGTAGGAGTTCACTTATGTGCCCTCATGTGTTGTATGTTGTAGTTGTTTACATTTTGAGATTATTCACCCAGCTTCCCCGCTGACCCAAAATCTCCCTCCCATTTTCAGGTACTAGCAATGGAAAAGAGGAGGTGGACGGTTGACTGTTGTACTGCTCCTGAGTGCTGATGTGGAACACTTTTATTATTTTCAAAACTTCAATTTTATTTAAGACTTTTCCGCATTAAATACAGTTTTATGTCAAACAATTATTTTGGGAATTATTTATGAGACATTTTTAATTAAAATCTTGTACTTAAAATGTTTTAAATTTTCGTGAAATTTTGGGTGTTACAAGTTGGTATCAGAGCACTGACTTGAGGGATTTGGGTTCGCAAGGGGCGAATTCAAACTCAAGTTGTGTTTTTAAGAAAAGAGTAAAATAGTTTCTGAGAAAAGTTTCCACATCAAACGTACATCATGTCACGTCGACCCCTCGCTTTTCCTGCCGCCGGTAATATTTAAGTTTTGTTGAACATCATATATTAAGTTTTGTTGAGAGGCAAATTTCGAGTGTTTTGAGCTAGAAACCTGTGAGAAAGTGAATTCGAGTGTTTCGCGACATCGGCGCTGAGGATACTATATATATTATATACTTTGTGAAACTATCTGCGTTATATGGTTGATATGGAAACGAAGGGTTGTAATAATCCCAATTTTTGTTGGAAACCTGTCAAGGGTAGGTGCCCAAAAAAAATAGAAGGGCCCCTATTATTGTACGCACCCGACCTTAGACTACGTTTCCGGGAGAAATTGAGAGAATTATTAACTTGACGTCTAAGTATCATTATAAGTAACATTTTCATATATATATATATATATATATATATATATATATATATATATATATATATATATATATATATATATATATATAGGGTGCGATTCAGCGCAGAACCATTTTTAGCGACAGAACCACAGAACCATGTATCGACCAATCACGTTGCAGCAAATATTAATTATTATTTATTTATTATTAGTAGTCTAAAAGGGTAGTTTAGTCAAATAACAAAAACAAAAAATATATGGAAATTAATAAAATCGTGGGATCCCTAAAAACATGGCAAGTGGGTTTTGTTTTCCTTTATCCCGTAATCAATTTAAGATCATAAAACCGATTATACAGTTATTGTTTCTAAATCAACGAAGTTTTCCAGAATAAAGATGAATAACGAGCAAGAAAATTCAATAAACGAAGCAGAAAACATGGATGAAGATTATAATCAGGAACACACTCCAGAAAAATAAACATTCATTGTATATTCGGTAAATCTATAATTTTCAAGTTCAAAACATCAAATGTATATGCAGTAATGATAGAAACATCAAATGTAATATCAAATAAACATTCATTGTATACGCAGTAATGATATAAACATCAAATGTAATATCAAATTTAATATCAAATACGAAATATCAAATGCAGTAATGACAGAAACATCAAATGTAATATCAAAAACATCAAATGTATAACACGCTATTGACTAAGAATTTTTAAGATTCAACACGATATTGCTGCACGAATAACATTAGCTTCATGTGTTTAGGTCTCCGACTTTCATTGTAATTAATTTGCCTCGCCTTCTTCCTACAGCTTCTCCTAACACACCTGCAATCATCAATAACACAAATATGAGCTATTTTTATCTGGGAAAAAAAATTCAATCTTTTTGAAGAAAATTGATAGTGGTGTTATGCAATTGATTGACATGAAAGAATATAAAGATAAAGAATAACAATTGCTAGTGGTGTTAGGCAATTGATTAACCAGTTTACAAAATCCATATCAAACATCTAATGAATTCAGTATACATAACTCAAGAAAAATAGTAATTGTTTTTGTATTTAATCTAACAAGTATGAAACCCACTTGACTCTATCGGTACAAAACATTATTGCATACCAATTTTCCTAATCCATATCAAACATCTAATGAATTCAGTATACATAACTCAATAAAATAGTAATTGTTTCTGTGCTTACCCTAACAATCTGATACAATAGATTGTGTCTACTTCCGTATGATAATAAGCCTGAAATTAGGTATTTTTTAATTTCTGAAATTAACATTATCATCAAACTAGAACTGATTGGGTAAAATAAGTATGATTATCATCAAGCTACATGAATTAACATAACTGATTTCAGAAGAAAAAAAATGATTTCGAAATAACAAAACGATGTTAACTGTAATAATAACTCGGCTATAGACTGTAAATACGAACAATATAAAGATGATTTAAGCAAAAATTGCTAACCTGACATCGTTATTGAGTCTTCAATCAAAAAAATCGGAGCCCTTTGTTCGTGCTAAAAAACCTAGCTTTCAAACGATAGACGACTGAGGTATGAGATCAAAGGGATTTCGTGTTTTATTATTTGGAAAATCAAGCAATGTCAATAATCTCGGAGATTTAGTTGACGATTTTAAGATTGTGAGTTTTGGAATGTGCGATGAACTCCATTACTGTCTTATCTGAAAACCTTGCACACGATTGGAATTTAGCATTGAATGAGATATCGGTTATTCTCAATTAAATATCCCCTTTTGTGTAAAATTCCGAATATACCCCTAATCTAATTAATATGCCGGTTATTTAATTAATAAAAAAGACAAAATATCCATCTAATATCACAGCCATATATCGTAATATGGACGGTTCAGATTAATTAAAAAAAGGGTTCTGTGGTTCTGTCGTTTAAATGGGTTCTGCGCTGAATCGGACACTATATATATATATATATATATATATATATATATATATATATATATATATATATATATATATATATTATATATAGCAAGATGCCGACAGCCAGACCTACTGCACAAGAGTTGAGAACCATGATGACTGAAGTGTTGGGCCAGATGTTACCCGAGATGTTTCAGGACATGTTTAATGAAATCACTGATCAGGTCAGCCATATGTTGCAGACCGAGTTCGCTGCCAGAGATGCTGTCATGCCGTAACCGCCAGCACCGAAAGCCTTCACTTATCGAGATTTCTCTGTGTGTTCACCCCCTGAATTTAAGGGTGAAACTGACCCAAAGGTGGCAATACGTTGGCTTGCTGACATGGCGAGCGTTTTTCGAATCTCCAGATGCCCCACAGACTTGAAGACGACCTACGCGTCACACTCACTGAAGGGCGAAGCTAAAGAATGGTGGAAACCACTAGCAGCATCCATGACTGAGGAGCAACTGACTTGGGAAGTATTCGTGGAAAGGTTCAAGAAGCAGTATGTGCCGCGCGTAGAGGTGGAGCGCATTACCCGGGAATTTCTGAGCCTTCAGCAAACTACTGAGTCCATTAACATCATCACTACTAAGTTTCGGGAGATGGCCTCATTTTGTCCCGAATATGCTGCGACGGAAGAGATGAAGATGGCTCGATATCAGGATATGCTGCATAGTGATATTCGAGAGTTTGTGGGGATGACGACCCGTAATTCATTGGCAGATATGATTGAAGCGGCACGCGGTCGCGAGATTGAGCTAGATCGCCAGAAGAAGGACCACAAGAGAGCATTGCCACCGTCTCAGGGAAACACGAGCCAGGGTAATGAAAAGAAACAACAGTTCCAGTTCAAGCCATACAAAGGGGGAAATTCAGGCAGGAGGGGCCAGACTGGAGGTAACGCGCGTGGTGGAAACGCACGTCGAGACGATACGAGGATCGCGCCTCGTAATGCATCTGATAGAGATGAAGTGAGACCGAGGATGTGTTACAAGTGTGGGCAAACTGGGCATATGGCGAATGCATGTCCCAGTAAGGGGCATGTGTGTTATTACTGCAGGGAAGAGGGTCATGTGAGAGATGATTGCCCAAAGAAGAGGGATGGTGGAAGAGGTGCCGATTCCTACATTTTTATTTTATTATTTAAATCTATTATTTTCATACCCTCTTATTTGACTGTGCGTATTATATATATATATATATATATATATATATATATATATATATATATATATATATATATATATATATATATATATATATATATATATATATATATATATATATATATATATATATATATATATATATCCTTATATAATCAATAATAGGTGATACTAGAGGTGGACCCGTGATTAATCCGGCTCCAGCTACCCTTAGGATTACTGAGGGGGGCTACTACTAGGGCTCGAGGACGAGCCTATCAGATGACTGGGGAGGAGGCCAAGAAGGCTCCTAATACTGTTGCTGGTAAATATTTTTACCTTCTGAGTTATTATTCAATTTATCACCTGAGTTATTATCTGGGTTTTAATCTGAGGAGAATTTGCATGAGTACTACTGTGTGATTCTAATTCTGTGTGCATTTTGTGATCTCTGTACAGTAGGTACATTTCCTGTGAATGACATACCTGCTTTCTGTTATTTGATAGTGGGGCAACCCACTCGTTTGTCTCTTATGCTTTTAGCAAGTTGATGTCCCATAAATTAGAGGACCTTTCTGAGCCCTTAGTAATAGAGGTCATCAATGATAAAACTCTAGCTGTAACAAAAGTTTACCGTGGATGTCTGATCGAGTTGTGTTGGAAGAAATTCCCCATAAATCTTAATCCTGTCGCTATGAGAGAGTTGTGTGTGATCGTGGGGATGGACTGGATGACCGAATACCACGCCGAGATTCTCTGTCACCAGAAACATATCCGCATCAAACCTCCAAGTGGGATTGAATTGTTAATTCAGGGCGACATAAACCGATTGGTGCCGGCACTGTGTTCGGCTACGAGGGCAAGAAAATATCTTCAGCACGGTGCCGTGGGTTATCTGGCATTTGTTATCGACACCATTCTTGAGAAGAAACCGAGATCGATAGAGAGTGTTCCTATTGTGAGCGAGTATGCCAATGTATTTCCTGAGGATCTGCCGGGAATACCACCAGAGAGACAGGTGGAATTTCGAATTGATTTAGTGTCGGGTGCTGCGCCGATTGCTAAGGCTCCTTATCGCTTTGCACCGCCAGAGATGAAAGAACTGTACGATCAATTACAAGAGTTACAAGAGAAAGAATTTATTCGACCGAGTGGTTCACCGTGGGGCGCACCGATATTATTCGTAAAGAAGAAAGATGGGTCGCAGAGAATGTGTATCGATTACAGAGAATTCAATAAGTTGACAGTAAAAAACCGTTACCACTGCCGGGAATCGATGATTTGTTCGACCAGCTTCAGGGTGCGTCATGGTTTTCGAAAATTGACTTGCGTTCAGGGTATCATCAGATGCGGGTAAAAGAAGAAGATATAGAGAAGACCGCCTTCCGAACGCGTTATGGTCATTACGAGTTTGTAGCGATGCCCTTCGGGATCACTAATGCACCAGCGGCCTTTATGGATCTTATGAACCGGGTGTGCAGTAGTATGTTGGATCGTTCGGTAATTGTAACACCCTAAAATTTACAAGATTTTTAAAAATTTTAAATTCAAAATTTTAATCAAAAAGGTCCCATAAATAATCCCCCAAAATAATTATTTAATATAAAATGTATTTAATGCGGAAATGTCTTAAATAAAATTCAGAGTTTTGAAATAATAAAAACGTTTCACATCAGCACTAAGAAGTAATACAGCAGTCAACCGTCCACCTTCCCCTTTCCTTTGCTAGTACCTGAAAAATGGGAGGAGTTGTTGGGTCAGCGGGGAAGCTGAGTGAATAAACTCAAAATGCAAACAACTACAACATACAATACATGAGGGCACACAGGTGAACTCCTAATCATTTACCACTAAGTTAATTTCTCAGTTTTTTTTTTTTTTTGTATCTTTTAAATTTATATAGCGCGCTTGTGTAATTCGAGTCGAGAGATCAACCTCGCCTCTCCTTACACTAAAATGCCACAAGGGCCCAAACAGAATTTGCCACAAGGGCCCACACAAAATTTGCCACAAGGGCCCACACAGAATTTGCCACAAGGGCCCACACAGAATTTGCCACAAGGGCCCACACAGAATTTCCACTGAGATTTATTAATTATTTTTATGTTTTCAACTCCTAACATAAACCACACAGATAGCCCTATCACTTAGTAGCACAAAATGACTTGGTACCGGCTCAGATACTCGGCACGTCCGTCTCAGATCAGTAGTATGCAAAAACAGTCACTCAGATAACAGATCAACACACAGAAAGTACAACAGATCAAAACAGTTAACCATATGAGTCATGCACGTATCGTTATAACTGAATACACGGTGAGAATACTCACCTCGAGAAACGTAAGCTCCAACGGGTTCACGGGAATCAAAGATACAGCAAGTTATCTCCAAGACGAACCTAAAACATAAATCGAAATCCCGGATTAAAATCTAACCACTTATCATTATTTCAGAAAAACTGGCAGCACCCGTCAGTCTCACGGGAACTGCTATAACTCTTAAACTGTGCAGTAAATTTATCCCATATTTTTACCATGAAAAGTAGACAACCAGAACTACATATCTCTGAGAGACGGTCACTGGCCAAAACGGACTCTAAGTGTCTCAAAACAGTGTTCCAAGACAGGCATGTCGCACAGGTCATTTTCCTAACAGCAGCATACTAAATTAGCTATAACTTTTAAACCGTAATTCGGATTAACGAGCGGGTTGCGGCATTGGAAAGCTAGTTCAGAAAAAAAGGTTCTGTCACGGGCCAAAAGCTCAAAAGATTAACCTAAGCACTTCGAAAACGGTTGTGAACAGAAAGTAAGTTCTGCCCCGAAAACAGTGATTTAAAAATGATATAACAAGTCGGCTCAACCCGGTGAAAAACCCAAACACCCTTAGATGAATACCGACGGATTAACAATTCAGGTTGCCATTCAATGATAGTTTCTAAGACCTACGACATTAACTAATTCCCGTTTGGGAACCTAGAACCCTACGGGTTCGGTTCCCTTTCGGTTATACTATCCGATCCTCATCAACAATCAACAATCAACCCAACCCGACAATACAACCCTAGACAACCGGACTTCTAATCAGTATGCTCACACAATGAATTAAAAGACAGAAGCCGAAAGTTACCACAGTACAAGAATTCTGCTAGAATCTGGATTAATTGTGCGATGCCTTCTCCGGTTCTTCTCCGATTCCTGTTGATTACCGAACCCATCACAAGGCATACCACATACCGATCAGAATTAATGGAAGGAAAACGGAATTGAATAGGCGAGATTAAAACGGAATACTATGGCTTACCACACGGGTTCCCTTTGGCTCCTATCTTCGACGTCTAACAGAAAAGAACCGATGCTGCTCTCGGTGATTTGGCACGGAAGAAGAATCAGAAAGGTGTTCTTGGTGATTTACGAATGGAGGGTTTTAGGAATGAAACCGATGGAATTATTTGGGAGGAAGAATACGACTGATATGGCTAGGATTAATTAGATAAATCGTTTCCTAATTTTATCGGATGTCGACATAATGTGATCACTTTAGCTCCTGATTAGAACGAATTGGGCTAGCCTTGTAAGTTTTCAACAATTTTCGGCCACAATGACATGCCCGGCCCATCGAAACTTGCAGCATACATGTGGTCTCAAAAGATCCAATCTCGAGGAAGCAATACCAAATTATACTAACCTGATATAGAAGTCCGGCCCTTGGCCTAACGGCCGGGCCTCGATACATGTTTAATCTCGATCACAACACAGGAGTTTTTATCCACTAATTAGAATTTATCCATATTTCCGGAAATTTAAATGTTGCGGAAAAAAATTAAAACGTCACCGAATTAAAACGTCACTTATTATCCACTATATGACATTAAATAATTAATATACATATATTTCAGGCAATAAATATAATTAAATTTAATTATAAAATTTAGGGGCGTTACAACTCAACTCCACTTGAAATAGACTTCGTCCCCGAAGTCATTGCTCGAAAGAAGCTCAGGGTAGCAATCTCACGTTGAATCTCAGACTCAGGCTCACCAACGGCACACATCCGCAATAGAAGAAAACGTTAAGGTTATGAAATAAGGAATTCGACAAAGGTGAAGAATAGAATGAAAATCTTCAGGGCGACTTGCCCGATCATAACAAGCTCCAACTCTTGCAACTGCTCGCAAAATCTTCCGTCTCTAACGGCGCAAAAGATAAAGCTGGAAAAAATAAAAATTACAATGTTCTCTAAGAATCTGGATTTGTCTCAAAAAGAGTGACAACAATAATCACAAATAAATTCATGATACTTTGCTGAAGGCGTCTTCTTGCTCTCGTAGTTGGACACAGTGTCTACACCTAGCGATTAACGTCGCGTTGAATCACCGATTCAACTCCACTTGGAAATTTACTACTGATTTGTTGACGATACCAGATGCTCAGCGTAGTACCAGGTCGTCCAACCCATTTACACAATCACACTCGGATCCCTCATGACGATAACAAGTCTTTATGGAAAATTTTCTTCCCGCACACTCCATCAAATGACCACTTACACATTTTAGCAACAGGTAAAATTTCATTATCGACAATTTTCTACCAAAATGACTCGGAAGGTCCTCTACTCTATGGGTCAACAGTTTGTTAACAGCATAGTAAATAATTTGCGGTTTACACCATTATCAATTAATATAAAAATCATGCAAATAAATCACAAGGAATAAACATATCACCCAGAATTCTCATATACCCAGGTATATGACTCCAAAATATGATCTGGAAATATAACTCAGAAGTCCCACTCAGAAATAAACTCAAAACATATCTCAGGAGTATAACTCGAAAATGTATAACTCAGGAGCAAACTTATAAATCTTAACTCAGGAGTAAACCCAAAACTCTAACTCAGTAACAACTCATAAGGTAATACTATTTACAAGTAATAGCATTAGGTATAAATCACATTTTTCCTCCTTCTTATTACTACTCACGTGTTCCAATTTACCAGCTTATAATACCTGGAATGATATACTCTCTCTCAACCGTGTTATTGGTTCTCAAAATAACTCTTCTTTAACATTATATTGTTACCTTACTCTATTAGGTTTGCATATTACCGATGTTGATAACCCTTTAAATAGCTCAAATTAACGATCTTGTCATTTAATTCCCTTTAATAGGTTCTCATTCTATTACATTTAGTGGTTTCTCGATAATATTTTAATAGATGTTTTCTCATTCATCTAGTTTAACGATCCTTTAATAGACCGTTTCACTGACTTTACACAATTTAAAATGTCTCTTAATTATTTTGACCATATCTACTCATAAATTTCATGATACCCACTAAAAACTTCAATTACATTTCATACTCTTATTTATAATGATTTCTCGTTACTCGATTTACGAATCAATCCATTAGTCCTCATTTACTCAATACGTAATTATCTTTTATTCCCAATTTAAACATTTTTCTCATTGTTCATTAATTTAGTACTTTCTTGTCTTTTAGAAACTTCTTCTTAATACGATATAAATTTCAACTCAATTTAATAATTGCTTATAAATAAAATTTTATCATAAAAATTTATAACACTTCAAAATTTAAATATTTAATAAATAAAAATATTATTCGATAACTCCAAATAAAATATATTACTCACGAAATATATTTTTCTCATAAAACTTTATAACACCTACAATTTTTTTAATAAAACTTCCCGACAAATTAAAACTTTCTCTTTTTAACTTGTTTTATTGACTTGCTCATTTAACTCGATTTATAGCCTTCTTATAACTCAAAAATTTACTCAATAGTCAATCTACATGAAATTTTCTAATTTGAACTCGTTTTAATAAATCATTATCAACTCCAATTAACAACCTCAAAAGATAATTAAGTATTCAATAATTAATAATCAAATATATTATTCAATAACTCTAAATATATTGTTCACAATACAATTTTTCTCATAAATATCTTATAATACCTCTAAATTTTCGAATAAAACTTCCCGTTAATTCAAAATTTTTCTCCTTTAACTCATTTCTTCAAAATTTCATTGTAATTGTTTTCTCATATCAAACTCATTAATAAATTTTCATCACTTTAATTTAATAATTCTTCATTATCTCATTATAATCACACAAGAATAAGTATACTATCTTATTTTATATATAATTGTAGTATTACTACTTCCCTTTTGCACGATATTCATTCAACCCAACTAACTTGATTTATTAATTTCTCCAGTAATCCCGATTTATCAGTTTGTTATAAACTCTATAATTACCATAAAATAAATTTAATTATTCTCAACTGCTTGATTTGATAGTTACTCCTATAATTTATTTGATCAATTATATGTATCTAGATTTCGCACTTTAAATTCATACCAATAAAATATCTCTGCATAAGCATCATGCTCATAATATTTATAAATAATAATTAATGATAATTATTTCTTGACAATTTCCTCTTATACCCCTACTCAACTCCACTTGGAGAAAAACTCGTCCTCGAGTTTGACACTAGAATTCTCTATTATGATAACATAAACCACATATACTCACTCAAACAAATAACATGCATAAAATAGATTCACAATAACAAGCATTGGTCCATCGTTCCCTTCAAAATCTCCCCATAACCAACCAAAAGTTCGGTGTGTACCATAATAGGGGCCCTCTATTACTTTCGACACCTACTTTCTGTTTGGTCACGAGTAAATCCCAAAGTTTACAACTTCCCACATTTAAGTTCACCAGCAAATCGCACTCAGAGAGAAAATAATAATAATAATAATAATAATAATATATTTTCCATATCAAAAAAATACAATTTCGCACTCAGTTGCATGTAGTCAAAATCTTATAAACATTCTCAGAAATGCACTCAGCAAAAGGCACACGGAAAAAGGCACTCAGCAAAAGGCACTCCGCCAAAATATTTTATTATATTTTCAACAGTTAAACTCAGAACATAATATAGCTCATAAACTCTTTTAATTTATTTTAAATAGATCACCACCGAATTAATGATGACAGTTCCCCTTAGTTCACTTTTAATAATTACCGTTTAAGATAAGTTTGAATAACTTATTTTTAATTCATCTCGGAAATTCTCGATGAGTTAATATAACAACTTTTATAGTCTATTCAATATCTTTGCGTTAATTTAATAGTTCTTCATTGAACTCATTTATCACATAGAGAAAATTTGAAGGATTTTCATACTCAGCTTTTTAAATCACATACCTTAAAGGTTTTCTTATTTGATCTCAATTTAATAAATCTCAGTTTATTATTTCCTAGCATAATTTCTCCTCAATACTCGTGATTCATCTCTTTATAAAAGCATTTTCCTTTTTAATTGTTCCAAGATTATATAACACCCGAATTTCTAAAAAAAAAATTTCACAATTTCTAAATTTTGTGAATAACCGAAAAAAATTTCACTAAATAAAATCTCAAATGATAATTTAACATTTAAAAAAACATGTTTAACCCAACTGAAGTTTTAACACAACAACAAAATATGTTCTCGGTATTTTCACTTTACTCTACTTGATAAACTATCATAAATTTTTTTTTTATTTTTTTTATTTTTTTTTTATTTTTTTTTATTAGTTGATAATATATTTTATTTACTCGTTTCAATAACTCTTTTTATTAAGTGCTTTCCCAAAACGCAAGATTTTAACATTTTCTCAAAATTCTTTAAATTAGTTGATAATATAATTATTAAGATTTTAATAATTACTCAATGAATTTGACACATTGAGAAAATGTTAAAATCATTACTCCTCTTCAATACTAATAACTTCCTCATTTATTCAAGCATATTTCTCATTTAAATAATTTATGGATTTTATATCCACAGTTTATATCCATGTATTACTCTTTTGGTTAATTGTCTCAGAATTATAAAATCTCACAAGTTATATAAAATTTATATGTATATAATTTTTAGCGTGTATAACGCAGATGCACTCAGAATAACACACGGAAAATATACTCAGAAAAACGATCCTCGTCGCGAAATACCCTCAGAGTTAAATCAGAATTATACTCAAATAATAACAGCAATTCTCATATTTGTCATTCCTCAATACACATAATTCAACGAAATTCCCAAATAAATAAAAGCTCTTAAATATTACCGGCGTCAGGAAAAGCGAGAGTCGACGTGACATGTTGTACGTTTGATGTGAAACTTCTCTCTGAAACTGTTTTACTCTTTTCTAAAAAAAAAATTTCAACTTGAGTTTGAATTCGCCCCTTGCGAATCCAAATCCCTCAAGTCAGTGCTCTGATACCAACTTGTAACACCCTAAAATTTACAAGATTTTTAAAATTTTTAAATTCAAAATTTTAATCAAAAAGGTCCCATAAATAATCCCCCAAAATAATTATTAAATATAAAATGTATTTAATGCGGAAATGTCTTAAATAAAATTCAGAGTTTTGAAATAATAAAAACGTTTCACATCAGCACTAAGAAGTAATACAGCAGTCAACCGTCCACCTTCTCCTTTCCTTTGCTAGTACCTGAAAAATGGGAGGGAGTTGTTGGGTCAGCGGGGAAGCTGAGTGAATAAACTCAAAATGCAAACAACTACAACATACAATACATGAGGGCACACAGGTGAACTCCTAATCATTTACCACTAAGTTAATTTCTATGTTTTTTTTTTTTTTGTATCTTTTAAATTTATATAGCGCGCTTGTGTAATTCGAGTCGAGAGATCAACCTCGCCTCTCCTTACACTAAAATGCCACAAGGGCCCACACAGAATTTGCCACAAGGGCCCACACAGAATTTGCCACAAGGGCCCACACAGAATTTGCCACAAGGGCCCACACAGAATTTCCACTGAGATTTATTAATTATTTTTATGTTTTCAACTCCTAACATAAACCACACAGATAGCCCTATCACTTAGTAGCACAAAATGACTTGGTACCGGCTCAGATACTCGGCACGTCCGTCTCAGATCAGTAGTATGCAAAAACAGTCACTCAGATAACAGATCAACACACAGAAAGTACAACAGATCAAAATAGTTAACCATATGAGTCATGCACGTATCGTTATAACTGAATACACGGTGAGAATACTCACCTCGAGAAACGTAAGCTCCAACGGGTTCACGGGAATCAAAGATACAGCAAGTTATCTCCTAGATGAACCTAAAACATAAATTGAAATCCCGGATTAAAATCTAACCACTTATCATTATTTCAGAAAAACTGGCAGCACCCGTCGGTCTCACGGGAAGTGCTATAACTCTTAAACTGTGCAGTAGATTTATCCCATATTTTTACCATGAAAAGTAGACAACCAGAACTACATATCTCTGGGAGACGGTCACTGGCCAAAACGGAACCTAAGTGTCTCAAAACAGTGTTGCAAAACAGGCATGTCGCACAGGTCATTTTCCTAACAGCAGCATACGACTGATATGGCTAGGATTAATTAGATAAATCGTTTCCTAATTTTATCGGATGTCGACATAATGTGATCACTTTAGCTCCTGATTAGAACGAATTGGGCTAGCCTTGTAAGTTTTCAACAATTTTCGGCCACAATGACATGCCCGGCCCATCGAAACTTGCAGCATACATGTGGTCTCAAAAGATCCATTCTCGAGGAAGCAATACCAAATTATACTAACCTGATATAGAAGTCCGGCCCTTGGCCTAACGGCCGGGCCTCGATACATGTTTAATCTCGATCACAACACAGGAGTTTTTATCCACTAATTAGAATTTATCCATATTTCCGGAAATTTAAATGTTGCGGAAAAAAATTAAAACGTCACCGAATTAAAACGTCACTTATTATCCACTATATGACATTAAATAATTAATATACATATATTTCAGGCAATAAATATAATTAAATTTAATTATAAAATTTAGGGGCGTTACAGTAATTGTGTTTATTGACGACATCTTGGTGTATTCGAAGACCAAGGCAGATCATGAGGTTCATCTTCGCGAAGTGTTAGATACTATAAGACGCGAGGGCCTTTATGCGAAATTTTCTAAGTGTGAATTCTGGTTACATGAAGTACAGTTTCTTGGGCATGTTGTGAATGAAGAAGGTATAAAAGTTGACCCTGCAAAAATCTCAGCAGTGATGAAATGGGAGGTACCAAAGACGCCATCAGAGATTCGTAGTTTCCTAGGTTTAGCTGGGTATTACCGTCGTTTTATCCAAGATTTCTCCAAAATCGCTTCGCCGTTGACAAAGTTGACCAAGAAATCGGCAGCATTTAGTTTCCTACGCTTGAATCTTTTGGTTTTCCCGTTTCTTTCAAACTTCATCAATCCGTTCTATCTCAAAAGGTTTGGAGATTTTTAAACCATTCGATTATAGGGTTTTAATTCCGGTCTGCTATTATCATTAACTAGGTTCGGATTTTATTAGATTTGGTTTCTTGTGAGCCGATTCTTTTAATCTTAGTCTGATTCCTTTAGTTTGGTTAATACGGAAATAATAGCAGATTCATATATTAACGTTTTGCTGAAGATTTTGTGGCTAGAGTTCATACGCCTAGGGTTTCTGCATGCTATAGACGTATTGAACTAGAGTCTGTTTGTTTTGATACGGTTTCATTCTTATTTAGTATTCTTAATATGGCTGAAGATACAGACGATTCGGGGCAAAAAACTAATAATTTTGCAGCTAAACTAAAGATTATTGATGGTAGAATTCTGGGCAAAACTGGGAATGTTATTATACCAAGAAGTGCTATTCGAGGGTCTATATTGAACACAGATGTAGTATCGCCAACTAGAACTGATCAGACCTCTATGAATGTGGTAGAAGAGACTAATAACCATATTCCTAAACCTTCATATGCAGCAGTGACTAATAATGCGGGTTCTACACCCAAAGTTAATTTTCGAAAACTAGACTCCATAGAGTCTAACATCGATATAGATGTTACGATACCAATTGACTCGGTGAAGGAATTAGCCAAAAGATTCTCAAACACTTTATATGGCTATTTTTTGGGAAAAAGAATTGCGTTCCCGATTGTAGAATCCTATGTTAAAAATGTTTCGTCCAAATTTGGCCTCATTCGGGTTATGATGAACGCTAAAGGGTTCTTTTTCTTTAAGTTTGATTCTCATAAGGGTTTGGAGAATGTGCTCGAAAAAGGTCCGTGGATGATCAGGAACAGCCCTATCATCTTGAAAGAATGGTCTCCAAACACTACCCTAACAAAGGAAGATTTAACTCAAATACCGATTTGGGTAAAGATTCATGACGTTCCCATGGCTGCATTTACAACAGACGGGCTAAGTGTGATTGCATCTAAGATTGGGATGCCAAAAATGTTAGACTCTTATACAAGTACTATGTGTGTAGAATCATGGGGTAAAAACAACTTTGCTAGAGCACTTATAGAAATAAATGCTGCGGATTATATTAGGGAATCTCTAGCTATTGCAATCCCCTCGATTGAGGGATCGGTTATTCAAAGGAAGTAGTTCGCCTGGAATATGAATGGAAGCCTCCAAGATGTTCGTTGTGCAAATTATTTGGCCATACTATAGACACTTGCATAAAAAAATATAAAACCCAAAGAAGTCGAAACTCAAGAAAATGATGATGGGTTTCAAGCTGTAAAACATACAAATCGGAAATATATTGTGAAACCTTCATCAAATATTCAGTATTGGCCAAAAAGCACCAATCAAGGAGGTCTAAAACAGCAACCTTATAGCAAGCCGAATGATGTGAATTCAGAAAGAGGTCCGGAATCGAGTTTGGCAAATAGTAATAGTGTAGATAATGTTAATCATTATGATCCACCTACTGTTAGCGCAACTAGTAATAGTGTAGATAAGGCTGGGTCATGCCCCACTTATGTTACACCTACTGGTTGCACGCAAATTCCGATTCCCGACTATACTAAGGCTAACAATAATAGTGTAGATGGTGTTAAAATACAGCATGCTACACCTATTGTTGGCCGAGATGCGCACAATGCCAGAACTCAGATAAACAGTAATAGTGGAGCTGCTAGTAACATTCCTCAGGCTAAACCTACTGTTTATCGTAAGGAATCAATAGTTGGGCAGCAATATCACCCGAATATCTCAACTTCAAACGGGTTTGATGTTTTTAATGATACGGAAGAGGATGATGATGAAGTTGAAGAACTACACACCGAAACATCAAAGTTTATGTCAGCTGGATATGGGCAAAAAATTAAGGGGGCAAGCACTCCCTCTGACAAAGTTTTTAATGTTTAGTATAGCTTCATGGACTATTAGGGGGTTGAATCGCTCCCCTAAACAAAAAGAGGTTCGTCATGTTATTTTAGAAAATAACTTGAGTCTGTGTGCTATTCTTGAGTCTCATGTTAAGGTATTGTTAGTGTATGATGTTTGTAAAAAAGTGTGTTACAACTGGAAGTGGACATCTAATGGTAATATTTGTGATAAAGGGTCCCGGATTATTATAGGTTGGAATAATGATATGTTAGATGTCATGGTGTTTGCGCAAACCCCGCAGGTGATGCATATTCAGATTGTCCTTAAAGCTGATCGCAAACTGCAAACTACTATATTGATAGGCGAATAAACCATGGGTTTTACTTGGAGATTTTAACTCCTCCTTGAATGTGGAAGATCATTCTTGTGGAGGGTATCAACCCAATATTTCTATGCGTGAATTCCAAGACTGCGTGAATAAAATGGAAGTTATGGATATTAATAGTACGGGTCTTCAGTTTACATGGACTCAAAAACCGAATGGTTCTTCTGGGACTTTGAAAAAGATTGACCGTATTATGGGGAACCAGCACTTTATTGATTTATATCTTGGTTCAGTTGCGATATTTCAGCCTTATCGTATTTCTGATCACTCCCCTTGCATTCTTCGGGTTCCTGATTTATGTAAATCGAAACGTAAGCCTTTTACATTCTTCAATTTCTTAGCTCACAAGAAAGGTTTTCATGATATTGTGAAGTCTGGATGGTCTTCGGAAGTAACGGGTTATGCAATGTTCAGAGTGGTTAAAAGATTGAAGCTTCTGAATTCCCCATTGCGAAATTTATTAAAGGAGCAGGGTAATTTACATACAAAAGTTCAGAATCTTCATGTGGAGCTCGATGAGGTCCAACGGGCTTTAGATAGAACCCACACTGTATAGAGCTTAGGGAGGAAGAAGCGGTCTATTTGCAAGCTTTCAAAGAGGCGATTCTGGATGAGGAAAGGTTTCTAAAACAGAAATCTAAGGTGGAGTGGCTTCGGGTTGGAGATTCCAACTCGGCGTTTTTTCATAATTCGTTAAAAAGCAGATGCCATAGAAGTCGTATTGATGCCATATTTGATGGTGCTAATGTTTTACGTGAAGGTAAGGATGTTACTCATGTTTTTACTGATTACTATGAGAATTTCCTTGGCATATCTGGTACCACGAACCCACTTGTGATGCAAGATCTTTTTAATAACACGATAGAGCCTAATAAGGCTGATTTTATGGTCCGGGACATTATGGATGCGGAAATAAAAGATGCAATGTTCTCTATTGGTGATGATAAAGCCCCGGGTCCTGATGGTTATACTTCGGCTTTCTTCAAGAAGGCTTGGGATATCGTTGGTACTGATGTATGTAGTGCCGTGCGTGAATTTTTTACATCTGGTAAGCTTCTTAAAGAAGTAAATCATACTATTCTTGCTCTTATTCCAAAGGTTGCTACTCCTTCTAGAGTTACGAAATACCGGCCTATTTCTTGCTGTAATGTCTTATATAAATGTATTAGCAAGGTTATCACTAACCGAATTAAAGATGTCTTAGGTGATATTGTGGGTATTAACCAATCGGCTTTTATCCCGGGCCGTCGAATTTCAGATAATATTTTACTGACTCAAGAGCTTATGCATAACTATCATCTGCAGAATGGCCATCCCCGATGTGCTCTTAAAGTAGATATTCAGAAAGCTTATGATACAGTTGACTGGGAGTTTCTTCATAGTATTTTACTAGGCTTCGGGTTTCCTGTGAGAATGGTCACCTGGATCATGGAATGTATTACCACCCCCTCTTTTTCTGTCGCTATTAACGGTGATGTCCATGGCTGGTTTAAGGGCAAAAGGGGGTTGAGACAAGGCGATCCTATGTCTCCATATCTTTTTACTCTTGTTATGGAAGTTTTATCTCTTATTTTACAGCGTAGAGTGCGGGAAAGTGAGGATTTTCAGTATCACCATCGGTGTGAACAACAAAAGATTATTAACCTTTGTTTTGCGGATGATTTATTTCTGTTTGCTCGAGGGAATGTCAGCACAACAAACTTGATTTTAAACGCCTTGAATGAGTGTAAGGAGGTCTCGGGGTTAGTGCCAAGTATTCCCAAGAGTACAATATTTTTCTGCAATGTCCCGACTTCCATCCGTCACGAGATTCTTCAGATTATGCCGTTTGCAGAAGGAACGCTCCCAGTCAAGTATCTTGGAGTCCCTCTCATCTCGACAAGGTTACTTTATCGAGACTGTAAGGTTCTTGTTGAAAGGTTGCGGATGCGTATTGCTGATTGGAAGAACAAATTTCTCTCTTTTGCGGGGAGAGTTCAATTAATTATCTTAGTTTTATCTTCCTTGCATATATATTGGGCATCGGTTTTTATTCTCCCTTCTCGTATTGTTAATGATCTGGAACAGTTGATGCGGGGTTTTTTATGGTGCCAGGGGGAGATGAAAAAGGGGAAGGAGAAAGTTGCGTGGGAGTTGGTGTGTAAGCCGAAGAATGAAGGGGGGCTTGGTATCCGAAGAATTCATCATTTTACTGTTTCCCTTATGGCTACTCATATATGGTCTATCGTGACAAATAAAGAGTCGTTATGGGTTAGCTGGATCCATTCGTATAAGTTCGTGGGGCGAAGTTTTTGGGAAGTCCCATTGTCGGGATATGTTTCGTGGTGTTGGCGGAAATTAATCCAAATTAGAAGTAGTATTCAGCCCTTTATTTGGAATAGAATTCATGATGGAATAAACACTTCTGTCTGGTTTGATAATTGGTGTACGGCTAGCCCGTTAAATCAGCTGCATACCATGCGAGATATTACACCATCAGGGTTCTCTATGCAGGATTCTGTAGCTGATTTGGTCACAAATCAGAGTTGGAGGTGGCCTCTTGAGTGGTATCAAAAGTATCCTATCTTAGCTCAAATCCCGGTGCCTACTTTGATTCCAAATACGGCTGATATGGTATTATGGAAGGATCATTATGGGTCTTTGCTCCATTCACGGTTTTTATTGCATGGGATTCGATTAGAACAAGAGGGATGGAAGTTCCTTGGCAGAAGGTAGTTTGGTTTTCACATTGTATACCGAGACATGCTTTTCACTTATGGTTGGTTGTTCACCAACGTCTTAAAACTCAAGATCGCCTCAAACAATGGGATGTTGCTCCTAATACAGATTTAAGTCAATTACATTGCCCATTATGTAATGGTCCGCCTGACTCCCATGCACACTTATTTTTTGAGTGTCCATATTCCTCCGAAATATGGGGTAAAGTTCGTGGTCTTGCAGATATTGGTATTAGTACAGCCGTTATTACTGATGTGTTCGATTTTCTTATTCCTGTATCCAGGGGAAGGTCTGCGAGAAGTCTAATTGCTAGAATTTCGCTTGCTGCTACTACATACTTTATTTGGTGAGAGCGCAATGCTCGATTGCACTCCAAAAAGCCCAAAACTCATCTGCAGTTGTATGATGAAATTATTGTTATTGTTCGGCTTAAGTTGCTCTCAATGAGGTTTAAGAAGAACACGGGACAAGTGCAAAAGATGCTAAATAATTGGAAGCTTCCGAAGTCGTAAGTTCTACATGATCAAATAGATCAAACGTAGTTGTCTTTGCTTTCTCTAGCTGTGTGGTTTATTTAGTTTATTTATGTAGCTAGAGTTAGGTGTTTGGTTGCTGTGTTTCTGTTTATGGCATGTGATAAACATAGTTAGTCTTGGTTGTCGAGCGTTTGTGCTTGCAGTTAATTTGGTGCCTTAACCACATTCCTTTGTACTTTTTTGTTCTGTGATTAATATATTTTACCGGGGTAAACCCTTTACCCAAAAAAAAAAGTAATAGGTGTCCATAACCCATTAACCATGGCCCTTGAACCATCATAACCACTAGATGTCCATAACTCATACCTACCGCCCTTGAACCATCATAACTAGTAGCCATGACCAATAGCCTATAGATATCCATTTAACAAGTAATAGGTGTCCGTAACCCATACACATGACCTTTGAACTATTATAACCACTAGATGTCCATAACTCATACCAATGGCCCTTGAACCATTATAAATACTAGCCATGACCAATAGCCTATTAATATCCATTTTACAAGTAATAGGTGTCAATAACCCATAACCATGGCCCTTGAACCAATATAACCACTAGATGTCCATAACTCATAGCGATGGCCCTTGAACCATTATAACAACTAGCCATGACCAATAGCCTATAGATATCCATTTTACAAGTAATAGGTGTCCATTACCCGCATTTGAACCATTATAAACACTACATGTCCATAACTCATACCGATGACCCTTTAACCATTATAACTACTAGCCATGACCAATAGGCAATGGATATCCACATTACAAGCAATAGGTGTCCATAACCCTTAACCATGGCCCTTGATCCATCATAACTACTAGACGTCTATAACTCATACCGATGGACCTTGAACCATTATAAATACTAGCCATGACCAATAGCCTATAAATATCCGTTTTAAAAGTAATAGGTGTCCATAACCCATAACCATTGCCCTTGAACCAATATAACCACTAGATGTCCATAACTCATAGCGATGACCCTTGAACCATTATAAATACTAGCCATGACCAATAGCCTATAAATATCCGTTTTAAAAGTAATAGGTGTCCATAACCCATAACCATTGCCCTTGAACCAATATAACCACTAGATGTCCATAACTCATAGCGATGACCCTTGAACCATTATAAATACTAGCCATGACCAATAGCCTATAAATCTCCATTTTACAAGTAATAGGTGTCCATAACCCATAACCATGGCCCTTGAACCAATATAACCACTGAATATCCATAACTCATAGCAATGGCCCTTGAACCATTATAACAACAAGCCATGACCAATAAGCCTATAGATATCCATTTTACATGTAATAGGTGTCCATTACCCATAACCATGGCCCTTGAACCATTATAACCACAACATGTCCATAACTCGTACTGATGACCCTTTAACCATTATAACTACTAGCAATGACCAATATGCAATAGATATCCACATTACAAGCAATAGGTATCCATAGCCCTTAACCATGGCCCATGAACCATCATACCGATGGACCTTGAACCATTATAGCTACTAGCCATGACCAATAGCCTATAGATATCCACGTTACAAGTAATAGGTGTCCATAACCCATAACCATGGCCCTTGAACCATCATAACTACTAGATGTCCATAACTCATACCTATCGCTCTTGAACCATTATAACTAGTAGCCATGTCCAATAGCCTATAGATATCCATTTAACAAGTAATAGGTGTCCGTAACCCACACACATGACCTTTTGAACTATTATAACCACTAGATGACCATAACTCATACCAATGGCCCTTGAACCATTATAAATACTAGCCATGACCAATAGCCTATAAATATCCATATTACAAGTAATAGGTGTCCATAACCCATAACCATGGCCCTTGAACCAATATAACCACTAGATGTCCATAACTCATAGCGATGGCCCTTGAATTATTATAACAACTAGCCATGACCAATAGCCTATAGATATCCATTTTACAAGGTGTCCATTACCCGTAACCATGGCCCTTGAACCATTATAACCACTACATGTCCATAACTCATACCGATTGCCCTTTAACCATTATAACTACTAGCCATGACCAATAGGCAATAGATATCCACATTACAAGCAATAGGTGTCCATAACCCTTAACCATGGCCCTTGACCCATCATAACCACTAGACGCCCATAACTCATACCGATGGACCTTGAACCATTATAACTACTAGTCATGACCAATAGCTTATAGATATCCATTCTACAAGTAATAGGTGTCCATAACCCATAACCATGGCCCTTGAACCAATATAACCACTAGATGTCCATAACTCATAGCGATGGCCGTTGAACCATTATAACAACTAGCCATGACCAATAGCCTATAAATATCCATTTTACAAGTAATAGGTGTCAATTACCCGTAACCATGGCCATTGAACCATTATAACCACTACATGTCCATAACTCATACCGATTGCCCTTTAACCATTATAACTACTAGCCATGACCAATAGGCAATAGATATCCACATTACAAGCAATAGGTGTCCATAACCCTTAACCATGGCCCTTGACACATCATAACCACTAGACGCCCATAACTAATACCGATGGACCTTGAACCATTATAACTACTAGTCATGACCAATAGCCTATTAATATCCATTTTACAAGTAATAGGTGTCAATAACCCATAACCATGGCCCTTGAACCAATATAACCACTAGATGTCCATAACTCATAGCGATGGCCCTTGAACCATTATAACAACTAGCCATGACCAATAGCCTATAGATATCCATTTTACAAGTAATAGGTGTCCATTACCCGCATTTGAACCATTATAAACACTACATGTCCATAACTCATACCGATGACCCTTTAACCATTATAACTACTAGCCATGACCAATAGGCAATGGATATCCACATTACAAGCAATAGGTGTCCATAACCCTTAACCATGGCCCTTGATCCATCATAACTACTAGACGTCTATAACTCATACCGATGGACCTTGAACCATTATAAATACTAGCCATGACCAATAGCCTATAAATATCCGTTTTAAAAGTAATAGGTGTCCATAACCCATAACCATTGCCCTTGAACCAATATAACCACTAGATGTCCATAACTCATAGCGATGACCCTTGAACCATTATAAATACTAGCCATGACCAATAGCCTATAAATATCCGTTTTAAAAGTAATAGGTGTCCATAACCCATAACCATTGCCCTTGAACCAATATAACCACTAGATGTCCATAACTCATAGCGATGACCCTTGAACCATTATAAATACTAGCCATGACCAATAGCCTATAAATCTCCATTTTACAAGTAATAGGTGTCCATAACCCATAACCATGGCCCTTGAACCAATATAACCACTGGATATCCATAACTCATAGCAATGGCCCTTGAACCATTATAACAACAAGCCATGACCAATAAGCCTATAGATATCCATTTTACATGTAATAGGTGTCCATTACCCATAACCATGGCCCTTGAACCATTATAACCACAACATGTCCATAACTCGTACTGATGACCCTTTAACCATTATAACTACTAGCAATGACCAATATGCAATAGATATCCACATTACAAGCAATAGGTATCCATAGCCCTTAACCATGGCCCATGAACCATCATACCGATGGACCTTGAACCATTATAGCTTCTAGCCATGACCAATAGCTTATAGATATCCACGTTACAAGTAATAGGTGTCCATAACCCATAACCATGGCCCTTGAACCATCATAACTACTAGATGTCCATAACTCATACCTATCGCTCTTGAACCATTATAACTAGTAGCCATGTCCAATAGCCTATAGATATCCATTTAACAAGTAATAGGTGTCCGTAACCCACACACATGACCTTTTGAACTATTATAACCACTAGATGACCATAACTCATACCAATGGCCCTTGAACCATTATAAATACTAGCCATGACCAATAGCCTATAAATATCCATATTACAAGTAATAGGTGTCCATAACCCATAACCATGGCCCTTGAACCAATATAACCACTAGATGTCCATAACTCATAGCGATGGCCCTTGAATTATTATAACAACTAGCCATGACCAATAGCCTATAGATATCCATTTTACAAGGTGTCCATTACCCGTAACCATGGCCCTTGAACCATTATAACCACTACATGTCCATAACTCATACCGATTGCCCTTTAACCATTATAACTACTAGCCATGACCAATAGGCAATAGATATCCACATTACAAGCAATAGGTGTCCATAACCCTTAACCATGGCCCTTGACCCATCATAACCACTAGACGCCCATAACTCATACCGATGGACCTTGAACCATTATAACTACTAGTCATGACCAATAGCTTATAGATATCCATTCTACAAGTAATAGGTGTCCATAACCCATAACCATGGCCCTTGAACCAATATAACCACTAGATGTCCATAACTCATAGCGATGGCCGTTGAACCATTATAACAACTAGCCATGACCAATAGCCTATAAATATCCATTTTACAAGTAATAGGTGTCAATTACCCGTAACCATGGCCATTGAACCATTATAACCACTACATGTCCATAACTCATACCGATTGCCCTTTAACCATTATAACTACTAGCCATGACCAATAGGCAATAGATATCCACATTACAAGCAATAGGTGTCCATAACCCTTAACCATGGCCCTTGACCCATCATAACCACTAGACGCCCATAACTAATACCGATGGACCTTGAACCATTATAACTACTAGTCATGACCAATAGCCTTTTAATATCCATTTTACAAGTAATAGGTGTCAATAACCCATAACCATGGCCCTTGAACCAATATAACCACTAGATGTCCATAACTCATAGCGATGGCCCTTGAACCATTATAACAACTAGCCATGACCAATAGCCTATAGATATCCATTTTACAAGTAATAGGTGTCCATTACCCGCATTTGAACCATTATAAACACTACATGTCCATAACTCATACCGATGACCCTTTAACCATTATAACTACTAGCCATGACCAATAGGCAATGGATATCCACATTACAAGCAATAGGTGTCCATAACCCTTAACCATGGCCCTTGATCCATCATAACTACTAGACGTCTATAACTCATACCGATGGACCTTGAACCATTATAAATACTAGCCATGACCAATAGCCTATAAATATCCGTTTTAAAAGTAATAGGTGTCCATAACCCATAACCATTGCCCTTGAACCAATATAACCACTAGATGTCCATAACTCATAGCGATGACCCTTGAACCATTATAAATACTAGCCATGACCAATAGCCTATAAATATCCGTTTTAAAAGTAATAGGTGTCCATAACCCATAACCATTGCCCTTGAACCAATATAACCACTAGATGTCCATAACTCATAGCGATGACCCTTGAACCATTATAAATACTAGCCATGACCAATAGCCTATAAATCTCCATTTTACAAGTAATAGGTGTCCATAACCCATAACCATGGCCCTTGAACCAATATAACCACTGGATATCCATAACTCATAGCAATGGCCCTTGAACCATTATAACAACAAGCCATGACCAATAAGCCTATAGATATCCATTTTACATGTAATAGGTGTCCATTACCCATAACCATGGCCCTTGAACCATTATAACCACAACATGTCCATAACTCGTACTGATGACCCTTTAACCATTATAACTACTAGCAATGACCAATATGCAATAGATATCCACATTACAAGCAATAGGTATCCATAGCCCTTAACCATGGCCCATGAACCATCATACCGATGGACCTTGAACCATTATAGCTACTAGCCATGACCAAATAGCCTATAGATATCCACGTTACAAGTAATAGGTGTCCATAACCCATAACCATGGCCCTTGAACCATCATAACTACTAGATGTCCATAACTCATACCTATCGCTCTTGAACCATTATAACTAGTAGCCATGTCCAATAGCCTATAGATATCCATTTAACAAGTAATAGGTGTCTGTAACCCACACACATGACCTTTTGAACTATTATAACCACTAGATGACCATAACTCATACCAATGGCCCTTGAACCATTATAAATACTAGCCATGACCAATAGCCTATAAATATCTATATTACAAGTAATAGGTGTCCATAACCCATAACCATGGCCCTTGAACCAATATAACCACTAGATGTCCATAACTCATAGCGATGGCCCTTGAATTATTATAACAACTAGCCATGACCAATAGCCTATGGATATCCATTTTACAAGGTGTCCATTACCCGTAACCATGGCCCTTGAACCATTATAACCACTACATGTCCATAACTCATACCGATTGCCCTTTAACCATTATAACTACTAGCCATGACCAATAGGCAATAGATATCCACATTACAAGCAATAGGTGTCCATAACCCTTAACCATGGCCCTTGACCCATCATAACCACTAGACGCCCATAACTCATACCGATGGACCTTGAACCATTATAACTACTAGTCATGACCAATAGCTTATAGATATCCATTCTACAAGTAATAGGTGTCCATAACCCATAACCATGGCCCTTGAACCAATATAACCACTAGATGTCCATAACTCATAGCGATGGCCGTTGAACCATTATAACAACTAGCCATGACCAATAGCCTATAAATATCCATTTTACAAGTAATAGGTGTCAATTACCCGTAACCATGGCCATTGAACCATTATAACCACTACATGTCCATAACTCATACCGATTGCCCTTTAACCATTATAACTACTAGCCATGACCAATAGGCAATAGATATCCACATTACAAGCAATAGGTGTCCATAACCCTTAACCATGGCCCTTGACCCATCATAACCACTAGACGCCCATAACTAATACCGATGGACCTTGAACCATTATAACTACTAGTCATGACCAATAGCCTATTAATATCCATTTTACAAGTAATAGGTGTCAATAACCCATAACCATGGCCCTTGAACCAATATAACCACTAGATGTCCATAACTCATAGCGATGGCCCTTGAACCATTATAACAACTAGCCATGACCAATAGCCTATAGATATCCATTTTACAAGTAATAGGTGTCCATTACCCGCATTTGAACCATTATAAACACTACATGTCCATAACTCATACCGATGACCCTTTAACCATTATAACTACTAGCCATGACCAATAGGCAATGGATATCCACATTACAAGCAATAGGTGTCCATAACCCTTAACCATGGCCCTTGATCCATCATAACTACTAGACGTCTATAACTCATACCGATGGACCTTGAACCATTATAAATACTAGCCATGACCAATAGCCTATAAATATCCGTTTTAAAAGTAATAGGTGTCCATAACCCATAACCATTGCCCTTGAACCAATATAACCACTAGATGTCCATAACTCATAGCGATGACCCTTGAACCATTATAAATACTAGCCATGACCAATAGCCTATAAATATCCGTTTTAAAAGTAATAGGTGTCCATAACCCATAACCATTGCCCTTGAACCAATATAACCACTAGATGTCCATAACTCATAGCGATGACCCTTGAACCATTATAAATACTAGCCATGACCAATAGCCTATAAATCTCCATTTTACAAGTAATAGGTGTCCATAACCCATAACCATGGCCCTTGAACCAATATAACCACTGGATATCCATAACTCATAGCAATGGCCCTTGAACCATTATAACAACAAGCCATGACCAATAAGCCTATAGATATCCATTTTACATGTAATAGGTGTCCATTACCCATAACCATGGCCCTTGAACCATTATAACCACAACATGTCCATAACTCGTACTGATGACCCTTTAACCATTATAACTACTAGCAATGACCAATATGCAATAGATATCCACATTACAAGCAATAGGTATCCATAGCCCTTAACCATGGCCCATGAACCATCATACCGATGGACCTTGAACCATTATAGCTACTAGCCATGACCAATAGCCTATAGATATCCACGTTACAAGTAATAGGTGTCCATAACCCATAACCATGGCCCTTGAACCATCATAACTACTAGATGTCCATAACTCATACCTATCGCTCTTGAACCATTATAACTAGTAGCCATGTCCAATAGCCTATAGATATCCATTTAACAAGTAATAGGTGTCTGTAACCCACACACATGACCTTTTGAACTATTATAACCACTAGATGACCATAACTCATACCAATGGCCCTTGAACCATTATAAATACTAGCCATGACCAATAGCCTATAAATATCTATATTACAAGTAATAGGTGTCCATAACCCATAACCATGGCCCTTGAACCAATATAACCACTAGATGTCCATAACTCATAGCGATGGCCCTTGAATTATTATAACAACTAGCCATGACCAATAGCCTATGGATATCCATTTTACAAGGTGTCCATTACCCGTAACCATGGCCCTTGAACCATTATAACCACTACATGTCCATAACTCATACCGATTGCCCTTTAACCATTATAACTACTAGCCATGACCAATAGGCAATAGATATCCACATTACAAGCAATAGGTGTCCATAACCCTTAACCATGGCCCTTGACCCATCATAACCACTAGACGCCCATAACTCATACCGATGGACCTTGAACCATTATAACTACTAGTCATGACCAATAGCTTATAGATATCCATTCTACAAGTAATAGGTGTCCATAACCCATAACCATGGCCCTTGAACCAATATAACCACTAGATGTCCATAACTCATAGCGATGGCCGTTGAACCATTATAACAACTAGCCATGACCAATAGCCTATAAATATCCATTTTACAAGTAATAGGTGTCAATTACCCGTAACCATGGCCCTTGAACCATTATAACCACTACATGTCCATAACTCATACCGATTGCCCTTTAACCATTATAACTACTAGCCATGACCAATAGGCAATAGATATCCACATTACAAGCAATAGGTGTCCATAACCCTTAACCATGGCCCTTGACCCATCATAACCACTAGACGCCCATAACTAATACCGATGGACCTTGAACCATTATAACTACTAGTCATGACCAATAGCTTATAGATATCCATTCTACAAGTAATAGGTGTCCATAACCCATAACCATGGCCCATGAACCAATATAACCACTAGATGTCCATAACTCATAGCGATGGCCCTTGAACCATTATAACAACAAGCCATGACCAATAGCCTATAGATATCCATTTTAAAAGTAATAGGTATCCATTACCCGTAACCATGGCCCTTGAACCATTATAACCACTACATGTCCATAACTCATACCGATGGCCCTTTAACCATTATAACTACTAGCCATGACCAATAGGCAATAGACATCCACATTACAAGCAATAGGTGTCCATAACCCTTAACCATGGCCCTTGACCCATCATAACCACTAGACACCCATAACTCATACCGATGGACCTTGAACCATTATAGCTACTAGCCATGACCAATAGCCTATAGATATCCACGTTACAAGTAATAAGTGTCCATAACCCATAACCATGGCCCTTGAACCATCATAACTACTAGATGTCCATAACTCATACCTATCGCTCTTGAACCATTATAACTAGTAGCCATGACCAATAGCCTATAGATATCAATTTAACAAGTAATAGGTGTCTGTAACCCACACACATGACCTTTGAACTATTATAACCACTAGATGTCCATAACTCATACCAATGCCCCTTGAACCATTATAAATACTAGCCATGACCAATAGCCTATATATTTTACAAGCAATAGGTGTCAATAACCCTTAACCAAGGCCCTTGACCCATCATAACCACTAGACGCCCATAACTCATACCGATGCCCCTTGAACCATTATAAATTCTAGCCATGACCAATAGCCTATAAATATCCATTTTACAAGCAATAGGTGTCAATAACCCTTAACCAAGGCCGTTGACCCATCATAACCACTAGACGCCCATAACTCATACCGATGGACCTTGAACCATTATAAATACTAGCCATGACCAATAGCCTATAAATATCCATTTTACAAGTAATAGGTGTCCATTACCCGCATTTGAACCATTATAACCACTGCATGTCCATAACTCATACCGATTGCCCTTTAACCATTATAACTACTAGCCACGACCAATAGGCAATAGATATCCACATTACAAGCAATAGGTGTCCATAACCCTTAACCATGGCCCTTGACCCATCATAACCACTAGACGCCCATAACTCATACCGATGGACCTTGAACCATTATAACTACTAGTCATGACCAATAGCTTATAGATATCCATTCTACAAGTAATAGGTGTCCATAACCCATAACCATGGCCCTTGAACCATTATAACAACAAGCCATGATCAAAAGCCTATTGATATCCATTTTACAAGTAATAGGTGTCCATTACCCGTAACCCTGGCCCTTGAACCATTTTAACCACTACATGTCCATAACTCATACCGATGGCCCTTTAACCATTACAACTACTAGCCATGACCAATAGGCAATAGATATCCACGTTACAAGAAATAGGTGTCCATAACCCTTAACCATGGCCCTTGAACCATCATGCTTATAGATATCCATTTTACAAGTAATAGGTGTCCATAACCCATAACTATGACCCTTGAACCATTATAACCACTAGATGTCCATAACTCATACAGATGATCTTTGAACCGTTATAACTACTAGCCATGACCAATAGCCTATAGATATCCATTTTTCAAGTAATAGGTTTCCATTACCCGTAACCATGGCCCTTGAACCATTATAGCCACTACATGTCCATAACTCATACCGATGGCCCTTTAACCATTATAACTACTAGCCATGACCAATAGGAAATAGATATCCACATTACAAGCAATATGTGTCCATAACCCTTAACCCATCATAACCACTAGACGTCCATAACTCATACCTATGGACCTTGAACCATTATAAATACTAGCCATGACCAATATCCTACAAATATCCATTTTACAAGTAATAGGTGTCCATTACCCAAAACCATGGCCCTTGAACCAATATAACCACTAGATGTCCATAACTCATAGCGATGGCCCTTGAACCATTATAACAACAAGCCATGACCAATAGCCTATAGATATCCATTTTAAAAGTAATAGGTATCCATTACCCGTAACCATGGCCCTTGAACCATTATAACCACTACATGTCCATAACTCATACCGATGGCCCTTTAACCACTATAACTACTAGCCATGACCAATAGGCAATAGATATCCACATTACAAGCATTAGGTGTCCATAACCCTTAACCATGGCCCTTGACCCATCATAACCACTAGACGCCCATAACTCATACCGATGGACCTTGAACCACTATAGCTACTAGCCATGACCAATAGCCTATAGATATCCACGTTACAAGTAATAGGTGTCCATAACCCATAACCATGGCCCTTGAACCATCATAACTACTAGATGTCCATAACTCATACCTATCGTTCTTGAACCATTATAACTAGTAGACATGACCAATAGCCTATAGATATCCATTTAACAATTAATAGGTGTCCGTAACCCACACACATGACCTTTGAACTATTATAACCACTAGATGTCCATAACTCATACCAATGCCCCTTGAACCATTATAAATACTAGCCATGACAAATAGCCTATAAATATCTATTTTACAAGCAATTGGTGTCCATAACCCTTAACCAAGGCCCTTGACCCATCATAACCACTAGACGCCCATAACTCATACCGATGGACCTTGAACCATTATAACCACTACATGTCCATAACTCATACCGATGGCCCTTTAACCATTATAACTACTTGCCATGACCAATAGGCAATAGATATCCACATTACAAGCAATAGGTGTCCATAACCCTTAACCATGGCCCTTGAACCATCATAACCACTAGACGCCCATAACTCATACCGTTGGACCTTGAACCATTATAAATACTAGACATGACCAATAGCCTATAAATATCCATTTTACAAGTAATAGGTGTCCATAACCCATAACCATGGCCCTTGAACCAATATAACCAATAGATGTCCATAACTCATAGCGATGGCCCTTGAACCATTATAACAACTAGCCTTGACCAATAGCCTATAGATATCTATTTTACAAGTAATAGGTGTCCTTTACCCGTAACCATGGCCCTTGAACCATTATAACCACTACATGTCCATAACTCATACCGATGGCCCTTTAACCATTATAACTACTAGCCATGACCAATAGGCAATAGATATCCACATTACAAGCAATAGGTGTCCATAACCCTTAACCATGGCCCTTGAACCATCATAACCACTAGACGCCCATAACTCATACCGATGGACCTTGAACCATTATAAATACTAGACATGACCAATAGCCTATAAATATCCATTTTACAAGTAATAGGTGTCCATAACCCATAACCATGGCCCTTGAACCAATATAACCAATAGATGTCCATAACTCATAGCGATGGCCCTTGAACCATTATAACAACTAGCCTTGACCAATAGCCTATAGATATCTATTTTACAAGTAATAGGTGTCCATTACCCGTAACCATGGCCCTTGAACCATTATAGCCACTACATGTCCATAACTCATACCGATGGCCCTTTGACCATTATAACTACTAGCCATAACCAATAGGCAATAGATATCCACATTACAAGCAATAGGTGTCCATAACCCTTAACCATGGCCCTTGACCCATCATAAACACTAGACGCCCATAACTCATACCTATGGACCTTGAACCATTATAAATACTAGCCATGACCAATAGTCTATAAATATCCATTTTACAAGTAATAGGTGTCCATAACCCATAACCATGGCCCTTGAACCAATATAAGCACTAGATGTCCATAACTCATAGCGATGGCCCTTGAACCATTATAACAACAAGCCATGACCAATAGCCTATAGATATCCATTTTACAAGTAATTGGTGTCCATTACCCGTAACCATGGCCCTTGAACCATTATAACCACTACATGTCCATAACTCATACCGATGGCCCTTTAACCATTATAACAACTAGCCATAACCAATAGGCAATAGATATCCACATTACAAGCAATAGGTGTCCATAACCCTTAACCATGGCCCTTGACCCATCATAACCACTAGACGCCCATAACTCATACCGATGGACCTTGAACCATTATAAATACTAGCCATGACCAATAGCCTATAAATATACATTTTACAAGTAATAGGTGTCCATAAGCCATAACCATGGCCCTTGAACCAATATAACCAATAGATGTCCATAACTCATAGCGATGGCCCTTGAACCATTATAACAACTAGCCTTGACCAATAGCCTATAGATATCTATTTTACAAGTAATAGGTGTCCATTACCCGTAACCATGGCCCTTGAACCATTATAACCACTACATGTCCATAACTCATACCGATGGCCCTTTAACCATTATAACTACTAGCCATGACCAATAGGCAATAGATATCCACATTACAAGCAATAGGTGTCCATAACCCTTAACCATGGCCCTTGAACCATCATAACCACTAGACGCCCATAACTCATACCGATGGACCTTGAACCATTATAAATACTAGACATGACCAATAGCCTATAAATATCCATTTTACAAGTAATAGGTGTCCATAACCCATAACCATGGCCCTTGAACCAATATAACCAATAGATGTCTATAACTCATAGCGATGGCCCTTGAACCATTATAACAACTAGCCTTGACCAATAGCCTATAGATATCTATTTTACAAGTAATAGGTGTCCATTACCCGTAACCATGGCCCTTGAACCATTATAACCACTACATGTCCATAACTCATACCGATGGCCCTTTGACCATTATAACTACTAGCCATAACCAATAGGCAATAGATATCCACATTACAAGCAATAGGTGTCCATAACCCTTAACCATGGCCCTTGACCCATCATAAACACTAGACGCCCATAACTCATACCTATGGACCTTGAACCATTATAAATACTAGCCATGACCAATAGCCTATAAATATCCATTTTACAAGTAATAGGTGTCCATAACCCATAACCATGGCCCTTGAACCAATATAAGCACTAGATGTCCATAACTCATAGCGATGGCCCTTGAACCATTATAACAACAAGCCATGACCAATAGCCTATAGATATCCATTTTACAAGTAATTGGTGTCCATTACCCGTAACCATGGCCCTTGAACCATTATAACCACTACATGTCCATAACTCATACCGATGGCCCTTTAACCATTATAACTACTAGCCATAACCAATAGGCAATAGATATCCACATTACAAGCAATAGGTGTCCATAACCCTTAACCATGGCCCTTGACCCATCATAACCACTAGACGCCCATAACTCATACCGATGGACCTTGAACCATTATAAATACTAGCCATGACCAATAGCCTATAAATATACATTTTACAAGTAATAGGTGTCCATAAGCCATAACCATGGCCCTTGAACCAATATAACCAATAGATGTCCATAACTCATAGCGATGGCCCTTGAACCATTATAACAACAAGCCATGACCAATAGCCTATAGATATCCATTTTACAAGTAATAGGTGTCCATTACCCGTAACCATGGCCCTTGAACCATTATAACCACTAAATGTCCATAACTCATACCGATGGCCTGTTGGTCATGGCTAGTAGTTATAATGGTTAACTCATAGCGATGGCCCTTGAACCATTATAAATACTAGCCATGACCAATAGCCTATAGATATCCGTTTTACAAGTAATAAGTGTCCATAACCCCTAACCATGGCCCTTGAACCAATATAACCACTAGATGTCCATAACTCATAGCGATGGCCCTTGAACCATTATAACAACAAGCCATGACCAACAGCCTATAGATATCCATTTTACAAGTAGTAGGTTACCATTACCTGTAACCATGGCCCTTGAACCATTATAACCACTACATGTCCATAACTCATACCGATGGCCCTTTAACCATTATAACTACTAGCCATGACCAATAGGCAATAGATAACCACATTACAAGCAATAGGTGTCCATAACCCTTAACCATGGCCCTTGACCCATCATAAACACTAGACGCCCATAACTCATACCTATGGACCTTGAACCATTATAAATACTAGCCATGACCAATAGCCTATAAATATCCATTTTACAAGTAATAGGTGTCCATAACCCATAACCATGGCCCTTGAACCAATATAAGCACTAGATGTCCATAACTCATAGCGATGGCCCTTGAACCATTATAACAACAAGCCATGACCAATAGCCTATAGATATCCATTTTACAAGTAATTGGTGTCCATTACCCGTAACCATGGCCCTTGAACCATTATAACCACTACATGTCCATAACTCATACCGATGGCCCTTTAACCATTATAACTACTAGCCATAACCAATAGGCAATAGATATCCACATTACAAGCAATAGGTGTCCATAACCCTTAACCATGGCCCTTGACCCATCATAACCACTAGACGCCCATAACTCATACCGATGGACCTTGAACCATTATAAATACTAGCCATGACCAATAGCCTATAAATATACATTTTACAAGTAATAGGTGTCCATAAGCCATAACCATGGCCCTTGAACCAACATAACCACTAGATGTCCATAACTCATAGCGATGGCCCTCGAACCATTATAACAACAAGCCATGACCAATAGCTATGGACATCCATTTTACAAGTAATAGGTGTCCATTACCCGTAACCATGGCACTTGAACCATTATAACCACTACATGTCCATAACTCATACCGATGGCCTATTGGTCATGGCTAGTAGTTATAATGGTTAACTCATAGCGATGGCCCTTGAACCATTAAAAATACTAGCCATGACCAATAGCCTATAGATATCCGTTTTACAAGTAATAAGTGTCCATAACCCCTAACCATGGCCCTTGAACCAATATAACCACTAGATGTCCATAACTCATAGCGATGGCCCTTGAACCCTTATAACAACAAGCCATGACCAACAGCCTATAGATATCCATTTTACAAGTAGTAGGTTACCATTACCTGTAACCATGGCCCTTGAACCATTATAATCACTACATGTCCATAACTCATACCGATGGCCCTTTAACCATTATAACTACTAGCCATGACCAATAGGCAATAGATAACCACATTACAAGCAATAGGTGTCCATAACCCTTAACCATGGCCCTTGACCCATCATAACCACTAGACGCCCATAACTCTTACCGATGGACCTTGAACCATTATAAATACTAGCCATGACCAATAGCCTATAAATATCCATTTTAAAGGTAATAGGTGTCTATAACCCATAACCATGGCCCTTGAACCAATATAACCACTAGATGTCCATAACTCATAGCGTTGGCCCTTGAACCATTATAACAACAAGCCATGACCAATAGCCTATAGATATCCATTTTACAAGTAATAGGTGTCCATTACCCGTAACCATGGCCCTTGAACCATTATAACCACTACATGTCCATAACTCATACCGATTGCGCTTTAACCATTATAACAACAAGCCATGACCAATAGGCAATAGATATCTACATTACAAGCAATAGGTGTCCATAACCCTTAACCATGGCCCTTGACCCATCATAACCACTAGACGCCCATAACTCATACCGATGGACCTTGAACCATTATAAATACTAGCCATGACCAATAGCCTATAAATATCCATTTACAAGTAATAGGTGTCCATAACCCATTACCATGGCCCTTGAACCAATATAACCACTAGATGTCCATAACTCATAGCGATGGCCCTTGAACCATTATAACAACAAACCATGACCAATAGCCTATAGATATCCATTTTACAAGTTATAGGTGTCCATTACCCGTAACCATGGCCCTTGAACCATTATAACCACTACATGTCCATAACTCATACCGATGGCCTATTGGTCATGGCTAGTAGTTATAATGGTTAACTCATAGCGATGGCCCTTGAACCATTATAATTACTAGCCATGACCAGTAGCCTATAGATATCCGTTTTACAAGTAATAAGTCTCCATAACCCCTAACCATGGCCCTTGAACCAATATAACCACTAGATGTCCATAACTCATAGCGATGGCCCTTGAACCATTATAACAACAAGCCATGACCAACTGCCTATAGATATCCATTTTACAAGTAGTAGGTTACCATTACCTGTAACCATGGCCCTTGAACCATTATAACCACTACATGTCCATAACTCATACCGATGGCCCTTTAACCATTATAACTACTAGCCATGACCAATAGGCAATAGATAACCACATTACAAGCAATAGGTGTCCATAACCCTTAACCATGGCCCTTGACCCATCATAACCACTAGACGCCCATAACTCTTACCGATGGACCTTGAACCATTATAAATACTAGCCATGACCAGTAGCCTATAGATATCCGTTTTACAAGTAATAAGTGTCCATAACCCATTACCATGGCCCTTGAACCAATATAACCACTAGATGTCCATAACTCATAGCGATGGCCCTTGAACCATTATAACAACAAGCCATGACAAACTGCCTATAGATATCCATTTTACAAGTAGTAGGTTACCATTACCTGTAACCATGGCCCTTGAACCATTATAACCACTACATGTCCATAACTCATACCGATGGCCCTTTAACCATTATAACTACTAGCCATGACCAATAGGCAATAGATAACCACATTACAAGCAATAGGTGTCCATAACCCTTAACCATGGCCCTTGAACCATCATAACCACTAGACGCACATAACTCTTACCGATGGACCTTGAACCATTATAAATACTAGCCATGACCAATAGCCTATAAATATCCATTTTACAAGTAATAGGTGTCCATAACCCATAACCATGGCCCTTGAACCAATATAACCAATAGATGTCCATAACTCATAGCGATGGCCCTTGAACCATTATAACAACAAGCCATGACCAATAGCCTATAGATATCCATTTTACAGGTAATAGGTGTCCATTACCCGTAACCATGGCCCTTGAACCATTATAACCACTACATGTCCATAACTCATACCGATTGCCCTTTAACCATTATAACTACTAGCCATGACCAATAGGCAATAGATATCCCCAGTACAAGCAATAGGTATCCATAACCCTTAACTATGGCCCTTGAACCATTATAACCACTAGATATCCATAACTCATACAGATCATCTTTGAACCGTTATTACTACTAACCATGACCAACAGCCTATAAATATCCATTTTACAAGTAATAGGTGTCCATAACCCATAACAATTGCCCTTGAACCAATATAACAACTAGATGTCCATAACTCATAGTGATGGCCCTTGAACCATTATAACAACTAGCCATGACCAATAGCCTATAGATATCCATTTTACAAGTAATAGGTGTCCATTACCCGTAACCATGGCCCTTGAACCATTATAACCACTACATGTCCATAACTCATACCGATTGCCCTTTAACCATTATAACTACTAGCCATGACCAATAGGCAATAGATATCCCCAGTACAAGCAATAGGTATCCATAACCCTTAACTATGGCCCTTGAACCATTATAACCACTAGATATCCATAACTCATACAGATCATCTTTGAACCGTTATTACTACTAACCATGACCAACAGCCTATAAATATCCATTTTACAAGTAATAGGTGTCCATAACCCATAACAATTGCCCTTGAACCAATATAACAACTAGATGTCCATAACTCATAGTGATGGCCCTTGAACCATTATAACAACTAGCCATGACCAATAGCCTATAGATATCCGTTTTACAAGTAATAGGTGTCTATTACCCGTAATCATGGCCCTTGAACCATTATAACCACTACATGTCCATAACTCATACCGATGGCCCTATAACCATTATAACTACTAACCATGACCAATAGGCAATAGATATCCACATTACAAGCATTAGGTGTCCATAACCCTTAACCATGGGCCTTGAACCATCATAACCACTAGACGTCATAACTCATACCGATGGACCTTGAACCATTATAACTACTAGCCATGACCAATAGCTTATAGATATCCATTTTACAAGTAATAGGTGTCCATAACCCATAACCATGGCCCTTGAACCAATATAACTACCAGATGTCCATAACTCATAACGATGGCCCTTGAACCATTATAACAACAAGACATGACCAATAGCCTATAGATATCCATTTTACAAGTAATAGGTTACCATTACCCGTAAGCAAGGCCCTTGAACCATTATAACCACTACATGTCCATAACTCATACCGATGGCCCTTTAACCATTATAACTACTAGCCATGACCAATAGGCAATAGATATCTACATTACAAGCAATAGGTGTCCATAACCCTTAACCATGGCCCTTGAACCATCATAACCACTAGACGCCCATAACTCATACCGAAGGACCTTGAACCATTATAAATACTAGCCATGACCAATAGCCTATAAATATCCATTTTACAAGTAATAGGTGTCCATAACCCATAACCATGGCCCTTGAACCAATATAACCAATAGATGTCCATAACTCATAGCGATGGCCCTTGAACCATTATAACAACTAACCTTGACCAATAGCCTATAGATATCTATTTTACAAGTAATAGGTGTCCATTACCCGCAACCATGACCCTTGAACCATTATAACCACTACATGTCATTAACTCATACCGATGGCCCTTTAACCATTATAAATACTAGCCATGACCAATAGGAAATAGATATCCACATTACAAGCAAAATGTGTCCATAACCCTTAACCCATCATAACCACTAGACGTCCATAACTCATACCTATGGACCTTGAACCATTATAAATACGAGCCATGACCAATATCCTACAAATATCCATTTTACAAGTAATAGGTGTCCATAACCCAAAACCAGGCCCTTGAACCAATATAACCACTAGATGTCCATAACTCATAGCGATGGCCCTTGAAGCATTATAACAACAAGCCATGACCGATGGCCTATAGATATCCATTTTACAAGTAATAGGTTACCATTACCCGTAACCATGGCCATTGAACCATTATAACCACTACATGTCCATAACTCATACCGATGGCCCTTTAACCATTATAACTACTAGCCATGACCAATAGGCAATAGATATCCACATTACAAGCAATTGGTGTCCATAACCCTTAACAATGGCCCTTGAACCATCATAACCACTAGACGTCCATAACTCATACCGATGGACCTTGAACCATTATAACTACTAGCCATGACTAATAGCTTATAGATTTCCATTTTACAAGTAATAGGCGTCCATAACCCATAACCATGGCCCTTGAACCAATATAACCACTAGATGTCCATAACTCATAGCGATGGCCCTTGAACCATTATAACAACTAGCCATGACCAGTAGCCTATAGATATCCATTTTACAACCATGGCCCTTGAACAATTATAACCACTACATGTCCATAACTCATACCGATGGCCCTTTAACCATTATAACTACTAGCCATGACCAATAGGCAATAGATATCCACGTTACAAGCAATAGGTGTCCATAACCCTTAACCATGGCCCTTGAACCATGATGCTTATAGATATCCATTTTACAAGTAATAGGTGTCCATAACCCATAACTCCCTTGAACCATTATAACCACTAGATGTCCATAACTCATACATATGACCTTTGAACCGTTATAACTACTAGCCATGACCAATAGCCTGTAGATATCCATTTTTCAAGTAATAGGTTTCCATTACCCGTAACCATGGCCCTTGAACCATTATAACCACTACATGTCCATAACTCATACCGATGGCCCTTTAACCATTATAACTACTGGCCATGACCAATAGGCAATAGATATCCACATTACAAGCAATTGGTGTCCATAACCCTTAACAATGGCCCTTGAACCATCATAACCACTAGACGTCCATAACTCATACCGATGGACCTTGAACCATTATAACTACTAGCCATGACCAATAGCTTATAGATATCCATTTTACAAGTAATAGGTGTCCATAACCCATAACCATGGCCCTTGAACCAATATAACCACTAGATGTCCATAACTCATAGCGATGGCCCTTGAACCATTATAACAACTAGCCTTGACCAATAACCTATAGATATCCATTTTACAAGAAATAGGTGTCCATTACTCGTTACCATGGCCCTTGAACCATTATAACCACAACATGTCCATAACTCATACCGATGGCCCTTTAACCATTATAACTCCAAGCCATGACCAATAGGCAATAGATATCCACATTACAAGCAATAGGTGTCCATAACCCTTAACTATGGCCCTTGAACCATTATAACCACTAGATGTCCATAACTCATACATATGATCTTTGAACCGTTATTACTACTAGCCATGACCAATAGCCTGTAGATATCCATTTTTCAAGTAATAGGTTTCCATTACCCGTAACCATGGCCCTTGAACCATTATACCCACTACATGTCCATAACTCATACCGATGGCCCTTTAACCATTATAACTACTAGCCATGACCAATAGGCAATAGATATCCACATTACAAGCAATAGGTGTCCATAACCCTTAACCATGGCCCTTGACCCATCATAACCACTAGACGTCCAAAACTCATACCGATGGACCTTGAACCATTATAAATACTAGCCATGACCAATAGGCTATAAATATCCATTTTACAAGTAATAGGTGTCCATAACCCATAACCATGGCCCTTGAACCAATATAACCACTAGATGTCCATAACTCATAGCGATGACCTTTGAACTATTATAACAACAAGCCATGACCAATAGCCTATAGATATCCATTTTACAAGTAATAGGTGTCCATTGCCCGTAACCATGGCCCTTGAACCATTATAACCACTACATGTCCATAACTCATACCGATGGCCCTTTAACCATTATAACTACTAGCGATGACCAACAGGCAATAGATATCCACATTACAAGCAATAGGTGTCCATAACCCTTAACCATGGCCCTTGACCCATCATAACGACTAGACGTCCATAACTCATACCGATGGACCTTGAACCATTATAAATACTAGCCATGACCAATAGCCTATAAATATCCATTTTAAAAGTAATAGGCGTCCATAACCCATAACCATGGCCCTTGAACCAATATAACCACTAGATGTCCATAACTCATAGCGATGGCCCTTGAACCAATATAACAACTAGCCATGACCAATAGCCTATAGATATCCATTTTACAAGTAATAGGTGTCCATTACCCGTAACCATGGCCCTTGAACCATTATAACCACTACATGTCCATAACTCATACGGATGGCCCTTTAACCATTATAACCACTAGCCATGACCAATAGGCAATAGATATCCACATTACAAGCAATAGGTGTCCATAACCCTTAACCATGCCCTTGACCCATCGTAACCACTAGACGTCCATAACTCATACCGATGGACCTTGGACCATTATAAATACTAGCCATGACCAATAGGCTATAAATATATATTTTACAAGTAATAGGTGTCCATAACCCATAACCATGGCCCTTGAACCAATATAACCACTAGATGTCCATAACTCATAGCGATGACCTTTGAACTATTATAACAACAAGCCATGACCAATAGCCTATAGATATCCATTTTACAAGTAATAGGTGTCCATTGCCCGTAACCATGGCCCTTGAACCATTATAACCACTACATGTCCATAACTCATACCGATGGCCCTTTAACCATTATAACTCCAAGCCATGACCAATAGGCAATAGATATCCACATTACAAGCAATAGGTGTCCATAACCCTTAACTATGGCCCTTGGACCATTATAACCACTAGATGTCCATAACTCATACATATGATCTTTGAACCGTTATTACTACTAGCCATGACCAACAGCCTATAAATATCCATTTTACAAGCAATATGTGTCTATAACCCTTAACCATAGCCCTTGACCCATCATAACCACTGGACGTCCATAACTTCTACCGATGGACCTTGAACCATTATAAATACTATCCATGACCAATAGCCTACAAATATCCATTTTACAAGTAATAGGTGTCCATAACCCATAACCATGGCCCTTGAACCAATATAACCACTAGATGTCCATAACTCATAGCGTTGGCCCTTGAACCATTATAACAACAAGCCATGACCAATAGCCTATAGATATCCATTTTACAAGTAATAGGTGTCCATTACCCGTAACCATGGCCCTTGAACCATTATAACCACTACATGTCCATAACTCATACCGATTGCGCTTTAACCATTATAACAACAAGCCATGACCAATAGGCAATAGATATCTACATTACAAGCAATAGGTGTCCATAACCCTTAACCATGGCCCTTGACCCATCATAACCACTAGACGCCCATAACTCATACCGATGGACCTTGAACCATTATAAATACTAGCCATGACCAATAGCCTATAAATATCCATTTACAAGTAATAGGTGTCCATAACCCATTACCATGGCCCTTGAACCAATATAACCACTAGATGTCCATAACTCATAGCGATGGCCCTTGAACCATTATAACAACAAACCATGACCAATAGCCTATAGATATCCATTTTACAAGTTATAGGTGTCCATTACCCGTAACCATGGCCCTTGAACCATTATAACCACTACATGTCCATAACTCATACCGATGGCCTATTGGTCATGGCTAGTAGTTATAATGGTTAACTCATAGCGATGGCCCTTGAACCATTATAATTACTAGCCATGACCAGTAGCCTATAGATATCCGTTTTACAAGTAATAAGTCTCCATAACCCCTAACCATGGCCCTTGAACCAATATAACCACTAGATGTCCATAACTCATAGCGATGGCCCTTGAACCATTATAACAACAAGCCATGACCAACTGCCTATAGATATCCATTTTACAAGTAGTAGGTTACCAATACCTGTAACCATGGCCCTTGAACCATTATAACCACTACATGTCCATAACTCATACCGATGGCCCTTTAACCATTATAACTACTAGCCATGACCAATAGGCAATAAATAACCACATTACAAGCAATAGGTGTCCATAACCCTTAACCATGGCCCTTGACCCATCATAACCACTAGACGCCCATAACTCTTACCGATGGACCTTGAACCATTATAAATACTAGCCATGACCAGTAGCCTATAGATATCCGTTTTACAAGTAATAAGTGTCCATAACCCATTACCATGGCCCTTGAACCAATATAACCACTAGATGTCCATAACTCATAGCGATGGCCCTTGAACCATTATAACAACAAGCCATGACAAACTGCCTATAGATATCCATTTTACAAGTAGTAGGTTACCATTACCTGTAACCATGGCCCTTGAACCATTATAACCACTACATGTCCATAACTCATACCGATGGCCCTTTAACCATTATAACTACTAGCCATGACCAATAGGCAATAGATAACCACATTACAAGCAATAGGTGTCCATAACCCTTAACCATGGCCCTTGACCCATCATAACCACTAGACGCACATAACTCTTACCGATGGACCTTGAACCATTATAAATACTAGCCATGACCAATAGCCTATAAATATCCATTTTACAAGTAATAGGTGTCTATAACCCATAACCATGGCCCTTGAACCAATATAACCACTAGATGTCCATAACTCATAGCGTTGGCCCTTGAAACATTATAACAACAAGCCATGACCAATAGCCTATAGATATCCATTTTACAAGTAATAGGTGTCCATTACCCGTAACCATGGCCCTTGAACCATTATAACCACTACATGTCCATAACTCATACTGATGGCCCTTTAACCATTATAACTACTAGCCATGACCAATAGGCAATAGATATCCACGTTACAAGCAAGAGGTGTCCATAACCCTTAACCATGGCCCTTGAACCATCATGCTTATAGATATCCATTTTACAAGTAATAGGTGTCCATAACCCATAACTATGACCCTTGAACCATTATAACCACTAGATGTTCATAACTCATACAGATGATCTTTGAAGCGTTATAACTACTAGCCATGACGAATAGCCTATAGATATCCATTTTTCAAGTAATAGGTTTCCATTACCCGTAACCATGGCCCTTGAACCATTATAGCCACTACATGTCCATAACTCATACCTGTGGCCCTTTAACCATTATAACTACTAGCCACGACCAATAGGAAATAGATATCCACATTACAAGCAATATGTGTCCATAACCCTTAACCCATCATAACCACTAGACGTCCATAACTCATACCTATGGACCTTGAACCATTATAAATACTAGCCATGACCAATATCCTACAAATATCCATTTTACAAGTAATAGGTGTCCATAACCCAAAACCATGGCCCTGGAACCAATATAACCACTAGATGTCCATAACTCATAGCGATGGCCCTTGAACCATTATAACAACAAGCCATGACCAATAGCCTATAGATATCCATTTTAAAAGTAATAGGTATCCATTACCCGTAACCATGGCCCTTGAACCATTATAACCACTACATGTCCATAACTCATACCGATGGCCCTTTAACCATTATAACTACTAGCCATGACCAATAGGCAATAGATATCCACATTACAAGCAATAGGTGTCCATAACCCTTAACCATGGCCCTTGACCCATCATAACCACTAGACGCCCATAACTCATACCGATGGACCTTGAACCATTATAGCTACTAGCCATGACCAATAGCCTATAGATATCCACGTTACAAGTAATAGGTGTCCATAACCCATAACCATGGCCCTTGAACCATCATAACTACTAGATGTCCATAACTCATACCTATCGCTCTTGAACCATTATAACTAGTAGCCATGACCAATAGCCTATAGATATCCATTTAACAAGTAATAGGTGTCCGTAACCCACACACATGACCTTTGAACTATTATAACCACTAGATGTCCATAACTCATACCAATGCCCCTTGAACCATTATAAATACTAGCCATGATCAATAGCCATATATTTTACAAGCAATAGGTGTCAATAACCCTTAACCAAGGCCCTTGACCCATCATAACCACTAGACGCCCATAACTCATACCGATGCCCCTTGAACCATTATAAATTCTAGCCATGACCAATAGCCTATAAATATCCATTTTACAAGCAACAGGTGTCAATAACCCTTAACCAAGGCCCTTGACCCATCATAACCACTAGACGCCCATAACTCATACCGATGGACCTTGAACCATTATAAATACTAGCCATGACCAATAGCCTATAAATATCCATTTTACAAGTAATAGGTGTCAATAACCCATAACCATGGCCCTTGAACCAATATAACCACTAGATGTCCATAACTCATAGTGATGGCCCTTGAACCATTATAACAACTAGCCATGACCAATAGCCTATAGATATCCATTTTACAAGTAATAGGTGTCCATTACCCGCATTTGAACCATTATAACCACTACATGTCCATAACTCATACCGATGACCCTTTAACCATTATAACTACTAGCCATGACCAATAGGCAATATATATCCACATTACAAGAAATAGGTGTCCATAACCCTTAACCATGGCCCTTGACCCATCATAATTGCTAGACGTCCATAACTCATACCGATGGACCTTGAACCATTATAAATACTAGCCATGACCAATAGCCTATAAATATCCGTTTTACAAGTAATAGGTGTCCATAACCCATAACCATTGCCCTTGAACCAATATAACCACTAGATGTCCATAACTCATAGCGATGACCCTTGAACCATTATAAATACTAGCCATGACCAATAGCCTATAAATCTGCATTTTACAAGTAATAGGTGTCCATTACCCATAACCATGGCCCTTGAACCAATATAACCACTAGATATCCATAACTCATAGCAATGGCCCTTGAACCATTATAACAACAAGCCATGATCAATAAGCCTATAGATATCCATTTTACATGTAATAGGTGTCCATTACCCATAACCATGGCCCTTGAACCATTATAACCACAACATGTCCATAACTCGTACCGATGACCCTTTAACCATTATAACTACTAGCAATTACCAATAGGCAATAGATATCCACATTACAAGCAATAGGTATCCATAGCCCTTAACCATGGCCCTTGAACCATCATAACCACTACAAGTCCATAAGTCATACCGATGGACCTTGAACCATTATAGCTACTAGCCATGACCAATAGCCTATAGATATCCACGTTACAAGTAATAGGTGTCCATAACACATAACCATGGCCCTTGAACCATCATAACTACTAGATGTCCATAACTCATACCTATCGCTCTTGAACCATTATAACTAGTAGCCATGTCCAATAGCCTATAGATATCCATTTAACCAGTAATAGGTATCCGTAACCCACACACATGACCTTTGAACTATTATAACCACTAGATGTCCATAACTCATACCAATGCCCCTTGAACCATTATAAATACTAGCCATGACCTATTATAAATATCCATTTTACAAGTAATAGGTGTCCATAACCCATAACCATGGCCCTTGAACCAATATAACCACTAGATGTCCATAACTCATAGCAATGGCCCTTGAACCATTACAACAACTAGTTATGACCAATAGCCTATAGATATCCATTTTACAAGGTGTCCATTACCCGTAACCATGGCCCTTGAACCATTATAACCACTACATGTCCATAACTCATACCGATGGCTCTTTAACCATTATAACTACTAGCCATGACCAATAGGCAATAGATATCCACATTACAAGCAATAGGTGTCCATAACCCTTAACCATGGCCCTTGATCCATCTTAACATCTAGACGTCCATAACTCAAGTCGATGGACCTTGAACCATTATAAATTCTAGCCATGACAAATAGCCTATAAATATCTATTTTACAAGTAATAGGTGTCCATAACCCATAACCATGGCCCTTGAACCAATATAACCACTAGATGTTCATAACTCATAGCGATGGCCCTTGAACCATTATAACAACAAGCCATGATCAATAAGCCTATAGATATCCATTTTACATGTAATAGGTGTCCATTACCCATAACCATGGCCCTTGAACCATTATAACCACAACATGTCCATAACTCGTACCGATGACCCTTTAACCATTATAACTACTAGCAATGACCAATAGGCAATAGATATCCACATTACAAGCAATAGGTATCCATAGCCCTTAACCATGGCCCTTGAACCATCATAACCACTACAAGTCCATAAGTCATACCGATGGACCTTGAACCATTATAGCTACTAGCCATGACCAATAGCCTATAGATATCCACGTTACAAGTAATAGGTGTCCATAACCCATAACCATGGCCCTTGAACCATCATAACTACTAGATGTCCATAACTCATACCTATCGCCCTTGAACCATTATAACTAGTAGCCATGACCAATAGCCTATAGATATCCATTTAATAAGTAATAGGTGTCCGTAACCCACACACATGACCTTTTGAACTATTATAACCACTAGATGACCATAACTCATACCAATGGCCCTTGAACCATTATAAATACTAGCCACGACCAATAGCCTATAAATATCCATATTACAAGTAATAGGTGTCCATAACTCATAGCGATGGCCCTTGAATTATTATAACAACTAGCCATGACCAATAGCCTATAGATATCCATTTTACAAGGTGTCCATTACCTGTAACCATGGCCCTTGAACCATTATAACCACAACATGTCCATAACTCATACCGATGACCCTTTAACCATTATAACTACTAGCCATGACCAATAGGCAATAGATATCCACATTACAGGCAATAGGTGTCGATAACCCTTAACCATGGCCCTTGACCCATCATAACCACTAGACGTCCATAACTCATACCGATGGACCTTGAACCATTATAAATACTAGCCATGACCAATAGCCTATTAATATCCATTTTACAAGTAATAGGTGTCCATAACCCATAACCATGGCCCTTGAACCAATATAACCACTAGATGTCCATAACTCATAGCGATGGCCGTTGAACCATTATAACAAATAGCCATGACCAACAGCCTATAAATATCCATTTTACAAGTAATAGGTGTCAATTACCCGTAACCATGGCCCTTGAACCATTATAACCACTACATGTCCATAACTCATACCGATTGCCCTTTAACCATTATAACTACTAGCCATGACCAATAGGCAATAGATATCCACATTACAAGCAATAGGTGTCCATAACCCTTAACCATGGCCCTTGACCCATCATAACCACTAGACGCCCATAACTCATATCGATGGACCTTGAACCATTATAACTACTAGTCATGACCAATAGCTTATAGATATCCATTCTACAAGTAATAGGTGTCCATAACCCATAACCATGGCTCTTGAACCATTATAACAACAAGCCATGACCAAAAGCCTATTGATATCCATTTTACAAGTAATAGGTGTCCATTACCCGTAACCCTGGCCCTTGAACCATTATAACCACTACATGTCCATAACCCATACCGATGGCCCTTTAACCATTATAACTACTAGCCATGACCAATAGGCAATAGATATCCACGTTACAAGCAATAGGTGTCCATAACCCTTAACCATGGCCCTTGAACCATCATGCTTATAGATATCCATTTTACAAGTAATAGGTGTCCATAACCCATAACTATGACCCTTGAACCATAATAACCACTAGACGTCCATAACTCATACAGATGATCTTTGAACCGTTAAACTACTAGCCATGACCAATAGCCTATAGATATCCATTTTTCAAGTAATAGGTTTCCATTACCCGTAACCATGGCCCTTGAACCATTATAGCCACTACATGTCCATAACTCATACCGATGGCCCTTTAACCATTATAACTACTAGCCATGACCAATAGGAAATAGATATCCACATTACAAGCAATATGTGTCCATAACCCTTAACACATCATAACCACTAGACGTCCATAACTCATACCTATGGACCTTGAACCATTATAAATACTAGCCATGACCAATATCCTACAAATATCCATTTTACAAGTAATAGGTGTCCATTACCCAAAACCATGGCCCTTGAACCAATATAACAACTAGATGTCCATAACTCATAGCGATGGCCCTTGAACCATTATAACAACAAGCCATGACCAATAGCCTATAGATATCCATTTTAAAAGTAATAGGTATCCATTACCCGTAACCATGGCCCTTGAACCATTATAACCACTACATGTCCATAACTCATACCGATGGCCCTTTAACCATTATAACTACTAGCCATGACCAATAGGCAATAGATATCCACATTACAAGCAATAGGTGTCCATAACCCTTAACCATGGCCCTTGACCCATCATAACCACTAGACGCCCATAACTCATACCGATGGACCTTGAACCACTATAGCTACTAGCCATGACCAATAGCCTATAGATATCCACGTTACAAGTAATAGGTGTCCATAACCCATAACCATGGCCCTTGAACCATCATAACTACTAGATGTCCATAACTCATACCTATCGTTCTTGAACCATTATAACTAGTAGACATGACTAATAGCCTATAGATATCCATTTAACAAGTAATAGGTGTCCGTAACCTACACACATGACCTTTGAACTATTATAACCACTAGATGTCCATAACTCATACCAATGCCCCTTGAACCATTATAAATACTAGCCATGACAAATAGCCTATAAATATCTATTTTACAAGCAATAGGTGTCCATAACCCTTAACCAAGGCCCTTGACCCATCATAACCACTAGACGCCCATAACTCATACCGATGGACCTTGAACCATTATAACAACTACATGTCCATAACTCATATCGATGGCCTTTTAACCATTATAACTACTAGCCATGACCAATAGGCAATAGATATCCACATTACAAGCAATAGGTGTCCATAACCCTTAACCATGGCCCTTGAACCATCATAACCACTAGACGCCCATAACTCATACCGATGGACCTTGAACCATTATAAATACTAGACATGACCAATAGCCTATAAATATCCATTTTACAAGTAATAGGTGTCCATAACCCATAACCATGGCCCTTGAACCAATATAACCAAAAGATGTCCATAACTCATAGCGATGGCCCTTGAACCATTATAACAACTAGCCTTGACCAATAGCCTATAGATATCTATTTTACAAGTAATAGGTGTCCATTACCCGTAACCATGGCCCTTGAACCATTATAACCACTACATGTCATTAACTCATACCGATGGCCCTTTAACCATTATAACTACTAGCCATGACCAATAGGCAATAAATATCCACATTACAAGCAATAGGTGTCCATAACCCTTAACCATGGCCCTTGACCCATCATAACCACTAGACGCCCATAACTCATACCGATGGACCTTGAACCATTATAAATACTAGCCATGACCAATACCCTATAAATATCCATTTACAAGTAATAGATGTCCATAACCCATAACCATGGCCCTTGAACCAATATAACCACTAGATGTCCATAACTCATAGCGATGGCCCTTGAACCATTATAACAACTAGCCTTGACCAATAGCCTATAGATATCCATTTTACAAGTAATAGATGTCCATTACCCGTAACCATGGCCCTTGAACCATTATAACCACTACATGTCCATAACTCATACCGATGGCCCTTTAACCTTTATAACTACTAGCCATGACCAATAGGCAATAGATATCCACATTACAAGCAATAGGTGTCCATAACCCTTAACTATGGCCCTTGAACCATTATAACCACTAGATGTCCATAACTCATACAGATGATCTTTGAACCGTTATTACTACTAGCCATGACCAACAGCCTATAAATATCCATTTTACAAGCAATAGGTGTCTATAACCCAGGAGCCATGGCCCTTGACCCATCATAACCATTAGATGTCCATAACTCATACCGATGGACCTTGAACCATTATAAATACTAGCCATGACCAATAACCTATAAATATCCATTTTACAAGTAATAGGTGTCCATAACCCATAACCATGGCCCTTGAACCAATATAACCACTAGATGTCCATAACTCATAGCGATGGCCCTTGAACCATTATAACAACTAGCCTTGACCAATAGCCTATAGATATCTATTTTACAAGTAATAGGTGTCCATTACCCGTAACCATGGCCCTTGAACCATTATAACCACTACATGTCATTAACTCATACCGATGGCCCTTTAACCATTATAACTACTAGCCATGACCAATAGGCAATAAATATCCACATTACAAGCAATAGGTGTCCATAACCCTTAACCATGGCCCTTGACCCATCATAACCACTAGACGCCCATAACTCATACCGATGGACCTTGAACCATTATAAATACTAGCCATGACCAATACCCTATAAATATCCATTTACAAGTAATAGATGTCCATAACCCATAACCATGGCCCTTGAACCAATATAACCACTAGATGTCCATAACTCATAGCGATGGCCCTTGAACCATTATAACAACTAGCCTTGACCAATAGCCTATAGATATCCATTTTACAAGTAATAGATGTCCATTACCCGTAACCATGGCCCTTGAACCATTATAACCACTACATGTCCATAACTCATACCGATGGCCCTTTAACCTTTATAACTACTAGCCATGACCAATAGGCAATAGATATCCACATTACAAGCAATAGGTGTCCATAACCCTTAACTATGGCCCTTGAACCATTATAACCACTAGATGTCCATAACTCATACAGATGATCTTTGAACCGTTATTACTACTAGCCATGACCAACAGCCTATAAATATCCATTTTACAAGCAATAGGTGTCTATAACCCAGGAGCCATGGCCCTTGACCCATCATAACCATTAGATGTCCATAACTCATACCGATGGACCTTGAACCATTATAAATACTAGCCATGACCAATAACCTATAAATATCCATTTTACAAGTAATAGGTGTCCATAACCCATAACCATGGCCCTTGAACCAATATAACCACTAGATGTCCATAACTCATAGCGATGGCCCTTGAACCATTATAACAACTAGCCTTGACCAATAGCCTATAGATATCCATTTTACAAGTAATAGGTGTCCATTACCCGTAACCATGGCCCTTGAACCATTACAACCACTACATGTCCATAACACATACCGATGGCCCTTTAACCATTATAACTACTAGCCATGACCAATAGGCAATAGTTATCCACATTACAAGCAATAGGTGTCCATAACCCTTAACTATGGCCCTTGAACCATTATAACCACTACATGTCATTAACTCATACTGATGGCCCTTGAACCATTATAACTACTAGCCATGACCAATAGGCAATAGATATCCACATTACAAGCAATAGGTGTCCATAACCCTTAACCATGGCCCTTGACCCATCATAACCACTAGACGTCCATAACTCATACCGATGGACCTTGAACCATTATAAATACTAGCCATGACCAATAACCTATAAATATCCATTTTACAAGTAATAGGTGTCCATAACCCATAACCATGGCCCTTGAACCAATATAACCACTAGATGTCCATAACTCATAGCGATGGCCCTTGAACCATTATAACAACAAGCCATGACCAATAGCCTATAGATATTCATTTTACAAGTAATAGGTTACCATTACCCGTAACCATGGCCCTTGAACCATTATAACCACTACATGTCCATAACTCATACCGATGGCCCTTTAACCATTATAACTACTAGCCATGGCCAATAGGCAATAGATATCCACATTACAAGCAATAGGTGTCCATAACCCTTAACCATGGCCCTTGAACCATCATAACCACTAGACGTCCATAACTCATACCGATGGACCTTGAACCATTATAACTACTAGCCATGACCAATAGCTTATAGATATCCATTTTACAAGTAATAGGTGTCCATAACCCATAACCATGGCCCTTGAACCAATATAACCACTAGATGTCCATAACTCTTAGCGATGGCCCTTGAACCATTATAACAACTAGCCTTGACCAATAGCCTATAGATATCCATTTTACAAGTAATAGGTGTCCATTACCCGTAACCATGGCCCTTGAACCATTATAACCACTACATGTCCATAACTCATACAGATGGCCCTTTAACCATTATAACTACTAGCCATAACCAATAGGCAATAGATATCCACATTACAAGCAATAGGTGTCCATAACCCTTAACCATGGCCCTTGACCCATCATAACCACTAGACACCCATAACTCATACCGATGGACCTTGAACCATTATAAATACTAGCCATGACCAATAGCCTATAAATATACATTTTACAAGTAACAGGTGTCCATAAGCCATAACCATGGCCCTTGAACCAATATAACCACTAGATGTCCATAACTCATAGCGATGGCCCTTGAACCATTATAACAACAAGCCATGACCAATAGCCTATAGATATCCATTTTACAGGTAATAGGTGTCCATTACCCGTAACCATGGCCCTTGAACCATGATAACCACTACATGTCCATAACTCATACCGATTGCCCTTTAACCATTATAACTACTAGCCATGACCAATAGGCAATAGATATCCCCAGTACAAGCAATAGGTATCCATAACCCTTAACTATGGCCCTTGAACCATTATAACCACTAGATATCCATAACTCATACAGATCATCTTTGAACCGTTATTACTACTAACCATGACCAACAGCCTATAAATATCCATTTTACAAGTAATAGGTGTCCATAACCCATAACAATTGCCCTTGAACCAATATAACAACTAGATGTCCATAACTCATAGTGATGGCCCTTGAACCATTATAACAAGTAGCCATGACCAATAGCCTATAGATATCCGTTTTACAAGTAATAGGTGTCTATTACCCGTAATCATGGCCCTTGAACCATTATAACCACTACATGTCCATAACTCATACCGATGGCCCTATAACCATTATAACTACTAACCATGACCAATAGGCAATAGATATCCACATTACAAGCATTAGGTGTCCATAACCCTTAACCATGGCCCTTGAACCATCATAACCACTAGACGTCATAACTCATACCGATGGACCTTGAACCATTATAACTACTAGCCATGACCAATAGCTTATAGATATCCATTTTACAAGTAATAGGTGTCCATAACCCATAACCATGGCCCTTGAACCAATATAACTACCAGATGTCCATAACTCATAACGATGGCCCTTGAACCATTATAACAACAAGACATGACCAATAGCCTATAGATATCCATTTTACAAGTAATAGGTTACCATTACCCGTAAGCAAGGCCCTTGAACGATTATAACCACTACATGTCCATAACTCATACCGATGGCCCTTTAACCATTATAACTACTAGCCATGACCAATAGGCAATAGATATCTACATTACAAGCAATAGGTGTCCATAACCCTTAACCATGGCCCTTGAACCATCATAACCACTAGACGCCCATAACTCATACCGAAGGACCTTGAACCATTATAAATACTAGCCATGACCAATAGCCTATAAATATCCATTTTACAAGTAATAGGTGTCCATAACCCATAACCATGGCCCTTGAACCAATATAACCAATAG